>OZ010789.1:625824395-626424395 GCA_963932465.1 Maratus speciosus | reverse complement strand
CCCCTTTTTAAATTTCCAATTTTTTCGAAACTGTTCTTAAAGATCATTTATAGCTAATAAATATGTACCTTGCCTAATTTTAAGTTGATAGCCCCTACCGATCACAAAAATCGAAATTTAGAACGCTTTTTTGCTCCTGCAACGTCTTGGTGATAGTGATACCGACATAAAATAGCGTCTATGTTAGAGCAGAGGCTGTCAGCATCAATTTCCTACCATTACGTTTGAAATCAGATTCATTCTTCATGAGATATTGCCGACAAATCGGCATCTAGAACGCTTTTGGCGCATTTTGCTCCTGCATCTCCTCTGGGGTAGTGGAAACAGATATAAAATATAGCCTATCTTGGAGCAAGAATTGTCACCATTATTTTTACACCATTATATTTGAAATCGGTTCAGTACTTCCTGAGATTGCATAGAAATCGCAATTTAGAAAGTTTTTTATAACGCTTTTTGCGCATTTTGACCCCCTTTTAAATTTCGATTTTTTTAGGAAATGTCCTTAGAGATCATTGATATCTTATAACTAACTACAATTCCAAATTTCGCGATTCTAGGCCCTTCCGTAACGCAAAAGCCGCAATTTAGAACGCTTTTTGCTCCTGCACAACCTTTGGGGTAGTGGCACCGACGTAAAACATCGCCTATGTTGGAGCAAGGGTTTTCACTATCATTTTGACGCCATTATTTTTTAGATCGGTTTGGTATTTCCTGAGATTGTGTAGAAACCACCATTAGAACGTTTTTTAGAACGCTTTTCGCGCATTTTCACTCCTTTTAAATTTCGAATTGTTTAAGAACTGTTCTTAAAAATCTTTTATATCTAATAAGTAGCTAATATTTCAAATTTCATATTTCTAGGCCCTTCGGTAACGCAAAAATTGGATTTTTAGAATGTTTTTTGCTCCTGCACCCCCTTTAGGGTAGTGGCACCAACATAAAACATCGCCTATGTTGGAGAAAAGATTTTCGCCATCATTTTGACGCCATTATTTTTTAGATCGGTTTGGTATTTCCTGAGATTGTGTAGAAACCACCATTAGAACGTTTTTTAGAACGCTTTTCGCGCATTTTCACTCCTTTTAAATTTCGAATTGTTTAAGAACTGTTCTTAAAAATCTTTTATATCTAATAAGTAGCTAATATTTCAAATTTCATATTTCTAGGCCCTTCGGTAACGCAAAAATTGGATTTTTAGAAAGTTTTTTGCTCCTGCACCCCCTTTAGGGTAGTGGCACCAACATAAAACATCGCCTATGTTGGAGAAAGGATTTTCGCCATCATTTTGACGCCATTATTTTTTAGATCGGTTTGGTATTTCCTGAGATTGTGTAGAAACCACCATTAGAACGTTTTTTAGAACGCTTTTCGCGCATTTTCACTCCTTTTAAATTTCGAATTGTTTAAGAACTGTTCTTAAAAATCTTTTATATCTAATAACTAGCTAATATTTCAAATTTCATATTTCTAGGCCCTTCGGTAACGCAAAAATTGGATTTTTAGAACGTTTTTTGCTCCTGCACCCCCTTCGGGGTAGTGGCACCGACATAAAACATAGCCTGTGTTGGAGCAAGGGTTGTCACCGTCATTTTGACACCCTTATTTTGACACCATTATTTTTTAAATCGATTTGGTATTTCCTGAGATTGTGTAGAAACCACCATTTAGAACGTTTTTTAGAACGATTTTCGCGCATTTTCACCCCTTTCAAATTTCGAATTGCTTAAGAACTGTTCTTAGAAATCCTTTATATCTAATAAAGCTAATATTTCAAATTTCATATTTCTAGGCCCTTCAGTAACACATAAATCGCATTTTTAGAACGTTTTTTGCTCCTGCACCCCCTTTGGGGTAGTGACACCGACATAAAACATAGCCTATCTTGGAGCATGCGCTGTCACCATCATTTTGACATCAATATTTTTTAAATCGGTTTGGTATTTCCTGAGATTGTGTAGAAACCACCATTTAGAACGTTTTTTAGAACGCTTTTTGTGCATTTTTACCCCTTTTAAATTTCGAATTGTTTAAGAAGTGTTCTTAGATATCTTTTATATCTTATAAGTAACTAATATTCAAAATTTCATATTTCTAGGCCCTTCAGTAACGCTAAAATCGCATTTTTAGAACGTTTTTTGCTTCTACACCCCGTTTGGGGTAGTGGCACCGACATAAAACATAGCCTATCTTGGAGCAAGCGCTGTCACCATCATTTTGACACCAATACTTTTTAAATCAGTTTGGTATTTCCTGAGATTGTGTAGAAACTACCATTTAGAACGTTTTTTAGAACACTTTTTGTACATTTTCAACCCTTTTAAATTTCGAATTGTTTAAGAACTGTTCTTAGACATCATTTATATCTTATAAGTAACTAATATTCAAAATTTCATATTTCTAGGCCCTTCAGTAACGCTAAAATCAAATTTTTAGAACATTTTTTGCTCCTACACCCCTTTTGGGGTAGTGGCACCGACATAAAACATAGCCTATCTTGGAGCAAGCGTTGTCACCATCATTTTGACACGAATACTTTTTAAATCGGTTTGGTATTTCCTGAGATTGTGTAGAAACTACCACTTAGAACGTTTTTTAGTACACTTTTTGTGCATTTTCAACCCTTTTAAATTTCGAATGGTTTAAGAACTGTTCTTAGACATCATTTATATCTTATAATTAACTAATATTCAAAATTTCATATTTCTAAGCCCTTCAGTAACGCTAAAATCGCATTTTTAGAACGTTTTTTGCTCCTACACCCCCTCTGGGGTAGCGGCACCGACATAAAACATAGCCTATCTTGGAGCAAGCGTTGTCACCATCAATTTGACACCAATACTTTTTAAATCGCTTTGGTATTTCCTGAGACTGTGTAGAAACTACCATTTAGAACGTTTTTTAGAACACTTTTTGTGCATTTTCAACCCTTTTAAATTTCGAATGGTTTAAGAACTGTTCTTAGACATCATTTATATCTTATAAGTAACTAATATTCAAAATTTCATATTTCTAAGCCCTACAGTAACGCTAAAATCGCATGTTTAGAACGTTTTTTGCTCCTCCACCCCCTTTGGGGTAGGGGCATCGACATAAGATATAGCCTATGTTCTAAGTTGGACTAACACCATCATTTTGATACCATTACTTTTGGAATCGGTTCGGTAGTTCCAGAGCTTATCTCCGACAAATAAACAATTTTTTCCTCTTTATAATAGGAGTATAGATGACTAGCAAACCCGCGGCATTGCTCGCGTAATATTTGAAATATGCCAAGTGATATTTATATGTCTAATTTTTATTAAAAGGTACTAACTAAATTTTTATTTTATTAAAAGGTAATATTTTATTTTATTAAAAGGTACTTATTACTTTTAGGAATAATTCAAAAATTACTATTTAAAACACAGTTTGATTAAACATCATTATTACACTGCATTAGGCAGAAATGAGACTTAAATTAATAAAATGAAATAAAACTAAATAAATGATAATTTAAAAAATATTTTGAAACATTTATGCTCAATTAATACGCTCATTTCAGTATTCATTTGAAGTTTTGAATTTTTTAGAAACCATCTTCTTACATCTTAAAATTAACAATCATGTCAAATTCCAAGTCCTACCACGTCTCTCAATATAAAGGGCTATGTTGAAACAGGAACTGTCACCATTAATTTGCCAACATTAATTTTGAAATCTGTTTGTTATTTCCTAATATTCCACAGAAACGTAATTTAGAAAGCTTTTAAAGCCCTTTTTTAGAACGTTTGTTGTTCCTGTGAACCCCAGGTGGTAGAATCACCGGCATAAAATATAGCCTGTTTAGGATCAGAGACTGTTACCATTGATTCGCAACTATTACTTTTATAATCGGTTTATATTCCCTGAAATTGCATAGAATCGTAATTTAGAACTTTTTTAGAATGCTTTTCGCACCTCCCCTTCGCTTCACCCCTTTTTAATTCGAATTTAATTTCGATGTTCCTTCGACGGCATTTATATTTTATAAGTAAATACCATGTCATATTTAAAGTTTCTATTCTTTTCAGTATCACAGAAATCGCAATTTAGAAAGTTTTTAGCTCTCGCAACCCTCTTGTGGTAGTGGAACAGACATAAAATATAGCTTATGTTTGAGCAGGTTCTATCACCAAAATTTGTCACCATTATTTTTTTATCGGTTTGGTAATTTATAAGCTTGCTTAAAAATTGTAATTTATAACGCTTTTCACTCTCTTCATTTTTTTAAATTTGGAATTTTCTTTCGACTGTTCTTAGAAAGCAGTTGCATCTTGTAAGTAAATACCATGCCATACTTCAAAGCGTTAGACCACTGAGTTGTGCAAAATACGCAAATTAGAACATGTTTGCTTTTGCAACCCTCAGATGGTAGTGACAGCAACATAAAATATAACCTATGTTATAGCAGAGACTGTCACCATTGATTTGCACCCGATCACAAAAATCGAAATTTAGAACACTTTTTTGCTCCTGCAACGTTTTGGTGATAGTGATACCGACATAAAATAGCGTCTATGTTAGAACGGAGGCTGTCAGCATCAATTTCCTACCATTACGTTTGAAATCAGATTCATTCTTCCTGAGATATTGCCGACAAACCGGCATTTAGAACGTTTTTAGAACGCTTTTCGCGCATTTTGCTCCTGCATCTCCTCTGGGATAGTGGAAACAGATATGAAATATAGCCTATCTTGGAGCAAGATCTGTCACCATCATTTTTACACCATTATATTTGAAATCGGTTCAGTACTTCCTGAGATTGCATAGAAATCGCAATTTAGAAAGTTTTTTACAACGCTTTTTGCGCATTTTGGCCCTCTTTTAAATTTCGATTTTTTTTAGGAAATGTCCTTAGAGATCATTGATATCTTATAACTAACTACCATTCCAAATTTCGCGATTCTAGGCCCTTCCGTAACGCAAAAGCCGCAATTTTGAACGTTTTTCTTCTGCGCCCATTTGGGTTACTGGCACCGACATAAAGCATCGCTTATGCTGGAGCAAGGGTTGTCACCATCATTTTGACGCCATTATTTTTTAGATCTGTTAGGTATTTCCTGAGATTGTGTAGAAACCACCATTAGAACGTTTTTTAGAACGCTTTTCGCGCATTTTCACCCCTTTTAAATTTCGAATTGTATAAGAACTGTTCTTAGAAATCCTTTATATCTAATAAGTAGCTAATATTTCAAATGTCATATTTCTAGGCCCTTCGGTAACGCAAAAATCGCATTTTTAGAACTTTTTTGCTCCTGCACCCCCTTTCGGGTAGTGGCACCGACATAAAACATATCCTATCTTGGAGCAAGGGTTGTCACCGTCATTTTGACACCATTATTTTTTAAATCGGTTTGGTATTTCCTGAGATTGTGTAGAAACCACCATTTAGAACGTTTTTTTAGAACGATTTTCACGCATTTTCAACCCTTTCCAATTTCGAATAGTTTAAGAACTGTTCCTAGAAATCCTTTATATCTAATAAGTAGCTAATATTTCAAATTAAATTTCATATTTCTAGGCCCTTCAGTAACACATAAATCGCATTTTTAGAACGTTTTTTGCTCCTGCAAACCCCTTTGGAGTAGTGGCACCGACATAAAACATAGCCTATCTTGGAGCAAGCGTTGTCACCATCATTTTGGCACCAATATTTTTTAAATCGGTCTGGTATTTCCTGAGATTGTGTAGAAACTACCATCTAGAACGTTTTTTAGAACGCTTTTTGTGCATTTTCACCCCTTTTAAATTTCGAATTTTTTAAGAACTGTTCTTAGACATCATTTATATCTTATAAGTAACTAATATTCAAAATTTCATATTTCTGGGTACTTCAGTAACGCTAAAATCGCATTTTTAGAACGTTTTTTGCTCCTACACCCCGTTTCGGGTAGTGGCACCGACATAAAACATAGCCTATCTTGGAGCAAGCGTTGTCACCATCATTTTGACACCAATATTTTCTAAATCGGTTTGGTATTTCCTGAGATTGTGTAGAAACCACCATTTAGAACGTTTTTTAGAACGCTTTTTGTGCATTTTCACCCCTTTTAAATTTCGAATTGTTTAAGAACTGTTCTTAGACATCATTTATATCTTATAAGTAACTAATATTCAAAATTTCATATTTCTAGGCCCTTCAGTAACGCTAAAATTGCAGTTTTAGAACGTTTTTTGCTCCTACACCCCCTTTGGGGTAGTGGCGCCGACATAAGATATAGCCTATGTTCTAAGTTGGAATAACACCATTATTTTGATACCATTACTTTTGGAATCGGCTCGGTAGCTCCAGAGCTTACCTCCTACAAATAAACAATTTTTTCCTCTTTATAATAGGAGTATAGATGAGTATAGATGATATTATTGGTAAAGCACGTATTTTAATTATTAATTTTTTTTTTTTAGTTTTTATGTAAAAATGGCAACAAAAAGATGTAGTAATCTACTATTTTCCCTTTACTTTCTACAGAAATGAGTACTTCAGTTGCCATCATTACAGAAATGGCTTTAAAAACTCCCAAAAATTAATAGCTCAAACATAAATTAAGCTGCAGTTTTCAAACAAATTGCTATTAAAAGTACTTTTTTCTTTTATACGACGGTGTAAAATTTGAATGGGTTCGATTTTTAGAAGTTTAAAAAAATGCAGTAGATATTAACCGTGCGATGATAAATCTGCTTCATTTTACGGCTGGCTTATGCAACGTAACGTTATGTTTTAGAAACGACACTTTAATTGTTGCCCGAAAGAAATTGCATACCGGGGGCTAATAATACTGTAGACGTTTCAAGCTTTAAACAAACTCATTATCAATACGAATGCCAATCAAAAGCAATAGCTATTGTTTACACATCACTCACCAGCAAGAAAAGTGTCACATCTCCCGCGAGAAAAGTACATTTCACAGGAAAGGCAAAAGAAGATTTGCATGTTTTTACTGTAACATGAAATTATAGCACTTACAAGGAAGTTCTCCATACGCACATACTCAGAAAAATCTGAAAAAAATATAGAACGTTCTACACATGAGGACAGATATGTTTATAAAAAAAAATTCGGCGGAAACTAGATATAGCGTCCGTAAAAAAAATAATGAAAATTTCGATAGTGGGTGATTTATCATCGGTTGGCGATGGAATAAAAATTTTAAAAAAATGCTTTTTTATGTCAAATACTCTTTAAGATAAAAATGTTTCATATTGAACTTGTTTAAATAAATTTAATGTAAATAACTTTAGTTTTGTCAGTTTTAGTTTAACTATAGTTTTGTCATATATGTATTTATAGCGAAAATTAACTATTGATTTTTATAAATTAAAACAAAATTTTAATTAATTAAAATAGTTTCAATCTCAAAATTAAGTCCAATTGAGCACTGCCGGTTTAATTTTTTTGCTATGGAAACAACGACTTCTTTGATATTGAAATGAATAACTGCAGCATTCTTCATCTTGTCTTTATTTTAGAATACGCTTAAATATATGAAAATATATTTTATATATGAAATTGTTTTTAACGTAATAAAATTAAATAACAAGCAACATATCTAATACAAAAAAAATATTTATTACACTCTCTCAATGTTTAAGTTTAAATTCACTAAAATTTCCACGCATTCTAAAAATAAATTAACAAGCAATTTTCAGGTACATTAAAATCGTTTGCTTGCGGCGAGGAAAAGTACTGCTCGCCAAATCGCGTGTCGCGCCAAATACTCGAAAGCATTTTATTTTTTTACAGACTTTCTACTGTAATTCCGCCGCAAAATTTGACTGATCCTTTATTACATAACATAAGTAGTTTAATTAGAATTTTTGTTTTCAAAATATTCTGAGTATGCCCGGTCAGGAGACCTTCCTTATTAGCTTCAAATGCAGCAGTAAAAACGCAAAACACTCAAAAGGGTAGGATACCTTTGAACACGTCGAAAAAGCGAAAAAAAAATCACTATGTTCCAAGCTTTTTAAACTTGTGTAATAAGCCAAAAATAAAAATCGAACTTCATTTAAATATAAAGTTCATATTTAAATTTATATTTAAATATATATATATATATACTTGTAAATTCATAAATAAATATTGAAATGATGTTTAAAAATATATATGATAATAAGAGAAAAAAAAAACATAACAAGTCCTGCTCGCATGAAATCTGAAAATATACATATAAAGAGGACAATTTGATGAAAATAAATACATAATAGTGTTACCTTTATACTAAAACCAGAATATTTGTAAAAAATATTGACTAAATTAAAAAGTTAACTTAATAATGTAAAAAATTTAAAATTAAAAATAAAATTAAAATATTTTCGAAGTACAAAAACAAAAATAAAATAAAATCTTACCTTTTCCTGGTTTTGAGTTGTAGATAATACAGAAATGAATATGTGGTGAAAATTTCTTTTGATTGCCATGCATAGTTTTTTAGTAACACTGCACACAGTATCAAAATTCATGTTTTGAATAAACGCGGCGCAAAGTTTAATTATCACATATAGTCTTAATATTTAGTCTTAATAAAACTTTCATAATTAGTAAACTAATGGGAATTTTTTAATGAGGTTTTTTTGCATGTTGTTCTGAAATGATTACGGAATCAAAATATATATTTAAAAAAATCGAAAGTTTTGTAGATTTAAAGGTATCCTACCCCCTTAAGAGTGAAGACGTAGATGATGTTTGGAGGGTTGAGTAGCTTTACCTCCCCCACACAATTTGTCCCCTTTCTGTGATCACGAATGGGCATATAGCGGAATAAAATAATTTTTACGAATAGCTACACTTATGAAACTTTTCCTGTAGCAAGACGTACCTATTACAGATCTATTAGTGGAATAAAACGCAAAAGGAATTTTTGAGAGATTTGTCACTTTTCATCAAGCTTTCAAATGCAGCTCATTAATGAAAACAAATTGATTAATGAAGGTAAATAAAACAATAGTTGGTAGCAAATTTACTGCATTATATCAGTGGTCATCTAAAAGACTATAAATATCGAAATTAAGTGTCTGTATTTCCCAAACTGATTCCCTCGCCACTATTTTTCGCATTGCATGTTTATAAAGCTTCAAAATATAAATAATTGAAAATAAAAGATTTACATTACAGAAATTTCATAACATTAAAAAAGAAAGACACAATGTTTTTAAAAATAAAATACAGCATAAAAATAGTGTCGAGACATTACAAAAATGTGTATAGTTGTATAATTCGATTACATTGTAGAAATGGAAAAGTTTTTGTAAAAAAAGGTCAAAATCGCAATTTTTTTCTGAGTTTGACTTAAAGGTCAGAATGAAATGAAATATACACGGAACGCATAATCTAATAATAAAACAAAATGTTACGCCAAAACTATATATTAACCCTTAAATGCACGATTTTTTTATTTTGTTTCGAAAAAATTATATATGATTCTCTGAAAGGTTTATTACACAGGAAAAGAAATGTAAAAAATCAGAGATACATTTTTCATATAATACATCAATCTTTTCTTCTGCTGAACGTCTGCAACACAAGTAAAAACTACCTTCGTGTGGCTGTTTTACGCTAAAATATTGCAAATTAGTAAATATTTGAATAAGTATGTCTCCAAATACCTTATTTTGTATAATTATTTATTTTATCAAACTTAACATTTAACCCTTTAATTCCCATGATAGAATACGTTCTAGAAATTACGTAGTTCAGAGAATCTGACATTACACCGGAAAGTTTCAATGGTTCATTTCGCTTAACATACGGAATGTCTGTTCTTAATTAAAGCACATATTGCTATTTTAATTTTCTCGTGTGAATTAGGTATATACGAATAAAAAAAAATCTATTAAATTCAAAACACTATTGTTTGTATATATGCAAAGCTGCGCACTAAAGGATTAAATCTAAAATTTAAAAAAAATGAAGAATTTCTAAATAAATGAATTTAAATAAATAATTTTTTTATCGCTTTATTTATTATATCCCCTGTGTTCAAAAAATTAATTTTCGACTAATGGGTCAGTTTTAGGGTTTCGTTCATCTGACGAAATCCTATTCGTCTCACTCCACTGTCTGTCTGTCCGTCCGTCACAGAGTTCGTTCTCAGAAAATGCATAAGTTAGAGACATGAAATTTAGCATACACTGTAAAAAAACATTCCGTTAAAATACGGAAATTGTACTGGCAATCGAAACGCCAGTACTATTTCCGTATTTTAACGGAATTTTTTTCTGTAAATTCCAGAAAAAATTCTTTTTTTTTCACAAAGTTCACGGGGGAAATTCCGTTAAAATACGGAAATAGTACTGGTGTCTCGATTACCAGTAGAATTTCCGTATTTTAACGGAATTGTTTTTTACAGTGATACTTATAGCTGATCATACGACAAATCATGAAATTTTGAAAAAGTCTTATATTATTTTAAATAAATGAATTTAATGACATCCAACCATTTTCACTACTTAGATTTTAAAGCAGAACCTTAACCCTTTATCTACTGACAGTACTCATAAGTACCATTAAAATAACTTGTTATAAAATTAATTTAAGGGCAGTTGGAAGTCCCTAAACCTACCATGTTAAATTAATGCACTTTTTCTAAGAAATTACCAAAGATATTCACTTGAATTTTTTTTTATGTACATGATATAAATAATTCCTAATAAAGTGAAGTAAACTTTATAATCAGATATTCTTTACTTGGTGTTTTTTTTTTTTTAATCTTGTATAAAAACGACTTTTAAACAACAAAAAACTTGCATTCTTCTAAAGAAAAACTTTTTTATAAAACTTTTGTACAAATGTTTGTAACAAAAGCTCACTTCAGATTCATCAGGGATATGTGTGAAATATTCTGACAAGATTGCAAACAATAACATGTAGTAGTTTCCATAAAAAGGTACATCGAAGTTCAAAAAGCAGCGTTTTGAGAAAATTGTGTTTAAAGTTTACGCATGTAATGTTTATGTATGATGTAAGCAAACTGAATTACTTAATTTTTTTTTAACTTCTTGTTGTCATAGAAACAAGAGTAATATACCATTCGAAAGGAGGGAATAAAGGAATGAAAATATTAAAAAATTAAAAAACGACTTTTTTCACAAATTTGACTTCCAACTGCCCTTAATATATCGATTATTTGTAATACAGTTTAGAATGAGTTATAGATACATTACTTTATCTTGTTCCAAAAGCATTTTGGATTACACAAAACAAAAATATTTTTAAAAGGATGATTTCTTTCGCCTTTGCATCGTTTCAGCTTTCTTGGCGTTGTGGGAAGGGGAGGGGGGAGAGAAGAGGTTCAATTCGGATTTTTTTTTTTTTTTTAAGAACATTATGTTTGTAAATTTCCTAATTCTACAAAATACTCAGAAAATATTTAAAATAAAACATTTGAGTGGGGTTATAAATATTGTACAAAACCCCTATAAATTCAAATTTAATTAATCCTTCTAAAATTTATTAAATGCTTGTGTAAATCTTCTAATGTAGCTTAAACAATTCACGAGAAATGCTTTAGAAGGTAAACCTTTCATGAATTCATAATTCAGCAAATTAAGGGTTAATTTCTTTTTCGCGCTGGCTCGATAGCTCCATGATAGCGCATTTGCCTGCTAGTCAAAAGGTTCCGGATTCAATACTCGGTGTCAGAGTTTTACATTTTTTCCCCGGAATAGATTTAATTTCACAGAATTTTTGTAATTTTTTTTCTGGCATTTCAAGGCCAAAAGTTGTTGTAAAATATTTTATCAATTATTATTATTTTTTTTTAAAAAAATTCAGAAATACCGTTTTTGAGAAACTGCGAAATTTTAGATTGAATACATTTCATTGTTCGATGGATTTAATTAAAAGATTTAAATTAAAAGCACAGTATTCAATATTTTCTTTTAAATAAAATATACAGTTATTTAAGAAAATGCCAAAAATATACCTAAATGTGACAAAAGAATGTGAAATTGGGTCTCATTTAATTACGACGATTTTAAGGAATATGACGTATATTACGACGATCTTACGAAGAAAATAACAATGCTTCAAATAGACAGAAAAACAAATAAAATCAAAAGACGAAATGAAATACCCAACTTGATTCAATCACAAACTACATTAACTTTAAAAAGCTCACCGTTTTACTTAAAAGGTGACTAAGATAATAATAATGCAGATGTTACAAGTTTAAAATATACATTTTGTTTAAATTCCTAGTACTTTCGACCTGCAATACCTGACTATGGTCTCAGGATTGCAGGTCGAAAGTACTAGGATTTTAAATAAAATGTATATTTTTTAATTAGTAAGATCTGCATTATTATTACACTCTTAGGAAAAAAAAACGAAAAAAGGAAAAAAGAAGAAAAGAAATCTGTAATTCTACAGATGTAAAGTAACACAAATCTGTATACTTACTAAAATTTTATCTGTACACTGTACGAAAAAGCAAAAGGTAAATCTACAAAACTAGCTTTTGTAAAGCTACAGAAATCTGTAGCTTCAACAAAAATTACAGCAATCTTTCTAAAATATTATCTGTATCCCGGATAGCAGACATAAAAAGTTCTAGGCATTCCTGTTTTCTAAAAAATTCTTAGTAACCTTACAGATTTTTTGATTTACGGTGCAAAAGTGTATCTGTTACATGAATTTTTGTTGTTGCCGTTACATAAAAGGTTCTAGAAATCCCAGTTTCATAGAAAAATTTTAGTAACTTTACAGATTTTCTTTTTTTTTTTTTTCTACAGTGTATCTTAGTCACCTTTTAAATAAAACGATAAGCTTTTTAAAGTTCATATTGTGTCTTTTGAGAGAGTAAAACGTTTGTTAAATTATATATTTAATTTTCAATAATAATTTATACTAGTATAATTTACTCTATTTTACAGCGATTTGCAGTACTAGACAGATAGCAAAACAGGTGTTTATGTTTACGGGCTCCAATTGCGTTCGCCTCAATGCTACACTCCAGAAAATGATTTAATATCTAAATTCACTAAATATTTGTATTGACCTCATTTTAAACCATGCTGAAAATATATTGACAAAATGCAAAATTCTTATAGATTAAGTTAAAAACTATTTTTACAAAAATGTCTTGTTATGAAATACTGCCAGGATTATAGCAATGGCCGATATTAATATGACGTCATAGTGGGAACCACGTGGTCTAAAAACAACGGCTAGAGCTTTTGTTTACCTTATTGCGTAATTTCATGCAGCATAAATACAGATAAATGCATGCGTAAAATACTGCAAATTTATTTTGAACGAATTATTTTCGATAAATACTAATTAATAATACATACATAATACATACGTTTAATTAATACATATTAATTAAACTTTATAAAGTATATTTATTAAGTGAAATTTAAAATTTTTATTTTATAAATAAAATGAAAAATATGCATGCTAATACATTAAAATAGAGAAAAGAATTCATGTATAACCTATAACTGTCCCTGAAAGGTCTGAAACGCCATATAAAAATAAAATATAAACATAATTTTTCTAAACACAATGTTTTCCAATGGAGCGGTTATGAATGTTATTACCAAGCAGACGAATTTTTATTGCCTGGAACCCGTCGCCCGGTAGCGTGGTCAGTAAGCGGAGGCTGCTGTCACGCTGAGGGCCCGGGTTCGAGTCCCTGGATAAAACATGGATGTAATTGTGAATGTCTCTTTGTAGTTATATAAATATATGTAATGGAAATAAAAAATTGTTGTGACTTGTTATAGTTTCTATGTATAATAAGGATCATTCAAGGCGACAGCCATTGTAGCTATAGGCCCCAAAGCAATCCTCACTTCGGTGGACTTCAAATGTCAAATGCATCGAACCCAAAAGATCAATATTGTCCATATGATTAGTCCATTAGCAATTTGAAATAAACTTTTAAATCGGGAATAATTAGCTTTTGCAGGAAACGGGAATCCTTCCGGAAAAAACAAATTTCAAAGGTTTTATTTTAGCAATTGTTTTACAAACAGATATTTAGACAAATACGATATATCCGCGGGCATTGAGAGTTTCAAGAAAGGAATACTTAATGATCCTTCTAAAAAACTCCTACATCAATCCGAACAAAATTTCCATTATTGTGTCATTTAGCATTATGCCAATATAATTGAAAAAAGACATTTGCTGTTTATTTGAATAAACATTTTACCTTTCTTAAGATTAATATTGAAAGGTTCATGACAAAAATAGAATACTGCAAGATACAATGTTATAATAATTTCTAAGGTTTTGTCTCATAGTTATCTTAGTCTCATAGTTATCATAGTGTTCTTTATATTAAGGGGTCTCAGGACTCTTAAAATTGGAAAAAATGAAAAAAAAAGACCATTTTCAACATTTAATATCTTAAAATGTATTTGATTTTAAGGCACAATTTTAATTGGAATAAAATATATAAATATGTTCTTTCATTTCATGTATTTAAAAAATTATAAGATGCAGAATTAGAAATTACAGGGGGCTCAAAAACTGTTAGACATTTGATGAGCAAAAAATTGGCATAACAGCTTACGCGCACGATTACAAAATAAATATTGCAACTAGAATGAAAATTTTGGTGCCTACTTATACTTCAGATTGTAATAATTACTCTGAACCTAAATAAATTTGTATTTAAATCTTTTTTTTATATTTTTAATACAGAGTTGTATTTAGCTAGTGCAAAATTAAGAAAATTTCAACAGTATAATCACCTAAAAAAATATTGTTTTGAACAATAAAAAGCAAATTTTAGGTTCAACTTATACAGACTAACATGAAACATTTGTTTTGAAAATTTTATGAAAAAATATTCATAAGTTTTTGAGATATCGTGCGCGTTATGCCCAAAAACTTCATTTGGAGAAAAATGGCTTCAAAGTTTCCGAAACGACGCTTCAGCTATTGAACGTGTATAAATGTAAAAGCCATAACTTCAATTCTAATAGGAATTTCAAGGAAACAATTATATCAAAATGTTCAGAAAAGATACGAGTATAACATATAAAAAAATTAAAATTTCGAAAATTTTAAAGCTTTAAGAGCCCAGAGACACCTTAAGGATTATAGGCAAAAGAATAAAATGTTGAAACTGTTGTGATCTGTATAGTAACTACCGCTACTTTTTTTCTTTTAACGATTTCCAATATAATAGAAAAGTGTTTATGAATTCGGCTTGTCTCTGTCAGGCCGTTTTTTCTTGCTCTAAGTCCCGTAAATATACTCGTATTTGCATGTAAGTTTTATATGTTATTCCGGTTTAGTATAGAATAATCGGTATTGAAACAAAATAATTCCGTTACATTATAGTCTATGGAGAAAAATCATTTACGGTGCATTTTATTCATGTTGTGATATTTCAAATATAATGGGATTGATATGCATCACTGAGGTGGACTACAAGATGATCTCTAAAGAGTATAAAATAATTTATAATTCGTTTACAGGGCCGCACAAAAGAATTTTACGTTTTGATCAATAGAGTAAAATCGGTCGTGGTTGGATTTTACGGATGCTACGGTACTTCAAACATACTGAATGTAAAAAGGATCACTGAAGTGCACTAAAATATGTTTTCTATAGATTATGGAGTGTGTAGCATTTACAGCTCATTTTCAGAGACTTACAAAAGAATTCGATTACAGGATTGCGTGGGATCAGTAAATGCTGAAAGTGTGTTGTCTGCTGTGGTATGCATGTTTCAACTTATCTATTTTTGGTGTATCACGTAGTGTGTAGAAATTCTATAGATCAGGTACAGGGCTGCATGACAGAATTCGCACTCATCACCGCATATGAACAACTGAAAATTGGTTTTCACTGAGTTATATTTTTTTAACCGCTTATATAGATATCAATTACTTACAATTAGCTTTTCCAAGAAACGTGAAACCTTTCAGTAATGTAAGCTGGGGTAACTGGGCCAAGGAGGTAACTGGGCCATAGGCTATTTCATAATAAACCATTGGTGTCAAATTTTTTTATAGATTAGCAGGCGTACAGCACCATTTGTACACGAAAGCCAACCGCTAAAACTTAAAAGACACCAACGGTTTATAATAAAATAGCCTATGGCCCAGTTACCTCCTTCGTCCAATTACCCCAGCTTATCTTAATTTGAAATTTCATCAAAAATATTTCAAGAGTCAGTAGTATCGTGTAATATGTTGCAGTTATTTAAATTACATAATGTAACTGAAATTTTATTCACTATTTAGTTTGAGCAAGTGTTTGCTACAATGTTAAGTATTAAAAAAAGATTTGATACATTAATACTTTAAATATTTGAGTTGATATAATTTTAAAACATTCTAACAAGTATTTACAATGCACAACAATATTATAGATTAAATTTAAGCATTAGTTTTAGGGAAAAGATTAACTATTAAACACTGCAGGAATGTAATTATCAGTCCATTAGCGATCTAAAACAAACGATGAATTCGAGAATAATTTGCTTTTTTAAACAGTCTGCAACTTTCCACAAAGAAAATATGCCTATTTAAAGAGTTCATTAAAAAGTATAATTAATATTCTATAACATTCTTTAATATTCTATGTTATACTAGTTTTAGATACGTCATTTTACAATGTTTTTGCACATTCATTAATTTAAAAGCAGGTATTGACGGAATCCAGTTTCATGTATTCCACTGTTGAAATCGAGAAAATGATTTGATACGTGAATACATATTTTTGTTAATCTAATTTTAAACCATGGTAAAAATTTATTGACAATGTACAATATTCTTATAGATCAAGTTTAAGAACTACTTTTACAGTAAAGTGCTATCACAAAATACTGCAGAAACATAGCAACATGATTATTCCATTAGCAGTCTGAAATAAACGTTCAATTGGAGAATAATTAGCTTTTCAAAGCAGCGGTAATCCTTACGGGAAGAACAATTTCTATAGCTTTACTTTAGAATTTGTTTTAGGAACGGATATTTAGACACATACAATATCTATGGCATTAGAATTTTCAAAAGATAATTCTTAATGGCCCTTTTAACAAACTGCGGCAATGCGAACGAAATTTGCATTAATGCATCATTTAGCACTTTGCAGATATAATTGAGTAATGTAATTGACTATTTATTTTAATGAATATTTTACCTTTCTTAAGATTAAAGTTGAAAAGTTTACCTCTGTGTTACAACAAAAATAAAATATATGACAAAGACGAATACTAATATTTCAGCAGTTCGATACTACGTGATTTTAACATAGTATTAAGAAAATTTTTGGAGCTGTAAATATTTCTTCAAATTAAACAATTTTTTTAGAATAAATTATACAAATATTTGTTTAAGTATTTCTTTAAATAATTTTAATGTTACATAATTGGAATTTAGTTTAATTAAGACAGACTAATTAAGGATTTTCAATGACATACATGTGTTGTGCGCAGGATTATAAAAAATATATCTGATGTATGCACTTAACATTACATATATCATATATATTATATATGTATTTTTACAATATCGTACTTTATCTTCGATCTAAAATAATAATCAAGTTTACAAATGAAAATATTTTTTTCATGCAATTAAAGCATAAAACGCAAAATTTAGGATAACATTTCAATAAAAAATAAATAAATATATTACACACTGTAAAAAAAAAAAAAAAAAAAAAAAAAAAAAAAAAAAAAAAAAAAAAAAAAAATCTGTCAAATTGACAGAAAAAAAGTGTCAATTTTGGCGCCAGTATAAAACCGTTTAATTTACAGAAAAAAGCTGTAAGTTTTCATTAAAACAGTTTTTTTTAGTAAAAAATACAGATTTGTTCTGCAAAAATAACAAAATTCAGTTTCTTTTACAGAAAAAAACCCGTTTTTCTTCAAAACAGTTTTTTATGTAAAAAATACAATTATTTTCTGTAAAAATTAGAGATTTTTTTACAGTGCAGGTACTTACTTAAAAATAGGTAGAGGTTATAAAGATATGTAAATACAATATAATCCAAAATTTAAATTTTTTTAATTATTTAGTTTGTGAAGTAGGATGCACGCAATGTCAAAAATATCTGATTTGAGAAAAATAAATTTAAAGTTCAAATTTACCTTGATTTGGATTGGAATCGCTCCACATATTTTATCATAAAACCTGTTTTAACCCTTTACCTACTGACGGTACTTATAAGTACCATTAAAATAACTTGTTATAAAATTCATTTACTACATCGATTAGTTGTAATACAGTTTTGAATGAGTTATAGTTACAATACTTTATCTTGTTCCTAAAGCATTACTGGTTACATAAAACAAAAATATTTTTAAATGGGTGATTTCTTTTGCCTTTGCATCTTTTCAGCTCTCTTGGCATTGGGTGGAGGGGGTGGGGGGATTATTCCAATTCGGAAATATTTCTATTGCAAGAACATTGCATTTGTAGATTTCCTAATTCTACAAAATACAAAGAAAGATATTCAAAATAAAAAATTTGAGTGGGATTATAAATAGTACATAAAATCCCTATAAATTCAAATTTAATGAATCCTTCTAAATCCTTCAATCCTTCTAAAATCTTTCTGAAATTTATTAAATGATTATGTAAATTTTCTAATTTAGTTTCAAAAATTCACGAAAAAATGCTTTAGAAGATGAAATTTTCATGAATTCATAATTCAGTACATAAAGGGTTAATTGAAATAGAGTCTTTTTTTTTTTTTTTTTTTTTTTTTTTTATGTTCGGTAACAAATTATTCTTTCATAACAGATAACAACAACAACAAAATTTAAAAATAGCAAATAAAGCCTTTGTGCAACAATATTAAAAAGCAGAAAAACCAACGTTTAAAATGCACAAATAATATATGAAAAGCAGCAAACAGCTGTTTCGAATCTACTAGCGAGATTCTTCTTCAGTGCAAAAGGAACAGCGTGCTAGAAAAACAAACAGCGTGCTAGAACAGCGTGCTAGATTCGAAACAGCTGTTTGCTGCTTTTCATATATTATTTGTGCATTTTAAACGTTGGTTTTTCTGCTTTTTAATATTGTTGCACAAAGGCTTTATTTGCTATTTTTATGTATTTGGCGTTAACGGGCCTTTATTCTTCTGTATTTTTATTTATTTTTTTTATTTATTTTTTTTTTTTTTTTTTTTTTTTTTTTTTTTTTTTATTTTATTTTATTTTATTTTTATTATTATTATTTTTTTTTTTTTTCGCAATGTCTCAAATCAATAGGTTTTGTAATTTACGATTAAAAAAGTACAGGTTTTTGGAACACTTACATTTCCTACTTGATTGTAGGCGTAAGAAGGTTATTCCTAAATTCATTTCCATTCGTTGTAATTTATTTTCTTCAAATAGGATTGAGAAGGTCTTATTTCGTTCTAAATTAGCTCTTTTAAGAGCTTTGATTCAAGAGACTCGCCACAAAATTGCTCATATAGAGCGCGAGTTATATTCTTTACATATCAGCCTCGCTAATTCTACTCCTGATTTTCAGTCCATTGACAGAAGGTCATGGAGCAGAGTTCTCACAGCTTCTTCTGTTCATTGTTCGGTTTTAAAGAAGAAATTTAATACGCTTTGTGGAAGTTCTGTCGCTAATAACTGCAGTAATTTGCCTCTTGTTAACCAAAATGCTGTTGTCAATCTTTCTAGTGTTCCATTAAGTAACAATCAGCTCGATGCTCTCAAATTGAATAACAATTTTTCTGTCTCTGCTATTCCTTCTTTACCTAATCTTATTGCTCCTATTGAAAGAGCCTTTAAGCATAGCGCTCTATCTTCTTCTCAGAAAGAGTCTATTAGGCATCTCATTGCCAATACTGTTGATTTCAATTCTAATGTTTATAAACCCAATCTTAAACATCCTGTTAAACAATGTCTGAAAAATTTGCGTTCTGATCCAAACTTAATTATTACTAAGGCCGACAAAGGTGGTCAGATTGTTCTTCTCGACAAATCTACGTATTTGGAAAAAACCCATAAATTAATTAATGATGGTCCGTATGTGGATATCCGCAAAGACCCTTCCACTAGTGAAATTAACTCTATTAAGTCTGCCATTAAGTCTTCTTCCATTATTCCTGCTAACTTTAAGAAGTCCCTTATTCCGTCTATTGCGCATTGTGCCAGGTTTTATGCTTTACCTAAGGTCCATAAACCTGACATTCCTTTTAGACCTATTGTCTCTAGTATCGGTACAGCTTCTTATAAGCTTGCCAAATATTTAGTTTCTGTTTTTTCCCCACTTTTGAGCAGTAACTGTTTCACTGTTAAGAATTCTTTTGATTTTGTTAAAAAACTTCATAATTTTAAGCCGCAGGGTCACATGATGGTTTCTTTTGATGTTAAATCATTATTTACAAACGTTCCGGTTGAGGGGGCTTTAGATTGCCTCAAGAAAAGGCTTTGTGAATTCCATTTCTCTTATTTTGAAATCGAGGAACTTATACTTCTCACTCGCGCTTGCTTGTCGCAAAATACTTTTGTTTTCAATGGTAATTTCTTCCGTATGATTGACGGTTTGGCTATGGGTAATCCTCTTAGTCCAATTTTATGCGATATTTATATGCACTATTTTGAGGTCAAGCTTTTTGAAATCTTAAAATTTCCGTTCTATGTTCGTTATGTTGATGATGTTTATGTCCTGATTGAAATGAATTCGGATATTAATCATATTCTCTCTATTATGAATTCCATTGATCCCTGCATTCAATTTACCTCTGAAATTGAGACCAATAACTGTCTTTCTTTCCTGGATGTCCTCGTTATTCGTTGTGAAAATGGCTTTCAGACTACCGTCTTTCGTAAACCTTTTGCTGTCAGTCTCCCACCTCACAGGTATTCTTCTCATCCCCCTAACCAGAAATTCGCTGCTTTCAATACTTTTGTTTTTCGGGCTACTAATATTTGTTCCACTCCTCAGTTACTTAGTGCTGAACTTAATTACCTCAAAGCTATTGCTGTCGATCGTGGTTATTCCTCTAATATTATCGATTCTATTTATAAGAAATTGACGAAATCCGACCATTCTGAAAAGCATTCTAATTCCAACTCTAATACTTCAGTTGTATTACCATTTTTTCCTAAAATCAGTCAGCAAGTTGCTAAAATCCTAAGAAGGTTTGATTTTAAAGTTATTTTTTCTCCTGTTAATAAAATCCCTTTTTCAAATCTCAAACACCCCGTTGATCGCCTAGATAATTGGGGCATTTACCAGATCTCTTGTCAGTGTGGTCTTTCTTATATTGGTCAGACTAAACGTGCTCTTAGATTTCGTTTAAAAGAGCATGAAGGTTATGTTAAAAATCAGGAGCTCAAACGTTCTTCTATTGCTCAACATTCTTGGTCTTCTCAACATAGGTTCGATTTTTCCTCAGCCACCATTATCCAAAAATGTTCTTCTAACCTTGATCTTGATTTTTGGGAAGCTTACCATATCATTAAAAATTCTCACTCTTTAGTCAATGATTTATCTAGTACTCCAGATTTTCCAAGTATTTGGAAAGCGTTAATTTAATTCCTCCTTTTTTGGTTTCTTTTCTCTACTTCTCCGGTAGATGTCGCTACTTGTCCACCCAGTCGTTTCCACTGCTTCTCTCTCATTGGTTGTTTCGGCGCCTTCGCCACCCGCATAGGGTATAAAAGCCAGCGCGTCTCTGTCTATGTTTTTGCTCAGCCTTGCTTTTTCTAGCACGCTGTTCCTTTTGCACTGAAGAAGAATCTCGCTAGTAGATTCGAAACAGCTGTTTGCTGCTTTTCATATATTATTTGTGCATTTTAAACGTTGGTTTTTCTGCTTTTTAACAACAAAATTGTCTTTTAAAAAAGTTTAAAGGTGTTTCCCCCCCTTAAAGATACTTTCATTATATTACGGATTATTGTAGGCATTATACTACGGATTATTATAGAAACTATTATTTATAGATATATTAATTAATATTATATTTCTAAAGGGTCTGCTGTAGAAAAACAACTATTTATATAAACAAAAATATAAAGACTACAAAGATACGGGTACAACATAGCATATCACATCCAGTATTCAAATTAATTTTCTAACTTTAGTTACATAAACCTTTTAACGTATATTTATCTTTTTACACTCTTTTATTTAACTCAACCTGGTTTTTGTATGTAAAGATGGAATTTCGCAATTGATTTTTAAACCTTTTCCTCATAGGCTAAAATTATAAAAAGGTACACAAAGGTGTGTTTCCGATGAGAATACCAAATTTTTATATTTTTGCAACTTAATTATTACATAATACGTTAATTTTAAGGCATTTTCAAACGAGCCTAGAGTTGGTAATGCGCCAAATATTCTCTGTAACTCCTAAAATTGTATAATGGGAGTTGAAAAAAAAAAAAAAACCAATAGATTTAATGATGCGCCAATAAATGCTCGCCAGATATGCCAAATTATGTGAAGCTGTAACAATGAAATATTTTAAAGACTTAAAAATAAAAAAAGAAGTTACAAATAAAAAATGAATAGTGTAATATTTTCTTTAAATTAATATATTTTGTAACTATTGCTTGAATAAATAGAGTTAAGCAATTGAAAATGTTTAATGGAGAATAGATGACTAAAACCGATATTCCGGTTAGAAAAAGCAGATTAATGCTCTATAAAAATCCCTGCCGGCTCAGCCTATGGGCGGAGATAGATTTCGAAGTTAAGCACTGATTTCACCAACAAAAACTAAATCAAGATTATAGAAAACCCAGTTTGACAATTTTATCCGGCTGTTTTTGACGCCAATTTCATTTTTACACGGTAATTTTTTTCTTCAAACACCCCCCCCCCTTTTTTTTTTTTTTTTTTTTTTCTGTAAGAATTGGTCTTATCAAAAATGTGTCAACATAAAAGTTGTAGATAATATTCATAAGAATTATAATGAATTTAAGCGGATTTTATATCTTGTGAATTGACGAAGTTATGAATTTTTTTCTTCTTCAACACCCCTTTATTTTCGCTTCTTACTTTTTTTTTATACGGTAAGAGTTGGCCCTATCAAAAACTTGTCAATATAAAAGTTGTAGATAATATTAAGAAGATTTATAATAAATTTAAGTGGATTTAATATCTTGAGAATTGACGAAGTTATGAATTTTTTTCTCCCTAAAAGCCTCTTTTTTTTTTTTTTTTTTTTTTTTTTTTTTTATTGAGCCCATTT
This sequence comes from Maratus speciosus, assembly GCA_963932465.1. Classification (NCBI taxonomy): domain Eukaryota; kingdom Metazoa; phylum Arthropoda; class Arachnida; order Araneae; family Salticidae; genus Maratus; species Maratus speciosus. Next base: position 626,401,246 of record OZ010789.1, on the reverse strand, counting down.
TTAATTTAATTAAAAATCAGTCATACCTAAATTTTTGGCCCTTTTCCTAGAAATAATAATAACTTTAAACTGATTTGATATGCATTACATTAAAAAAAAGTTAAGGGATTTTTCCGGTTTTCACAAAACCCCTCCTTCTGCCTCTTGAATTTATGTACCAGTTTGGAAGAGATTTGTGCAGAATTATGGAAGTTATCGTGTCCGTAAAAAGTGCTATAGATAGATAGATAGAAAAATAAAGTTTTGAACTGGAGGTAGTTTTGGGTTCTAGGAGTCATGATCAGCGTAGATCTGCGATTTGTTTTCAGAAATTCCAACATGGGAGAGAATGTAATAGGTAGTATTTCTTACGAAATCTATCTATCTAAAAAATACTCGAAAACGTTTCCAAAAATCAATGGCAGCAAAAAAAAACTTCGTTTTTATAAATGCTACCTTAAATCTCGAAAATATATTGCTTTCTGGTGTTTTTAAAGGTAAAGAACGGTTTTCGGAATCGTGGGTAACTCCGAAGAGGCTATTGTACATATTCGTTCGCGGTTATATTTATATTTTTATAAATTAAGAAACAGTCGTATTTTATTACAGTGCAATAAATGATTTCTTTTCTGTATTTTCTCAGCTTTTGTTATAGCTTTGTTTTCTATCTTTACTTTAATCCCCGATAATTTGAAAATATTTACTGGGAAAATAAATTGCATGTACGAAGCTTCGATATACTTACCTGTGTAAAAATTTAAAATTTGAAATTGACTAAAAACCGATATCACGGTTTGAGAAAATGGATTAATACACTATAAAAACTACTCGGAAACGTTCCCAAAAATTAATGGCAACAAAAGAAACTTCTATAAATCCTTCTTTAAATCTTAAAAATACAGGGTGTTCCAAAAGTCCTTGACGCATTTTAAACTTCAATATAAAATCAAGTAATTTGTCATACAGGAGTGCGGTTTGGACCAAAATGCTTCTCACGATGAAAAGTTTTCTTCAAGCGAATAAAATAAATAGTTCCAAACTTCGATCACAGATGGCGCCACTTGTCCGTATGTTTAGTCTCAGACATGCTTTTTTTTTGTTGTTGTTGTTTTTATCCAGATTAGTTTTGATTTGGTTTCGAAGTACCAACCTACGCAATTAGTTTTCGCTGGGAGTCGCCATTTCTGTGTCACAGATTCAAAACTAATCTGATAATCAGAAAAAAACTCATGTTTGAAACCAAACATAGGGACAAGTGGCACCATCTATGATCAAAATTTGGAACTAATTATTTTCACTCGCTTGAAGAAAACTTTTTATCGTGAAAATCATTTTAGTCCAAACCGCACTCCTGTACGACAATTACTTGATTTTATATTGAATTTTAAAATGTGTCAAGGACTTTTGGGACACCCTGTATATTGTTTTCTAAAATTCCGAATGATAAAGGATGCTTTACGGAATCACGTGTAAACTGGAAGAGGTTATTGTATATTTTCGTTCGTGGTTATATTACATTTTCGTACATTAAGAATTATGTCTTTTTTTTACAGTACACTGTACAACTTAATTTCTTTTTTTATCTTTCATATTTATATAACTTACATAATATGGGCTTTTAATTACGTAAGATTATGCAAAAATACTTTTTCCGATAAAATCAAAAGTCTAAAATGTGATACTTTAAACAGGAAATAAATTACTCGTTAAAAAATAAACTATAACTTACATCACAATCTTTATAATCGAGCAAATCTTCTGAGATAATGACTCTCTCCTTAACTTTAAAGTCTGACAATAAAGAGAGCTAATGCTATCGTTTCGTGACTATTAGATATCTAGTGTCTAAAAAAATTAGTTGATCCTTAATTGCAAGAACTAATTGCTATTTAAGTTCTCAACTAATTCGTGCACGTAAAGCTAAGCACGCAATTTAATTTATTCTTTGTTTTTAAAAGTTTGATATGACACGAGAAACGTGTGCTGAAGATTCTAAAACTGGCTTAATTTATTCAAAAAGAATTTTTTCGAAACTATTCAGGATTATTTAAGTGTGTTTGAAACATTATTCTGGATTTCTAATATTTTAAAAGACTAAAATAGAAAAGTATTTTGGTGATATGCAATCTGGTAGCTTTTCTATAATTTATAATAAGGACGAATTGTATTTACATTAGTGCATTATTGGTTGAAGCATAATAATTCATTGCACTTGAATAACTAAGACTGAAAAACATGCAAATATCAGGATCACACTGAAATTTTTGAGATACCCGCTAAATTATACTTTCTAACAGCTAAACGATTCTGTCTTTACCAAAAAATGGAAAACACCGTTTGATTACATAATTTCTGAAAAAGTACACCTTTATTTTTTGCTACTAACACTTGCTAATTCCATGCGTTCCGAACAAAAAAACTTATAGAAATGTGTCAGAAAGTAGTTCCTTTGGATTTGAAAACAGCCTTAATGTTTTAAGCCATCCAGTTCTTGGAATCTCTAAAAAATATGTTTTTATCATCTTAATCTTATCTTCGGAATGAAAACGACTCCCATGTAATTTTTAGATTAAAACATACCCAAAAGTCACACGTAGGTAGATCAGGATAATAAAGTGGGTGATCCTTATCACTTTGATGTGTTTCTATGCAAGAAATTAAAGTTTAAATCTTATTTAATGAGAAGATCCATTATCATGGTGAAGCGTGAGTTCTCTAACATTCAGTTCTTGAAGAATTTCTGGAAAGCACTCAGTGATCTACCAGATAGCTGTAACTTCCTTCTGTCTTTATAGCTTTAGCTTTTCATTTTCAGCAGTCTGTATTTAGAAAGGAAGCCTCGTACATTGCTTTTTTCGTCGTTTATTGTATTTTCACTATTGTTGATGGCCATCAGCTGTGATTTTAAAAATAATGCTGTGTCCATTATCATTAATAATTTAAGTTTTAATTTTTTATTGATCCTGACACGCTTCGCTTTTAGGCATTCTGTTAAAATTTTCATCAGTAATTTTATGCATATTCATAACTACGGATCCAGTATTTAATTCTTTTTGTATCATTTGGTAGGCACAGCAGTTATAATCAATTAATGATTTTAGAACGGTTGATATATTTTCTGGAATTATAGCTCACGAAGGTTTTCCAGCGTGTTCTTCATCCACGAAAGAATTTCGACGAAGTTCTATACCAGCCTTATCCAACTTCTTTTTTTTCTCGCGGGCCACAAACATGCGTTTGTAACATCAGGCCAGTCGCACTACACTTAAAAAAGGACAATTAAAAAAATAAAATAAGAGAAGTAGTATAACAAACCAATATAACAAAGTTAATATTATCACTAGAGCTGAACGTTTGTCTCGGAAGAAATGTTATCAAATTTTAACACCGTACCATCAATTTCCAAAGAATATACTTCATGGTAGATTTCTATTGCAAATTTTGTAGAAAGCATGAGAAGTTTGTTGAATGGAAATACTGATGTAAAAGTTTTCTGTGCCAATTTTGTTCGCAACGAATCCTAAAAAAGCAGTATTAGTTATATAAAAAGTATAAAACATTATAATATAACAATGCGGAATTTCCAAGTTCTAAAGAAAACATTCATTAGTTTTCCTCTAATTAATCAAGCTTTTGCTCAGTTAAAAATCTTTTTACTTATTTTTTATATGTAGAAACATATAGTGAAATTTAATTAATTTGGAATAAACTTTGCTTAGTTTTGAAATTTAGGAAATGTGTGCAACACTCTAACATAAATAGGACTACATGTAAAAAGACATTTTTAATAAGAAAACGGCAGTTAAAAGGTTTTAACATAATTTTTTAATTGTAATAACAACAGGGCAAGATTTTATATTCCCATGAAAATATATAAAGGAGCAGCGAAGGTCTTAAATACTTTTTAAATACATCTTAACTAATTTTATAAATATGGGACATTTTTAATAAGAAATCGGCAGTTAAAAGGTTTTAACATAATGTTTTAATTGTAATAACAACAGGGCAAGATTTTATATTCCCATGAAAATATATAAAGGAGCAGCGAAGGTCTTAAATATTTTTAAATACATCTTAACTAATTTTATAAATATGGATTAAAGATAGTCTCGAGCCGCACATAAAAGGTCGCCCAGTGGCCCGTGGGCCGCAGGTTGAGTATGGCTATTCTAGACCATCGGAATAGCATGACGCGATACTTAACCCATTTGTGCCTGGCGTCCTAATTTTGGGAAGCTTTCTTAAAAAAATTTCCATTACAAATGGAATTATGATATCCTTTCAAAACTTTGTAAAATATGTCCTTAGTATTTGTTTTCAATATTTATCCATAAATGACAGCGCATTTTTAAGAATAAAAAGGTGAAATAAATGTTTGTTGTAGCGAAAAGTTGGATTTTCTTGAAATAAAATGGCGCGTAAGAAAAAGTAAGATATTTCTTTTATTTTTTTATCAATCATTTTATATGTGGTATTATTTATAAGACGAAACATTATTTTAGAATACGTATTTTTGCATTTTTTCAGATTCCTATTTTTTTGTTCGAATTTGAACCTTTATATATCGTCCCAATTTTGGGACGCTAGGCACGAATGGGTGGGGGTTTTCTCCGTTACTGTTTATGCATTAAATGTATGTTTTATGCCATTTATTTTGTTACAAAATGGTTACATACCATTTAGATTATTATTTGGCTATAAACTTATTATTCGGATTATTATTTGGCTATTCTTTGTTATTACTATGGGGGGGGGGGGGGGGTAGTGGTTGGGCTCGGTTCAAGAACAAGACACCCACCCCTCCCCCCTCTTAGCTATTGGCTTGGTAAAAATTTATATCATACCGTTATGTTTTGTACTAGTTTAGTATTTGACATCCTGAGGTTACTAAAATACAGTAGAACCACGATTATCCGACATAACTGGGACCGAATCGACAGCAGATAATCGAAATTTCCGGATTATCGAGAGTTTATCAATAATCATCTAGTTTAATATGTAACATCGTCATCGAACTGCTAATAGGACTATTTAAACTGCTTAATAAATATCTAAATTTAATTTTTGCATGAAAATAATTTTATCTGCTTAGAATAGGGACGTGTACACAGGGGGGGGGAGGGGCAAGAGTACAATTATACCGGGATCGAATCTTGCGGGAGTTCATGCTAATTTCAATGGAATTCGAAGAAAGGGGAATCAAAATGTTTATATCTACTCGTGGTTTGGAAAGGAACACTTGCATACAGAAGGAATGTGAAAGTAAAAAAAGAAACAATACGTTAGAAAAAAATTCAGGATATCGGCATCGGTTTACAGAGAGTTCCGGTTACACGAGGGTCGGATAATCGAAATTCTACTGTGCCATATATACTCGTGTGCAAAACGAAGAATTTTTGACAATTTTCTGCAAGTAAATGGGGGGGGGGGGTAGACTTATACGCGATTCAATTACAAAAGCCGAAAAGAAGAAAAAAAAGAAAAGAAAAAACTTCGAATACTGCAAAAGTCTGTTTTTTTTATGTGTATAAATAATAAAATAATATATAAAATATACAAATAATAATTTATTATTAAAAAAATTTCAATGATTTGTTTTTGTTTACTTACTAATTTTTCGCATTAGTAAGTGAACTCTTTGGTTTGATTTTGTGCGAAATTGAAGTAAAAAGTTAGGGGGTCGACAGACGCGAATTTTTGATTTTTTGCAGACTTTGCGTTCAAAAGTTAATGGGTCGGCGTATATGCAAGTATATACGGTATATATACTCCATTTGTCGTTATTGATTATTATAAATTGTTACTATATAAATTTTTACTATGCCAATAGCTAATGGTGAGAAGGAAGATGGTCTTGTTCTTGAGCCCCCCCCCCCAGCCCTCGCCCCCCTTATAGTAATAATAAAGAAATTTTTGTAGTCAAATAATAACCCGAATGATATATAACCTTTTTGAAACGTATTAAATGGCATAAAACATAGATATAATGATTAGAGAGTAATGGAGAAAACCCCTACCCTTTTGTGCCTAGCGTCCCAAAATTGGGACTTTTATATTTCTATACGTTAAATTAAAAAAAATTCAAAGAGAATTTTTTTATTATTTTTTACGTTCATTTTACACCATTTACTATAATTAAGACCAATATTGAGTTGAAAAAAAATTCAGGCACTAATGGGTTAACTTCCTTTCCATATGTTAATTGTAGATCTTGAAGGCATTGGTCGGGATTTAGCCATATTTTAAAATTATAGAAAATCATAGCACTATAACGCTCGCGTAAAATTCCATTTTCCTTTCTTTTAAAATGCATTCTACGACTGCTAAATTGCAATTGTTTCCACAGATAATCATCTGCGGAATAAAGAATTCAAATTTACATTTTGACAAATAATTTGTTTAGCGCATATCGTTTGCCTCTGACTCAAAAATTTCAGTGTCTCTCTCAAACTCTACCTCCTCCTATCACTTCAATTTTCTACTAGTATTATTTCATCTTTAAAAAAAGTCGAACTATTTCGTTAGCGACATTTTGATAACTTTTTATTAAACTTGCATGGAAACTTCTTTATAATTCTCTTTAAATCATCTTTAGATTTATTGAATTAAAATAAATACAACCTGGTTATAAAATATTTAATAGAGTCAAAACACTGTATTAAATAACTAGTGTCGTGAAGGATTTTTCACCTTGTCATTAATATAAACTTTAAAATATACTTATAACTCCTTAAAAGGTGACACAAACATATAAAAATATTATGTAATACAACCCTGAGATCTTTCGAACACACTCGCGTTCATTTTCAAAGGGAAAAGATGACTGACTGAAAAGAAAACAAATTTAAAAACCAAAACAAAATACTACACATGCGCAAGCGGAGTTCAATCCATTACTCTGCAGAGGGTGAAAAGATCAGTTCATATTTTTAGGAGTTCTTGAAACATTTAGGATATTATACCAAATCGCGGGATATTATAAGAAAGGACATCGTTACAAATAGTATCACTCCTAAGTAAAATTTCAATGGATTCACGGATTATTGAAGAGTAATGGTTAGACATTGAAATGATCATTTTAGCTTTTTCGAAGTTTATCTTAATATTTTCTTTTTGATGCAATCTTGATAAAGTTGTACTTGGTTTGTTAAACTTGATATCAGAAAAGTGTTCCTTTAGTCTTTCCTTAAATTTTCGAGATGTCATCTATTATTATATATATATAATCCAAACGGAAATTTCGTTCCGAACGCCGAGATTTCGAGTTCTACCGCATGGATTTTGACGGAACTTATACCGTTAGATAGGTATCGTTTCAGGGAAGGTTTTAAGCTATAACACATCATTCTACCTAGATTAGTTATAGAATTATTACGGAAAATTCTTTTATATTGAACTTTGTAACTTCATATTTCCTTAAATATCTGGGCTCCTATTGGTCGTAGAGCTTAGATCTCGCGCCAAAAGTAGCTCCGAAGCACCCAAGCAAACTTTTCCCCGCGATTATTTTGCCGTCTTCCGATTTCCTCTAACTCTATTAGGGGCCCGCGTAGGGCCCCTTTAACATATTTTTCGTAGTAATTTCAGCAATTATCTTACATTATTCGTTAAGACCGCCACCCTCCCGATTCATGTATCTACGGAAAGGTTGCACGAAGGAGTTTCGTTCGGATACGCTTTCGTTAAGAATAGAGTGCGCTCCCTGGTGGTGGAATGTGGAACTAACATAACGCGATATTGTTAAAATTGGGAAATCTAACAATGCGATCTGTTTTAAACTTTGAGATAGTTCATAACACATAATCTATTATCTATTCTATTATATATATATATAAAATCTATTATCTATTCTATTATCTATTATATATATAAAATCCAAACGGAAATTTCGTTCCGAACGCCTAGATTTCGAGTTCTACTGCATGGATTTTTACGGAACTTATACCGTTAGATAGGTATTGTTTCAGGGAAGGTTTTAAGCTATAACACATTATTCTACCTATATTAGTTTTAGAATTATGACGGAAAATTCTGCTATTTTGGGCGATAAGGTTACCATTTTATTTCTTGGCTAAATTCATCGTTGATAAAAAAAAAATTGAAACGGCTATTAAACCTCGAAAAATAAAAGAAAAACTGTTACTAATTTTATTTAAATGAAAAAAAAGGAAAAAAAGAAAAAGAAAATCCGTTTCAATGAGTGATAATATTAAAAAACGGAAACATTTAATCAAAACCTGAAAGAAATATTTGTAATGCTTAAAAATTAATTTAATAAGAAATATTACACTTGATACGCAATATTTGGCTCTTTATCGCTTGCGTTAGATATGGAAACGAATCAGAAAATTTGATTAGATGAAATTTTAACGACATTTTCTTTCTGTTCTGCTCTTTTCTTTTTTCTTTTATATCTAATTGTCCCACCACGTGACTTAAAGAAGAAACAAGCAGATGTAATTGTGAGTCACATGTGTAATTACTATTTGTTTCTTTACAATTTTTTATTTTTCTTTTGTCGCGAAACGATGTGATTTTAAGCCAAAAATGCATAAGCGTGACATTAGCTTGAGGATGTTCTCACAAATGGTGTTTTTTTAGGTGAAAGAGATCATTTTTTGGGTACATTTTCATATTCAATTGTAACTTATATAGATATCAGTTCTTATTTAAAAAATGGAATCGAATGCTTAAATTTCAGTGTGAATCTCTGCCACACATACATATTGTAAAATAATTTCATACTTTTTAAAATGTTTTTCGCCGTAATTCCGAAAGCATGTGATATTTATAAACTCGAACTCAGATCAACGAATATTACCCATTTTATATAAGCAAATATTATCTATTGTTTATTTCATTTTTTCTCAAGTCATATCGCCAATTTCATTTATAGGAAAATTCACAGATTCGAAATCTAGGAAATAAAGATAATTTTTAAGGAAATTTATGTTTTAATACGTTATTACTATCGAAAAATTCAACATTTTGAAAAAAAAAAAAATACAAGTCTTTTGTAATTCGTCATTTCTTCTTCGTCTTTCTTCGTACTTTCTCCTCTGTTATGTAATATTTCAAATGATATTGGACTAATTTTCGATCATCGATTCACCGCAAAATGGAATATCTAATATAGTATATAAAATAAAGTCTGGATTAGGTGACTAATTAACGCACAGCGCAAACTACTGAACCTAAAATCTTGAAAATCGTGGTAAAAATACTTCTTATGACATAGACTTCTGCTAAGAAAGGACTTTCTAATGTGTCACCCCTAATGGTTTTTGCACGTGGAGGGGGAAAAAATCGAATATAAAAATTATGCGTCAAATGATAGCATATTTTAATGTAGTTTTGTATGCTGAATCGAATGCTACCAAATAAATTTTTATAAGCCAACAGTTCATGGCACATTTCATATTTTTCTAATTTGGCGGTGTCTTTGGCATCTAAACCTCAAAATATCTATCATTACATCCGTTACTCTAGCAACGGAAAAAATTCAAATCAACCCTTTTGGCTAAAAAATAAAAACGGCTCTATGAGTTTGAAATAAAAATGCAAGCATCTTAATTTTAAAAAAAAAAATAGTGATTTTATGTAAAATAAAAGGAAAAAAATTACTGAGAATATAGCGTTATAAAACAAAAATGGAAAATGTACTACTTAGATATTCCGTCGACCAAAAATTTATCGCCAAACTATAAGATTAAATGCCAATAATGGTTGATCGTAAATATCAAATTCACTTGAATTTAAACAAGCTACACGTGTTTACGTCATCAGGTGATTTTAATTTCGAGGTTTTATTTGTATTTTTATTAATGTTATACTAATTTATTTGTTATTTCGTTATTTAAAATAAAGATTATGTCAATTTATATAATTTGGCGAATGGTTTGGCGATTTATATAATTTGGCGAAATGGGTCGACGGGATAACAAGTAGTACCAATGAAAATATTTAAGTATGAAAGCAATGTTTGTAACGAGTTAAAAATTATTTTCATATATATAAACTCGGTTTATGGCGTCAGATGCCGTCATCCGAAGAATCTACAAAAGTCTTTTTCCATTTTTTCCGGTCATAGGTTCCTCAATGAAAGAAATTGGAATTGGAATAATATTGTGCGATTTATAAATTGCTCCTCGATAAGAAGAAAAAATGGTTACATTTATAACAACCGTGCGCACATTTCGCTGATAGCATTTTTAAAATTCCCAGTAGCAGTAGTTACATTTTGCGTATGTAAATTAAAAATATTTTTTTGTTTTTAATTATGGCATTATTTCCTGCTATTGTTTATCTTTTCAGTTTTTTAAATGAAATTAGTATAAGGCATGCATTTTAAATCAAATGAGTGAAAGGTTTGTGTTTTAAAGGAAAATAATAAAATAAGAATATGCTATGAAAACAATCTTTATTGATTTATTATCTGCGCCCGGCTGACATAAAAATATCACAAAAGCCACATATTCATTTTTCTTTGAGTAGTTGCTCATGAGAATTTAAGTTAACCTTCCGTATTCGGATACTTAACATATTGGTGTATTAGCTTTAATGTTGAAAGCATCGTTTATGTTTGAAGCGAAAACTTTACTATTACACAAAATCGCATCATCATCATCTACTATATATTTACAACGGAAATTTGTATTTCATTCCGATTGTTTATAATACTATCGTAGGATATACCACAATTAGTTAGGTAATAATTTTGGAAAGGTTTTAGTGTATACATATTGTTCAAGGGTACTTAGTTATAGAGCAACAGTAAAAGTTCAAAAATTAAGTGAACCTGATTATGAAAGTTTAGCCTTTTTAAAAAAATCTACAGACCATATTTTGTTACAAGTGGCCCTGTTGCATGACTTTTAGGAATGGTGTTAATATATACGATTTCATTATATGTTGATTAGTTACAGAGGTATTAATTCCTGTTGTCATAACGGTCTCATTACCCGACCATAAGTGCGCTGTTTATAATCAACTAAAACAATTACTTCTTAATTGCTAAATTTTGTCCAACGCTTAAGATAACATTATATCGCAATGGCGTTCGCATCGTTTTCAGTGATGAGCAAGGTCAAGCTGAAGATCCATATTGTTTAAAATACAAGTTCAAATTCACCATTTAGTTTAATCCAAAGTCCATTTGGAAATATTGACCAGCGCAGCGGGCATAGCCTGCTAGTACCAATATAAAATAGACTCTCATGGTGTTCTGTGCTGAATGGAATTATGTAAACTCCTGCTTTTTCATAATTGGAAATTGGATCAATTTTACTCTGAATATTTTAGTAATGCATATCTCAATCTCTCATAAAACTGTGGGATATAATCAAACGTTTGATTAATTATTCCCGCGATTTGGTATAATATCCTAAATATGTCAAGAACATATTACATAATATTTTTTATATGTTTGTGTCACCTTTTAAGTAGTTATAAGTACGTTATACAGTTTCTATAAAATATTTGCTGATAACATAAACACATAACAACCAAACACGCAAAAAAAAGAAAAAAAAAAGAAAGATAAAAGATAAAAGTTAAAAGTTAAAAGCTTTTCAAATTATGTGTCCGAGCATGCAATGAATAACAAGAATTGACCTCTCAAAGTCGCGATCGCAGTGACAAAATTTTAAGAGTGCCAACTTACAACATCCACCATTTTTAATAGCAAAGCACACAGTAAAAAACTATAAATGATGTTGGAATGGAACAGTACCTCAAGCACTAAAACCAGTGGCTTAAGATACAGTTGAGGATGATCAGTGAGCGTCCAACATGTATTGCAAGAGCTCTTTGCTAACTACAGCCATTTCGCGTTTCTACAACTCCCATGGTTATACGAATACATTTCAAAAGATTTTTGTGTCTTGAAATATTTAAAATCCAATGTGTATACGTCGAATCCGTTAAATGAGTCTCGTATTAAAAGTAGAAAAAGCATAGTTAAATGTGAGATTCTGCTGATTCTTTATGCCATGATACTTGCTTTTAGCCACAATCTTTCACCCGCAATGGATTTGTTTCGCGCATTTAATCGAACTTGTTCAGATGAATATTGCCAAATTCTGAAATGTTTGTATCCATAGTTTGGACAAAAACTTCCCATCTGAGCATGCAATCTTTACAGATGTTGGTATCTTTTATTAATACAAGCGCTCTACTGGCAACAACTTAAATTAAATGTGCGTGATACTAAAAGTTTATCACAAAAAAAAAAAAAATAAAAAAAAACGAACACTCTTTAAAAGGTCAATGAACAAGTGCCACTGTGTTCGTTAAATCACGTCAAATGGCACAAAATAAGCAAGAAAAAAAAATCGCCAATGTTATTATTTTTACTTATTTCAAGTACGATGGTCATCCAAAAATAAGTTTCCTCGGCCCGTAAAAAGAAACAAAACTCATTTTCCTGGAAAGATTTACTGCAAAAGATACAGCAATGTTTCAGCTACTTCTCAACATAATAAGCACCGGAATTGTAACACTTGTCATAATGTGGAATAAGAATTTGTAGTCCAGTGCCATGGAAGTCTGCTGCCCGGGAATGGAGCCAGCTTGTCACAGTTGTCAACCCACGTCTCATCACCCGGAATGATCCTGATGAGGTACTCGTTGCCCTCATCTTGGTGTCACAGCAGAAAAGTCAATGCTTCTCCCATGCGTATGGTTTTTTGTTCGGGTGTAAGTTTCTTCAACTACTTCTCAATATAAGAAACACCGGAATTGTAACGTCATAGCGTGGAATAAGTATTTGTAGTCCATTGTCATAGAAGTCTGCTGCATGGGAATGGAGCCAGATTGTCACCGTTGCCAACCCACGTCTCCCGTAACGATCTTGATGAGGACCTCGCTGCCCTTATCGTGGTATCGCTGCAGAAAAGTCAATGCTTCTTTCCATGCGTATGGTTTTGTGTTCGGGTGTAAGGTTCTTCAGCACTGACCTGGAGCACAATTTCCGGAATAACGGGTGTACCGTGATGACTCCATGCATCGCCTATTTTTTTTTTTGCAGCGATACCACGATAAGGGCAACGAGTATCTCAACAGTATAGTTACTGGCAATGAGACGGGGGTTTACAACTGTGACAAGCTGGCTCCATTCCCAGGCAGAAAACTGCTATCACACTGGACTACAAAAAATTATCACACGCTATGACAAGTATTACAATTCCGGTGGTTCTTACATTGAGAAGTAGCTGTTTCTTTTGATATAAATCTTTAAGCCAATTATGTTTTGTTTCTTTTTACGGCCCGTGGGAAACTTATTTTCTGGATGACCCTCGTAAGTTGCCATTTTTAAAAGAGTTTCTTGAAGTCGCTTTGATTTTTTTATATTTAAAAGTTAACTGATATTCTCTGTTTTCTCATATTTCTTATTTTTTTTAAATTGTCTCATAGTTTTTTCTTTCCACTTCTCATTAACAATAATCCCCCCCCCCCCCCCCCCAGAGTGTAGTGGAGGGTATACGGAGGTATACGTCATATACTTTTTGGACTTTTTAAAGAAGCTCCATATATTCTCGCATAAAGCTATAGCGTATACTCTAGTCATGAACGTTCATGATTCCAGGATATACCCCTGTCTATAGCGAATACACTTTTTTTTTTTTTTTTTTTTTTACGACTACAACATTGCCACCCCTCCTTTCATCATTTCTACTGTAATAACAATGGCTTTCTCTATGTTTCTCTATGCTCTACCTTTCCTGCTTTTAGGCAGTTAATTTTCATTCCCTTAATAATTGCGTATTATGTACACTACTTACTTCGAATTAAAAAAAAAAATGCAGTTTTAAAATTACTAAAATGTAATATATATGAACTTCTCCTAAAAGAAAAATGTGTTTCTAAATAAAAGTAATGATAAAGAAAATATATTAATAAGTTGGTATTATTTATGATCCAAAAACTAGATAAAAGCTAAGCAAAAGTTATTAAAATATTTAATATTTGCACAATCGTTGTAATATTTTGCAAAAGGACGGATATTTCCTTCTTTATAAAACGACATGCATAAAATGAAAGAGCATCTCATTACGTAATACTCAATTCGATCATTCAGAAAAATTATTACTGTTATTACCGCTTTCTATATTACTTTTAGGAGAACCTCTTCAATAACAATCTCGAAATGTACTCCAAAATTGCTACTGGGTGAGGTCCAAAAATGGAGTTTAATTTACAACTTTTGTACGTCAACATCATATGTTAGAAGAAAGCTATTGTAAATTCGGCCTGCGTGATAGTTTGAATGGAGTTAATACCGACAGTCAAACATGGCATTCTTAGAAAAGAAGAAAAAAAACCACTCGTTTTTTTAATAACAGAAAGCAAATACTATTCCTAAAAGATGAAATTTCGTAACAATAAATTACTTCTAATGTCTCTCGGGGGTTGAACCCTTGTTGCCAAAAAGATGATAGAAGTTCCTTTGTTCGCTTTTTTATTCTGCCAGGGATAATGAAATATTGAAACTTTAATTCGGGAGCAGAGGAAAAGCAGCTGGGCTCTCCGCGCGAAGATTGGATTATGGCGGGAGATGACGTAATCAATAGGGATGACGTCAGTCCGGGGATGCGAGTCCTAGAAATTCTAAGAAACGCAAAACTAAATATACGAGCAACCATTTTGTTTCTTTCAAAAATTTCACATTTGGTAAAGACAACTATTCTTGATAAACCAGTTTGCAATCAAAATCTTGGCCCGAGAGGGTTTTTAATTAAAATTATTCACTAGAAAAGTATGTAAAAAAATTTAACGTTTTATAACTTGATTAAAAATTGTAAACATATGGCAAATTAACACCTTGTAATAATATACTAATTAATTGCTAAAAGGTATAAATGAAAACTTTAAAAACGGTAAAAATAGGTTTATTCGACTGTTTACAGGTTTCGACTCTACACGAGTCATTTTCAAGACAAACAAATGAAAATATTCTTAAATTTCGCGGTCTATGAAACGCCATCATTGCATTTTCCATGTACTCTTTCATATTATGCACGTTATTACTTTCTTCTATCTTTACAAGAAGAAAGTATTGGATTTGTGAAAATTTTCGAATTCCGGTTTTTGACGGATTTACACGTTTTTGGGGTCAGAGATCCCGAAAAAAATGTTTTTACAAAATGTCTGTCTGTGCGTCTGTGTGTATGTGACACAAATTTTGTGGGCGCTCTATCTCAAGAACTAATGAACGGATTTTAATAATATTTTATATTTAGTTAGTCCTCGATATAAATTGGTGCTGATTACTTTTTGGTGTAAATCGGCCAACAGGTGGCGCTGCTATGCTACATTTTTTACGATTTCTGCAATAGCTATATCTGAAGAAATAATGCACGGATTTTTTATAAAACTTATTTAGATTCAGTTAGTCCTTGATATAATTTAGTTCTGATTACTTTTTGGTGTAAATCGCCCAACAGGTGGCGCTGCTATGCTGTATTATTCATGATTATCGCAATCGCTCTTTCTTAAGAACTAATGCACGAATTTTCACGAAACGTCAGATTGAGTTAGTCCCTGATATAAATTAGTACTGTTTAGTTTTTTGGTGTAAATCGCCCAACATGTGGCGCTGCTATGGTGCATTTTTCACGATTTCCGCAATAGTAATTTCAAAAACTAATGCAGGGATTTTCATCAGACTTCAGATTCAGTTAGAAGTTGACAAAATACTTACATTTTCGTGTAAATCATCTAACCGGTGGCACTGCTATGCTGCATTTTTCAGGAAGTATTAAGGTGTATGAGATAGAAGAAAGTTTCGGGATTGCCACACCCGACTAGTTTTTCTATTTTACTTGGATGTTAATTTTTATTTGCGTAACTATTGAGTAGCTCGAGCCATAATTTTGGTAAGTTAAATGATGCTGTATCGTTACACAATGAATTTTAGCATGTTACCAATGGTTTCCGTTATAATGGATGGACAGTATAGACTGAAGGAAAAAATTATCTTACTTTCATTGAAATTTATTTGGATGGTTTCTTCTTGATATAATCTTTAGAGCTGTAGTTTTTCTATTATATTTAATATCAGCTGCATGCGACATTGTCTGTACTTAACTGTTTTTAACGCTTTAATTTACACCTTTTAGCAATTAAAATCGGTATATGACTAAAAATTCTTTAAGTATTCAAAGAAAGATTTCAATCCTTAAATGCCCCCCTCCCCTCTCTCTTTCTTCTGTTGACACAATGTAGAGAAGAAAAAACATTAAATAATCAAACATAAAATCACTTAATTATTTTTGGCAACAATAAATCATTAACCTAGAAAGGGGATCTGGAAATATTATTACACTTTCATGTGTTGCATATATTTTGAAAATGACAATTACCTAAAAAAATCGCCCATATCACAATTTGTAAACCGAAAATACCTTAGTAGCAGAAAATAAAAATTATATAAATAATATTAAACGCTGCAAAAAAATTTACAAAAATAGAAAGTTTATAAATATGCATTTGTTTATAATGATTAAAAAACAGAAATAATTTAATATTAGATGCAAATAATAATTTATAAATATAATTCCAACAAAAAAACTAGTAGTTTAATAAAATAATAATAACTGTTTTGATTCGAATTTTAACCCTTTATGTACTGATTTATGAATTCATCAAAATTTTATCTTCTAAAGCCTTTTTCGAGAATTTTTGAAACTACGTTAGAAGAAGATCTACATAATCATTTAATAAATAATAAATTTTAAAGGATTTTAGAAGGATTTAGAAGGATTCATTAAATTTGAATTTATAGGGATTTTGTGCGATATTCATAACCCACTCAAATCTTTTATTTTAAATATTTTCTTAGTATTTTGTAGAATTAGGAAATGTACAAATATAATGGTCTTACAATAGAAATATAGAAATAGTTCCGAACTGAAAAATCCCCCCCCCCCCCCCACTCCCTAACGCCAAGAAAGCTGAAAAGATGCAAATGCAAAAGAAAACATCCTTTTAAACTATAACTCATTCTAAACTGTATTACAACTAATCGATGTATGAAATGCAGTTATTTTAATGGTACTTATAAGTACCTAAGTTAGATAAAGGGTTAACCCTTTCAGGGGCATTGGTATGTTTATGAAACCATTTAATTTTAATTCCCAAACGCCACAATGGCGCCAGAATTTTGGTAAAATATTTTCCATTTAATATGTATGTATGAAATATAGCCTTTTTCATATTTACAAATAAATTTTTGGTCATTTCCGGTGCCCATTATTTACTTCATCACTTTAGCATTGAAAATGCTTTGCCTCTGAAAGGGTTAAAGTGAAGACGAGACAGCTAAGTTTCAGAACGCAATATCATATAAATTCTTCGTATTTGATATACTGTTATAAATCATACGATCATAACTCCAAACACCGAAATATACAGGATGTTCCAAAATTCGACCTACAAATTCGGATGGGTGATAGTAGGTATCAAGAGGATGAAAAATCGCCATTGAACATGGGGTGGCAAATCACTTATTGAGTCACAAATACAGGTGTTTCACTTAACTGAACTCGGCTCGACGATAAGAATTTCGAAAAAATAAAAACAGTGAAAAGGCAACAATATGTGCCTCGTTTTGTGTGAAATGTGATAACAACACGAAAAGATCCGGAAAAACATGTTGCTCCGGCAATCGATGATACCGTATGAACTGATAATCACAGTCCAAAATGTGGGACGTGGAGTGCATACTGCCGGGGTGTATAATGCAAACTTCTACCCCTTTTGTTTGGTGTTATCACATTGACAACAAAGGCGATAATGTCTATTAAATGTTTTATTATAATATACTTCAGTTTTCTGAAAGTTAGGACCGTCAACCCAAATTGAGTCAGGAGGAAGCACCCTGTATTTTTGATTAAATACGTGGTTTGCGACCCCATGTTCTACGGTAATTTTTCATCCTCTTAATGACCACCATCATTCCTCTGAATTTGACGGTCGAATTTTGGAACACCCTGTATAGTTAAATTCGGTTATAACAAGAACAATGGGACCAGGACAGTTGATCGTGTTAACAGCGTATAACCTCGAAATAAATTATTTAAGATATTACATTAAAAACATGAGGAAAATAAATATTAACCCTTAAATGCCTGATTTTTCAAAAATCATTGTAATAATGTTTTTCGGCTTTCATTTTTTAAATAAATCATGGGAAAAATACTTTAAAAAATCATATTTTGTTTTAAGTATGGTTTACGGCTAAAAAACAGTTTGTTACTAATCGGCAATACTGGTCTTTAATTGAAAAAATATTTTTCATTGATAAAATTTTATAATATTAAGCACACAAGGATGTTAGGAACTATAATAAGAAATAAATTTTACTTGCTCACTGCAGAACAAAATAGGGTATTTCGCAAGCTTACAAACAAAACAAAAAGAACATGTAGCAAAAATTGAAAAAATAAATCTATCTTTATTCTTAAACAGCACAAGTGTTGCCATGTACATGTTGAAAGTCGATTTAATAATTTTTTTCAGAATGTATTTTATTGGCAACATTAGGCATTATAGCTTCAATATTATTCTAATAGTATTTTAGAAGCCTAAATTAGGTATGTTGCCGAAAAGCAACACCCAGCATTTAAGGGTTAAAATTGACTGAATAATGAGTGTTATAGTAGGCACTATCGAAATCCTTTTGAAAATGTAATAAGGTTTTATATTTATGTATTTTCAAACTTTTATTACAATAATGAACTTATAATTTGAATTTATTTCTAAAAATGCAATAAAATAAATCATGTTTACCATTTATTTATTAGCTTAACCCTTAAATGCCGGGTGTTGCTTTTCGGCAACATACCCAATTTAGACTTCTAAAATAGTATTAGAATAATATTGAAGCTATAATGCTTAATGTTGCCAATAAAATACATTCTGAAAATATTATTAAATCGATTTTCAACATTTAGATGACAACACTTGCGCTGTTTAAGAATAAAGATAGATTTATTTTTTCACTTGTTGCCACTTGTTTGGAAACTTGCGAAATACCTTATTTTGTTCTGCAGCGAGCAAGTAAAATTTATTTCTGATTATAGTTCCTAAAATTCTTGTGTGTTTGATATTATAGAATTTTATCAAGGAAAATTATTTTTTCAATTAAAGACCAGTATTGCCGATTAGTAACAAACTGTTTTTTAGCGCGTAAACCGTACTTAAAACAAAATATGATTTTTTTAAGTAATTTTCCCATGATTTATTTAAAAAATGAAAGCCGAAAAACATTGTTACAATGATTTTTGAAAAATCAGGCATTTAAGAGTTAAGAAGTATAAAAAATACTTTTTCATTAAATTTTTTATTGTGATCTAGCTTTTACTCCATTTTTTTCCCTTCGAATTACATTCAATGAACTCAAAAATAGAAAAACTACTTTTTACTTTAGTTTAATTAAATTCGATATTCAAGCAACAAAATTCAATGATTCTTGATAATGTAATCTTTTCTAGATGTTTTTTAACAAAATCTTTTCTAGATGTTTTTTAACAAAGTGTTAGCATAGATGTAGAACATATATGAAACGACACGCTTTATTACGGGGAAAATAAAGAAATATCGGAAAAATTGCGTGCTTGAAAATTTTTGTTAGTTATATCCCAGTTTTCCTAGGGAAAACTGGGTTACGATTTTCACAATTTATTTTTAGGTTAGCCCAAGGAGTATACTTGTTTAAAATTAAGTTTTCGTTACATCCGAGCTCGTTGTCAGCGAATTCAAGGATATTTTTTAAAAGAACCAAAGAATATTTTTCTGTATAAATAAAAATGACATATGCAAAAAACAAAAATAATATAAGGGTTATTCTTAGTGAAACAGAAACTAGTCTTAGAGAAGAAATGCTTTATATTCCTTTTTTGGCTGAATTTTCGAAAATCAGAAAAATTCTCTTGTTATGAAATATCAGAACTTTCTTTCCTATATTATCACTGCTTTAACTGGGAAATCAGATTTACAGGAATAAAAGGCAAACATAATTATTCTTTAAAAGTAGTGCTTATTTATGTTTTAAATTCCATTTTGACGAAATATTTAAAAATCAAAGACACTTATCATTCTGTTGATACGAAAAGTCACAATCTACTTTGCTGTGTTGTCACTGTTATTGCTGGGGAATGAGATTTACAGGAATAACAGGAATAATCTTTAAAATCAGTGCACATGTATCTATTTAATTCCTTTTGATGAAATTAAAAAAAATCAAAATCATTAATTATTCTGTTTCTACGAAATCTCACTTTTCACCATGCTTCCAATGCTATTGCTGGGAAATGAGATTTACAGGAATAACAGGTGACTATATATGATCTTTAAAATCAGTACACATGTATCTATTAAATTGTCTTTTGGCGGAATTTAAAAAAATCAAAAACATTAATTATTCTGTTGCTACGAAATCTCACTTTTCCCCGTGCTGCCAATGCTATTGCTGGGAAATGAGATTTACAGGAATAACAGGTGACTATAAATAATCTTTAAAATCAGTACACATGTATCTATTAAATTGCCTTTTGGCGGAATTAAAAAAAAATCAAAAACATTAATTATTCTGTTGCTACGAAATCTCACTTTTCCCCGTGCTGCCAATGCTATTGCTGGAAAATGAGATTTACAGGAATAACAGGTGATTATAAATAATCTTTAAAATCAGTACACATGTATCTATTAAATTGTCTTTTGGCGGAATTTAAAAAAATAAAAAACGTTAATCATTCTGTTTTTACGAAATTTCAGGAATTGGCTTTGCAGTGTTGCCACTTCTATTATTTACTATTTTATGCAGGAATAAAAGTGAATATAATTAATATGTAAAAGTGGTGCCCATTTATGTTTTATAGTCCATGTTCACTGAATTTTTAAAAATCAGAAACATTAATTATTCTGGTGATACGAAATTTCAGAAGCTGCTTTGCTGTGTTTCCACTGCTATTATTGGAAAATGAGATTTACAAAA
Source organism: Maratus speciosus (assembly GCA_963932465.1). Taxonomy (NCBI): domain Eukaryota; kingdom Metazoa; phylum Arthropoda; class Arachnida; order Araneae; family Salticidae; genus Maratus; species Maratus speciosus. The sequence continues at coordinate 626,380,272 of OZ010789.1, read as the reverse complement.
ACAATAAGTGAATATAAATAGTCTTTAAAATCCTCTATCTATTAAATTCGCTTTTGGCGGAATTTAAAAAAAGCAAACCAATGCATTAATTAATCATTTTGTTTTTACGAAATTTCAGAATTGGCTTTGCAGTGTTGCCACTTCTACTATTGATTATTTTATGCAGGGATAAAGTGAACATAATTAATCATTAAAAGTGGTGCTCATTTACGTTTTAAATTCCATTTTAACTGAATTTTTAATAACCAGAAACACTAATTATTCTGGTGATACGGAGTTTCAAAAGCTGCTTTGCTGTGTTTCTAATGTTATCGTTGGAAAATGAAATTTACAGAAACAATAAGTAAAAATAAATAGTTTTTAAAATCAGTGCACTTGTATCTATTAAATTCTGTTTTGGTGGAATTTTAAAAAATCGAATGCATTAATCATTCCGTTTCTACTAATTTTCAGAATTGGCTGTGCAGTGTTGCCACTTCTATTATTGATTATTTTATGCAGGGATAAAAGTAAATATAATTAATCTTTAAAATTGGTTCTCATTTATATTTTAAATTCTATTTTAAATGAATTTTAAAAAATCAGAAACAATAATTATTCTGGTGATACGAAATTTCAGAACCTGCTTTTCTGTGTTTCCACTACTATTGCTGGGAAATAAGATTTACAGGAATAATAGGTGGATATAAATATTTTTTTAATTTAGTACTCATGTACATTTTAAATGTTTTTTTGACGGAATTTTAAAAATTAGAATCATTAATTATTCTGGTTTTTGTGAAGTGTCAGTGACTGTGTTTACACTGCTAATGCTGCGAAATGAGCTTTACGGAAATAACACGTGAGTATAAATAAGCTTTAAAATTAGGATGCATGTACAACTTAAATTCTCTTTTGACGGCATTTTTAAGAATAACATACAGGGTGCCCAGCGAATAAGACCCTGATTTCAAAATTAAATATCTCAAAAACAAAGATCAATAGAATTATGCGGTAAACGGTTTGTTTATTAGCTAAGCTGTAAAAATGTTATACAGAAGTTTCAAAATTTAGTTACAAAAACCGTTAACAGATGGCGCTGTAATCGCAATACTTGTAAACTATGCTTCGAAGTCCAGAGCACTGGTGTCTCATATCTAGATGACTCCCTACGGAAGAACGAATATTGGGAAAGTTCACTTTTTCATTGGGGTGATGTGCAGAAGTAGAGACATCTGGTCACAGAATTATTGTATCAGCTTTAATTTTAGAAAATTTCAATTAATAGAATTTTCAATAAAAATTTTAGAAATCATTATATAAGAACTTATTGAAATATTTTATTAAATTCAATTTTTAATGCCATATAGTTATTTAAATCAAAATGCATATATTTAGAAAAATAATTTTGTACTTTTTATTTATTTTTTATATTTTTAAATCACGGCATAATATTTTGGTATTATTGTTTATACCTGAATTATTATAAATAAAAAAGTAATTTTGCACTTTTCTTTTATTTTTAAATCACGGCACAATACTTTGGTTTTAGCACAACACATATATTTCTTTTCTTTGTAAACAAAGTTTTAGAGACAGAAATTATGCTTTAAATTATTTCTTTTTTAAAAGGAATTGATGATAAGTCATATCATCAACGTCAAAGCAAAAGTATTTTGGATGCTGCATTCCTTTCCAACACTTCGGATCCTATCGCTGGAAGCTGCAACATATTTCTGTGCTCAACGATAAAAAAAAATGAAACGAGTTTTTAAAATTAAAATTATTTTTTTTTATTTAATTAAGTTTTTAAAAATAGAAACTTTGAATTTTTTCATTCAAACTATTCTCTATAATTTAAAAAAAGATGGTTTATGAATCATTATTAAAAATGCTCAATGATTTTTAAAACAGGGGTTTCTTTTAGCTTAATTAAATTTTAAAACCAGAAACTTTGGATTTTTTTAATTCAAACTTTTTTCACAGTTTAAATAAACATTAAAAAGTAAAGATTTCTATTTTTTTTCAAATCCTCCTCTCCTTGGATTCGATTCTACGATCTACCAATTAGGAGAGAAAAGACATACCACAGAGATTTTGGTATCCGGACCGAAGTAGCTTATAACAAAATTTGAAACAAATCTCAATTCTGTCAACACATGGCTTCGCTTCTGCACATTACCCAAATAAAATATTTTAATAAGTTCTTATATAATGATTTCTAAACTTTTTATTGAAAATTTTATTAATTGAAATTCTCTAAAATTGAAGCTTTGACCAGATGTCTCCTCTTCTGCACATCACCCCAACGAAAAAGTGGTATTTCCCAATTTTCGTTCTTCCATGGGAAGCCATCTAATAATGAGACGCTAGTACTCTGGGCTTCAAAACACAATTTATAGGCATTGCGATTACAGCGTCATCTGTTAGCGGTTTTTGCAACTAATTTTTTAAACTTCTGTATGACATTTTTACAGCTTAGCTAATAAACAAACCGTTGTCCGCATAATTCTATTGATCTTTGTTTTTGAGATATTTAATTTTGAAATCAGGGTCTTATTCGCTGGACACCCTGTACATTAATTATTCGGTTGTTAGGAACTATCAGAATCTGCTTTACTGTGTTGTTACTATTATTCCTGGAAAAAGAACTTTACGAAAATAACAGGTGAATATAAATAAACTTTAATATTAGAAAACCTGTATGTTTTAAATTCTCTTTTGACGGAATTTTTAAGAATAAAAAAAACATTAATTATTCTGTTGTTAGGAATTGACAAAACCTGATTTACTGTGTTTACACTGTTATTGCTGGAAAATGCGTTTTACAGAAAGAACAGGTGAATATAAATAAGCTTTAAAATTAGGATACATTTATGCTTTAAATTCTCTTTTGACTGAATTTTTAAGAATAAAAAACCTTAACTATTCTGTTGTTAGGAACTGTCACAACCTACTTTACTGTGTTGTCACTATTATTCCTGGGAAAAGAACTTTACAAGAATAAAAGGTGAATATAAATATGCTTTAAAATTAGGATACGTGTATGTTTTAAATTCTCTTTTGACGGAATTTTTAAGAATTAAAAACATTAATTATTCTGTTGTTAGAAGCTGTCAGAACATGATTTAGCGTGTTTACATTATTATTTCTCGGAAATGCCCTTTACGGAAGTAACAGATGAACATAAATAAGCTTTAAAATTAGGATACGTGCATGTTTTAAATTATGTTTTGACTGAATTTTTCGAAATCAAAACCATTAATTATTGTTGTTATGAAACGTCAGAACCTGTTTTACTGCTTTGCCACTACTATTGTTGGGAAATGAGATTTACAGGAATAAGAAGAAAATATAAATAATCTTTAAAATTAGTTTTCATGTATATTAAAAATTATTTTTTTGAAGGAATTTTCACAAATCAAATACATTAATTGCTATGTTGTTACGAAATTTGACAACCCGCTTTGCTATATAAAACAATAATTAATTGAAAATATTAATTAGTGTATCTTTCAAAATGTTCATTACTGAGTGTCACGGTTAATTTTGGGGGCATGGATTTCCGGAATAAACGATTTCATAATGCTTAATCAGAGACAAGAATCAAAAGTCCTGCATCGGTTTTGGTGACATGAATTTAGTCGAGTCTTATGTACCTTTTTGATTTTGTTTGTGTCACTCTGACTCTAATAGTTTAGATATAGGGTTAGCTTTTGGTTAGGTTTAGGATTGGGGGATGAGTGTCGTTTTCAAAAGAAAAAGTACATATTATTTTAAATAAAAACTATACACAGCGGGTCCATAATTACAGTATAGGTATAGGCGTTTAGAGCTGATTTATAAAAGGTATACTTTAGCAAAAGCAATACAATTTCGTATACATATTGTTTAAACTGTGGAAGAAACGATTTATATAAAAAAGAAAGTTTATATTTTCGACCCTGGGGTCAAAGGTGATGCTGCGGGCTGATTTTGGGTAGTAAAAGATGCCAAAAGGTAATTTTTCTTTTTTTATAGATTGATTTTCCATCTTGCAAAGAGTATACATACGAAATGGTGTTGCATTTGCCCCAGTTCATTCTTTATAGTTGAGCTCTAAATTCCTATACTTTAATTGAATATAAATGACGTATTTTAATATGAATTAATATATATATATATTGATATTTTAATATGAATGAATATATATTATATATATTGATATTTTTCCGTGAAATATAATATTAAACATTAGTTCTTTTCCATAATCGTATTAAAAACATGGATTTATTCTCTTTAATTTGCGAGTCTTATGATTTTGTGATTTTGTGCATTTTGGGTACGAGCGCGTCCTATTTGCATCAGGTTTTGGGTCGACGAAAACAATTTCGTCGGTTTCGGATTCACTTGAAATGGAAATTGGTGGTTTTAGTTTAGTATAACGCACATCAAATTTATTAATATAAATAAAGACAAAGCATAGATAGACAAAATATTATATTAAATTTATTGCAATAACTTCATTTTATAAACAGCCCAAAAAAAAAAAAAAAAAAAAAAAAAAAAATACAATATCTCTTTAAAATTTCCATGTTTAAATAAATTGATTATCATCATCTAAGTTTCAAAAGACGAAGCGATGCACATAGTTTCTAATCTTAAGATTATCAGCCGGAATACTTGAAAAATTGATTTTGCTGTTATTATTGAGAAAACACTTCTTATTATCGATTTAAACTCAACATTGAAGAACCAGAAAACGTATGCTTCAGTGGTTAATTTTCATCCGTCAAAATAAATTAACTTTTCAAAATATTCAGGTAATATAATATTTCAAGGAAATGGAATTACATTTTAACTTCTGTTTAACGAACTTCCATTTAACGAAATTCTCTAATTAACGAAATTCTCTCTGAAACTTTTGAATAAAAATTATATAGAAAAATAATATTTTTGGTCACCGTGTAAAATAAAATGCTCGAAAAAATCTATATCTGTAGCAACTGACTATATGGATCGTATCCGACATTTTTGTTTATTTTTGTAAGTATAGCACGTATATTCATGGAGATATAAAGTTATTTTTAAAAAATTATGATATTTCCGATTATTTTTTGTTTGTTGTATGCATGATTTTCAACCAAATATAACACCATTTTCAGGTAATTTGACAAAGTACAATAAAAACAATATACTAAAATTAGAATATAAACTGTGCATGCACGAAATAAAACTAAACTTCTTTTGTATAATTTAGCAACCATCTATAAAGGGCAACCCAAATTTTTAAAAAAAGCCAGTCGAATATTATGAAAAATGCGAAAGATATCGGTGATAGAGCGAACGGAAATTACGGCTCCTTTCTAAAAATAGCTGGATGATAAGGAATTTTCATCAAATTGTCATTTTTGGTAATTTTATATCTATATATATATACAGGGTACTTCACAACTACATGTCAGAAATATAAAGGCAGGTAGAAGAGACCAAAATAAGCAGATTTTTATAGGAATGTGGGTTCGGAAATGCAGCGTTGTTAGAGGCAGTAGGGGGCGTTGTAGAGTTCGGCGGATGAAAGAGTTTTGTTGACTTGAATCGTCCTTCACCGCACGGATTTCGAGCAACATGCATCGTTACACCAATGCGTAACTTGCCAATATGCATTATACGTCTGGGGATTCGCAAGGAAATGGCTCACACTTAACTCATGTCCAACACCTCCCGAGCTATTGAAGGACTATTCTCTTCTGTGCTAATACTACTTCTTCCACTGCAGAAATTCTACGATATCTTACAGTTCCCGTATCACGCCTCGAAGCATAAAACGATCACCCGAGCACAAGTCCCGATGCTGACGCTCAAATGTTCGGCGATCCGGTAGATTCCTACCCGGGAATCGTTCCATGTACGTCCTTTGTCAGCCGCTCTATTTCCTTGCGCAGCCCCATACATGAAATTCATGTCGCCAAGCTCCTGTAACAATGTATGATGCCCGAAATCCGTGCGGAGAATGACGTTTCAAGCCACCTAAGTGCTTTTATCCACCGAACATAACAGCGCCCTCAACTGCCTCAATGTTGCATTTCCGCACCCACATTCCTATACAAAATCTGCTTACATAGGTCCCCTCTATCCGCCCTTACAATTCTGACATACAGTTTTAAAATACCCTGTATATATTGATGCTCTATTTTTGGGGGGGCGAAAATCACCAAAATGAGATAATTACTTTCAATTATATAATGCTAAAGAAAATCGTAACGCAGGTAAAAACTCCTGTTTTAAAAGCCGGGGGATAATATTTATATAATCATTACTTACAAATATTTACACTAAAGTTGTTTACGCGTGAAATTAAATACAGTAATACTGTTGTTTGGAAAATTAGCATTTTCTTTTTAACTCTTAACTATTTTTTAACATACTAGGGGGCTCGGCCCCCTACGAGCTACGCTCGCCAACCCCCGTCCAGACACCGCAGACTCTAAATGCACGCTAATTTGATCGGCTTTAAAAAGATTTCGAAAGATTGAATTATAATTTAAAAAACAGTGGCGATCTCCCTACAAACGGATTTCTATTCATTTCTCTTTGATTAGGGAATTTTAACGCAAATCCGCTGCGGTACTACTTGATTATCCCGTCAATCAATTTCGCCAAATTATATAAATCGCCAAACCACTCGCCAAATTATAAAAATTGACATAATTTTTATTTTAAATAACGAAAGAACAAATAAATTAGTACAGCATTAATAAAAATACAAATAAAACGCCGAAATAAATATAACTTGATGACGTAGACACGTCTAACAACATTTCAAAATAAGCTAATATGAAAGGAATTAAGTAAACAGAGCCTTTGTCTCCTGGTATTTTTTAACAAAGCGAAAAGAATTTTTTTTTAAATGAGACGTTTTAAATTAATCGTTTTTAATCTGACGTAATTTTGACCAAGCTATTCTTTCTCTTTTAAATATTCACGTGAAAATACTTTTGTTCGAAATGAAATATTATTTGCGCTTTCCTAACAAAAATAGTTGAAAAGATCCTCTCAAAATATCAAATAAATGTCTAGCGCAATTTCTAAATTTAAACTGTTTTGCAATATTATTTTGTGTTCATTTTATGTAATAACTGAAATGTGACGTAAATATGACGTAATCTCTCCTATTTAAGACTTCTAACGCATGTTAATGAATTTATTATTTTACACTATCCTTTCTCTTTTAAAATTCACGTGTATAATTTTTATGACGTAATTTTTAATAAGTTCCTGCTTTTTGTACATAATTATTTAATTCTAATTCAAAATGTTTTTTTTTTTCTGTTTATAATAGTCACGTGTAAATATTTTTTTAATTTGAAGCAAACATTATTGTTTGTGCTGTTTATACATTTGGCAACAGTATAAATTAATACCATCTCTCTATTCTAAAAAAAAGATACAAAAATATGAATATCGGTAGTATTATACAGAAATGTTTGATAAACACGCTGATGCAGATAGTTTTCAAATCGAAGAATTATTTTAAGAGATATTTAATGCTAAAGTTCGACAAAATCGTTCCACTAAAAAAGTTTTATAGGAGCAAAAGCTATACATCGGAATTTTATCATTTTTAGATCGTTTTATGTGTTATAAATTCCCGGTGTGCAGAATTCCTTTACTATTTTAATTTGACTCATTTTTCGAGGTTTTATTTCTATTTTAAATTCAAATTTTCAGCATTTCGAGAGATATTTTTTACTTATTTTAGAAAATTGTACTAATTTAACCTGTTGCGAACTGTATAAACAACGGAAACAATAATGTTTGCTTCAAATTAAAAATTTATTTACACGTGACTATTATAAATAGAAAAGATACTTTCAAATTAAAATTAAATAATTGCGTATCAAAAGCAGGAACTTATTGAAAATTACGTCATAAAAAGTATACACGTGAATTTTAAAAGAGAAAGGATATTGTAAAATAATAAATTCATTAACATCCGCTAGAAGTCTTAAATAGGAGAAATTACGTCATATTTACGTCACATTACAGTTATTACATAAAATGAACACAAAATAATATTGCAAAACAATTTAAATTTAGAAATTGTGCTAGACATTTATTTGATATTTTGAGAGGATCTTTTCAACTATTTTTGTTAGGAAAGCGCAAATAATATTTTATTTCTAACAAAAGTATTTTCACGTAAATATTTAAAGGAGAAAGAATAGCTTGGTCAAAATTACGTCAGATTAAAAACGATACATTTAAAATGTCTCATTTAAAAGAACTTCCTTTTCGCTTTGTTAAAAAATACCAGGAGACAAAGACTCTGTTTACTTAATTCCTTTTACATTAGCTTATTTTGAAATGTTGTTACACGTGTCTACGTCATCAAGTTATTTTGATTTCGACGTTTTATTTGTATTTTTATTAATGTTGTAGTAATTTATTTGTTCTTTCGTTATTTAAATTAAAAATTATGTCAATTTGTATAATTTGGCGAGTGGCTTGGCGATTTATATAATTTGGCGAAATTGGTCGATAGGATGATCAAGTAGTACCGCAGCGGATTTGGCGTTAAAATTCCCCAATCGAAGAGAAATGAATAGAAATCCGTTTATAGGGAGATCGCCACTGTTTTTTAAATTATAATTCAATCTTTCGAAATCTTTTTAAAGCCGATCAAATTAGCGTGCATTTAGAGTCTCTGGTGTCTGGACGGGGGTTGGCGACTAGGGGGCGAGCCCCCTAGTTTTCTAAAATCTCTCTATTCTAAAAAAAAGTAACTACCGCTGTCACCGCCGCCGCCGCCGCCGCCGCCGGTTTTGATTTTTTTGTGACCGGAGGCCTTTTTTCGTTAATATTAACAAAAATAATGCATACAAAAATATGAAAATCGGTGGTTTTATACAGAAATGTTTGATAAACACGCTGATGCAGACAGTTTTCACATCGAAGAATTATTTTAAGAGTTATTTAATGCTAAAGTTGGACAAAATCGTTCCACTAAAAAAGTTTTATAGAAGCAAAAACTATACATAGCAGTGTAATCATTTTTAGATCATTTTATGCGTTAGAATTTGCCGGAGTGCAGATTGCATTAATTTTTTTATTTTGACTCATTTTTTCAGGTTTTATTTCTATTTTAAATTCAAATTTTCAGCATTTCTAGAGATATTTTTTACAGATTTCAGAAAATTGTACTAATTTAAACTGTTGCCAACTGTATAAAAAGCGCAAGCAATAATGTTTGCTTCAAATTAAAAATTTATTTACACGTGACTATTATAAACAGGAAAAAATACTTTCAAATTAGAATTAAATAATTACGTATAAAAAGCAGGAACTTATTAAAAATTACGTCATAAAAAGTATACACGTGAATTTTAAAAGAGAAAGGATATTGTAAAATAATAAATTCATTAACATGCGTTAGAAGTCTTAGAAGAAATTACGTCATATTTACGTCACATTATAGTTATTACATAAAATGAACACAAAATAATATTGCAAAAAATTTTAAATTTAGAAATTGCGCTAGACATTTATTTGATATTTTGAGAATTAATTTAAAATGTCTCATTTAAAAGAACTTTCTTTTCGCTTTGTTAAAAAATACCAGGAGACAAAGACTCTCTATACTTAATTCCTTTTATATTAGCTTATTTTGAAATGTTGTTACACGTGTATACGTCATCAAGTTATTTTTATTTCGACGTTTTATTTGTGTTTTTATTAATGTTGTACGAATTTATTTGTTCTTTCCTTATTTACAATAAAAATTATATCAATTTGTATAATTTGGCGAGTGGTTTGGCGATTTGTATAATTTGGCGAAATTGGTCGACAGGATAATCAAGTAGTACCGCAACGGATTTGGCGTTAAAATTCCCCAATCAAAGAGAAATGAATAGAAATTCGTTTATAGGGAGATCGCCACTGTTTTTTAAATTATAATTCAATCTTTCGAAATCTTTTTAAAGCCGATCAAATTAGCGTGCATTTAGAGTCTGCGGTGTCTGGACGGGGGTTGGCGAGCGTAGCTCGTAGGGGGCCGAGCCCCCTAGTAATGTAAAAAATATCTCTAGAAATGCTGAAAATTTGAATTTAAAATAGAAATGAAACCTCGAAAAATGAGTCAAATTAGAAAAAATAAATGAATCCTGCACACCGGGAAATTATAACGTATAAAATGATCTAAAAATTATTAAATTCCGATGTATAGTTTTTGCTCCTATAAAACTTTTTTAGTGGAACGATTTTGTCCAACTTTAGCAATTAAAAATCTCTTAAAATAATTCTTCGATTTGAAAACTGTTTGCATCAGCGTGTTTATGAAACATTTCTGTATAATACTACTGATTTTCATATTTTTGTATGCATTATTTTTCTTAATATTAACGAAAAAAGACCTCCGGTCACAAAAAATTCAAAACCGGCGGCGGTGACAGCGGTAGTTACTTTTTTTTTTTTAGAATAGAGAGATTAATATTCATAATGTGTAACTTTTTTATTTTCAGATCAAGCAGAAAGTTGATTTAATCCCCAGAAGTTCTAATTATTCAAAGACAATATTTTACTTCCAAAACTCTTCTGTTAAGTTGTGTGGAATTTTAGTCGATGGCTAGTAATTTATATTATACTAGGGGGCTCGGCCCCTACGAGCTACGCTCGCCAACCCCCCGTCCAGACACCACAGACTCTAAATGCACGCTGATTTGATTGGCTTTAAAAAGATTTCGAAAGATTGAATTATAATTTAAAAAACAGTGGCGATCTCCCTATAAACGGATGGTACAGATGTCATATTCACCCCATATTGGCGCGATTTTTTGGGGTTGCTAATTTGGCGAAAACATCAACAGCATAAACAACATAATCCGGGTTACCACATCAAGCAAAATAACGACACTTTGGCGCAAGTTAAGTATATGTTGCCTATATGATGTTGGCGCCAGAAAAAAATCGCGCCAATATGGGGCGAAAATGACATCCGTACCAAACGGATTTCTATTCATTTCTGTTTGATTGGGGAATTTTAACGCCAAATGCGCTGCGGTACTACTTGATCATCCTATCGACCAATTTCGCCAAATTATATAAATCGCCAAGCCACTCGCCAAATTATACAAATTGACATAATTTTTAATTTAAATAACGAAAGAACAAATAAATTACTACAACGTTTATAAAAATAAAAAAAAAAACGTCGAAATAAAAATAACTTGATGACATAGACACGTGTAACAACATTTCAAAATAAGCTAATATAAAAGGAATTAAGTAAACAGTCTTTGTCTCCTGGTATTTTTTAACAAAGCGAAAAGAAAGTTCTTTTAAATGAGACATTTTAAATTAATCGTTTTTAATCTGACGTAATTTTGACCAAGCTATTCTTTCTTTTTTAAATATTCACGTGAAAATACTTTTGTTAGAAATGAAATATTATTTGCGCTTTCCAAAAAAAAATAGTTGAAAAGATCCTCTCAAAATATCAAATAAATGTCTAGCGCAATTTCTAAATTTAAACAGTTTTGCAATACTCGATTAATTTTCACACAATTATTCTAATTGGTAAACAAATCATATTAGATGTAAATTTCCAACTGGGAGAAAAATTTACATCTAACATGATTTGTTTACCAATTAGAATAATTGTGTGAAAGTTAATCGAGTGTAATTTCGTATCCAGCGATTTCTGGAGTTCCATTACCTGAGATTTATTCTGTTGAGCTGAACCAGGTTTCAGACCAGATGCTGTAATTTTCAAGGTTAGCTGGGTGAAAAAGTTTGACCAGAATCGTCCGGGATAGCTCAGATGGCAGAGCACTGGCGGCTTCAGCCAGGAGGTCCCGGGTTCGTATCCTGGTCCGGACATTTTTCGCCCAGTTGTAAATTTACATCTAATAAGTTTTGCAATATTTTGTGTTCATTTTATGTAATAACTGTAATGTGACGTAAATATGACGTAATTTCTCCTATTTAAGACTTCTAACGCATGTTAATGAATTTATTATTTTACAATTTCCTTTCTCTCTTAAAATTCACGTGTATACTTTTTATGACGTAATTTTTAATAAGTTCCTGCTTTTTGTACATAATTATTTAATTCTAATTCAAAAAGATTTTTTCTGTTTATAATAGTCACATGTAAATAAATTTTTAATTTGAAGCAAACATTATTGTTTGCGCTCTTTATACATTTGGCAACAGTATAAATTAATACCATCTCTCTATTCTAAAAAAAAGTAACTACCGCTGTCACCGCCGCCGCCGCCGCCGGTTTTGAATTTTTTGTGACCGGAGGTCTTTCTTCGTTAATATTAAGAAATATAATGCAAACAAAAATATGAAAATCGGCATTATTATACACAAATGTTTGATAAACATGCTGATGCAGACAGTTTTCAAATCGAAGAATTATTTTAAGAGATATTTAATGCTAAAGTTGGACAAAATCGTTCCACTAAAAAAGTTTTATAGGAACAAAAACTATTCATGGGAATTTAATCATTTTTAGATCATTGTATACGTTTGAAGTTCCCGGTGTGCAGATTGTATTTCTTTTTTTAATTTGGCTAATTTTTTGAGGTTTTATTTCTATTTTAAATTCAAATTTTCAGCATTTCTAGAGATATTTTTTACAGATTTTAGAAAGTGATATTAATTTAAATTGTTGCCAACTGTATAAACAGCGGAAACAATAATGTTTGCTTCAAAAAAAAAAAATATATATATATATATATATTTATACGTGTAATAAATTAAAAAAATATTTACACGTGACTATTATAAACAGAAAAAAAAAACATTTTGAATTAGAATTAAATAATTATGTACAAAAAGCAGGAACTTATTGAAAATTACGTCATAAAACTATAATTACACGTGAATTTTAAGAGATAAAGGAATTTTTAAAATAATAAATTTATTAACATGCGTTAGAAGTCTTAAATGGGAGAAATTACGTCATATTTACGTCACATTACAATTATTACATAAATTGAACACAAAATAATATTGCAAAACGGTTTAAATTTAGAAACTGCGCTAGACATTTATTTGATATTTTGAGAGGATTCTTTTCAACTATTTTTTTAGGAAAGCGCAAATAATATTTGATTTCTAACACAAGTATTTTCACGTGAATATTAAAAAGAGAAAGAATAGTTTGGTCAAAATTACGTCAGATTAAAAACGATTAATTTAGAATGTCTTATTTAAAAGAACTTTCTTTTCGCTTTGTTAAAAAATACCGGGAGACAAAGATTCTTCTTACTTAATTCCTTTTATATTAGCTTATTTTGAAATGTTTATCTTATTTTACTTAATCAAAGACGAAAACAGCGATTGACATATGTATTTTTGGTACTACCTAGTTATCCCGTCGACCAAAAACCTATCATTCGCCAAACTATAAGATTAAATGCCAATAATGTTTGGTCGTAAATGTCACATTAACTTCACTTTAAGCAAGTTACACGTGTCTACGTCATCAAGTTATTTATATTTCGACGTTTCATTTGTATTTTTATTAATGTTGCACTAATTTATTTGTTCTTTCGTTATTTAAAATAAAAATGATGTCAATTTGTATAATTTGGCGAAATTGGTCGACGGGTTAATCAAGTAGTACCGCAGCGGATTTGGCCTTAAAATTCCCCAGTCAAAGACAAATGAATAGAAATCCGTTTATAGGGAGATCGCCATTGTTTTTTAAATTATAATGCAATCTTCCGGAATCCTTTTAAACCCAATCAAATTAGCGTACTTTTAGAGTCTGCGGTGTCTGAACGGGGGTTGACGAGCGTAGCTCGTAGGGGGTAGAGCCCCTAATTTTCTAAAATAATGTAAAAAATAGCCCTCGAAATGCTGAACATTTTAATTTAAAATAGAAATGAAACCTCAAAAAATGTGTCAAATTAAAAAACTAAAAGCAGTCTGCACACCGGGAAATTCTGACGCATAAAATGATCTAAAAATGATAAAATTCCTATGTACAGTTTTTGCTCCTATAAAACTTTTTTAATGGAACGATTTTGTCCATCTTTGGCATTAAATATCTCTTAAAATAATACTTCGATTTGGAAACTGTCTGCATCAGCGTGTTTATCAAACATTTCTGTATAATACTACCGATTTTCATTGTTTTGTATGCATTATTTTTCTTAATATTAACGAAGAAAGACCTCCGGTCACAAAAAATTCAAAACCGGCGGCGGCGGTGACAGCGGTAGTTACTTTTTTTAGAATAGAGAGATTTTAGAAATTGGTATTAATTTAAACTGTTGCGAACTGTATAAACAGCGCAAATAATAATGTTTGCTTCAAATAAAAAATTTATTTTACACGTGACTATTATTAACAGAAAAAAAAAAACTTTCAAATTAGGATTAAATAATTATGTATGAAAAGCAGGAATTTACTGAAAGTACTTCATAAAAATTATACTTACGCGTGAATTTTAAAAGAGAAATTATATTGTAAAATAATAAATTTATTAACATGCGTTAGAAGTCTTAAATAGGAGAAATTACGTCACATTACACTTATTACGTAAAATGAACAAAAAGTAATATCGCAAAACAGTTTAAATTTAAAAATTGCGCGAGACATTATTTTAATATTTCAAGATTATATTAATAAGATTAATATTAATTTTATTGAACGCGTTTAGACTGCTTTCGAGCGACTATTTAGTAATTTAATAAAAATAAAAAAGATTACAAGCTGAAAATAAAGTGTCATCGACAAAAAATATGATTTGAAAGAGTAAAATCTGTGAAGCAGAAAATAAAGAAATTGCTTAAATGGTTTAGATAAGATTCGTTAACCTTCTGTGTCGTTTCCGTCAAAAGAAAGCCTTGGTATTTGTGAAATATATTTGCATTTTGATGCAGATTTGCTTATTATATTAGCTTATTTTGAAATGTTTAACTGATTTTATTTAATCAAAGGCGAAAACAGCCATTGTATCTTTTAACAGCAGCTTATTTTTCCTTAAAATTTCCCAATCGAAGAGAAAAGAATAGTAACCCGTTTATAGGGAGATTGCCACTGTTTTTTAAATTATAATTCAATCTTTAAAAATCAGTTTAAAGCCGATCAAATTAGCGTGCTTTTAGAGACTGCGATGTCTGAACGGGAGTTGACGAGCCTAGCTCGTAGGAGGCCGAGCCCCCTAGTTTTCTAAAATAATGTAAAAAATATCTCTAGAAATGCTGAAAATTTGAATTTAAAATAGAAATAAAACCTCAAAAAATGAGTCAAATTAAAAAAAGAAATACAGTCTGCACACCGGGAACTTCAAACGTATAAAATGATCTAAAAAGGATGAAATTCCCATGAATAGTTTTTGCTCCTATAAAACTTTTTTAGTGGGACGATTTTGTCCAACTTTAGCATTAAATATCTCTTAAAATAATTCTTCGATTTGAAAACTGTCTGCATCAGCGTGTTTACCAAACATGTCTGTATTATAATACCGCCGATTTTCATATTTTTGTATACATTATTTTTCTTAATATTAACGAAGAAAATCTCCGGTCGCAAAAAATTCAAAATCGGCGGCGGCGGTGATAGCGGTAGTTACTTTTTTTTTTTAGAATAGAGAGATATTTAAGTGTTAATTGTATTACGTATTAGTTCTCTTATTTTTGTTAAGAAAATTGTAATAAGTGTATAAACTATAACATTTTGGTGACAAACAGAAGACCGTTTCTTGTATGCTGGCTTTCTTAATTTTTTAATATTGTTGATTTGCGTGTATTTGATTGTATCCTGGCAGACGCGATATAACGAAGAGACACTATTATTTAATTCGTGTCCCCAATTTCGAGTGCAGATTGAATCAATTGACAAAATCTCAAAGTAGTGAATACTTTTGAAGAGTAGTTTGTAGTCGCTGATTTTTAAAACGAGTAGTTGAAGTTAACTCCATTTTCGATAAAGTAGGTTTAGTTGAAGTTCGCTACAATCAATAATTATAGACTTTTTAACAACAAAAAAAAAGGGGGGGGGTGAAAAACTTCAATTGCTTAATTTTATATTAAATTCAAAAATTTGTCAGGGACTTTTTGACCCACCCTGTATTACCGTAAAAATCCCTTCACCGTAAAAATATAGCTCTTCAAATGAAGTGAGAGTACCTCAGAAACCTTGGGTGAATTTAAACGCTTTACAATTTTGATTTTTTTTTTCTGATTATTTACGTCACTAGCGGGCTCGGCCCCCTACGAGCTACTCTCGCCAACCCCCGTCCAGACACCGCAGACTCTAAATGCACACTAATTTGATCGGCTTTAAAAAGATTTCGAAAGATTGAATTATAATTTAAAAAACAGTGGCAATCTCCCTATAAACGGATTTCTATTCATTTCTCTTTGATTGGGGAATTTTAACGCCAAATCCGCTGCGGTACTACTTGATTATCACGTCGACCAATTTCGCCAAATTATGTAAATCGCCAAACCACTCGCCAAATTATACAAATTGACATAATTTTTATTTTAAATAACGAAAGAACAAATAAATTAGTACAACGTTAATAAAAATACAAATAAATTGCGAAATAAAAATAACTTGATGACGTAGACACATGTAACAACATTTTAAAATAAGTTAATATAAAAGGAATTAAATAAACAGTCTTTGTCTCCTGGTATTTTTTAACAAAGCGAAAAGAAGGTTCTTTTATATGACACATTTTAAATTAATCGTTTTTAATCTGACGTAATTTTGACCAAGCTATTCTTTCTCTTTTAAATATTCACGTGAAAATACTTTTGTGAGAAATGAAATATTATTTGCGCTTTCCTAACAAAAATAGTTGAAAAGATCCTCTCAAAATATCGAATAAATGTCTAGCGCTATTTCTAAATTTAAACTGTTTTGCAATATTTTGTGTTCATTTTATGTAATAACTGTAATGTTCTAACGCAACGCATACTGTAATGTTCTAACAAATTCTAACGCATAAAATGATCTAAAAATGATTACACTGCAATGTATAGTTTTTGCTGCTATAAAACTTTTTTAGTGGAACGATTTTGTCCTTTAGCATTAAATAACTCTTAAAATAATTCTTCGATTTGAAAACTGTCTGCATCAGCGTGTTTATCAAACATTTCTGTATAAAACCACCGATTTGCATATTTTTGTATGCATTATTTTTGTTAATATTAACGAAGAAAGGCCTCCGGTCACAAAAAAAACAAAACCGGCGGCGGCGGCGGCGGCGGCGGTGACAGCGGTAGTTACTTTTTTTTAGAATAGAGAGATGGTATTAATTTATACTGTTTCCAAATGTATAAACAGCGCAAACAATAATGTTTGCTTCAAATTAAAAATTTATTTATACGTGACTATTATAAACAGAAAAAATCATTTGGAATTAGAATTAAATAATTATGTACAAAAAGCAGGAACTTATTAAAAATTACGTCATAAAATGTATACACGTGAATTTTAAAAGAGAAAGGATATTGTAAAATAATAAATTCATTAACATGCGCTAGAAGTCTTAAATAGGAGAAATTACGTCCTATTTACGTCACATTACAGTTATTACATAAAATGAACGCAAAATAATATTGCTAAACAGTTTAAATTTAGAAATTGCGCTAGACATTTATTTGATATTTTGATCTTTTCAACTATTTTTGTTAGGAAAGCGCAAATAATATTTCATTTCTAACAAAAGTATTTTCACGTGAATATTTAAAAGAAAAAAAATAGCTTGGTAAAAATTACGTCAGATTAAAAACGATTAATTTAAAATGTCTCATTTAAAAGAACTTTCTTTTTGCTTTGTTAAAAAATACCAGGAGACAAAGACTCTGTTAACTTAATTCCTTTTATATTAGCTTATTTTGAAATGTTGTTACACGAGTCTACGTCATCAAGTTATTTTTATTTCGACGTTTTATTTGTATTTTTATTAATGTTGTACTAATTTATTTGTTCTTTCGTTATTTAAAATAAAAATTATGTCAATTTGTGTAATTTGGCGAGTGGTTTGGCGATTTATATAATTTGGCGAAATTGGTCGACGGGATAATCAAGTAGTACCGCAGGGGATTTGGCGTTAAAATTCCCCAATCAAACAGAAATGAATAGAAATTCGTTTATAGGGAGATCGCCATTGTTTTTTAAATTATAATTCAATCTTTCGAAATCTTGTTAAAGCCGATCAAATTGCGTGCATTTAGAGTCTGCGGTGTCTGGACGGGATTTGGCGAGCGTAGCTCGTAGGGGGCCGAGCCCCCCAGTTTTCTAAAATAAGTAAAAAATATCTCACGAAATGCCGAAAATTTGAATTTAAAATAGAAATAAAAGCTCAAAAGATGAGTAAAATTTAAAAACTAAATGCAATCTGCACACCGGGAAATTATAACGTATAAAATGATCTAAAAATGATTAAATTACGATGTATAGTTTTTGCTCCTATAAAACTTTTTTAATGGAACGACTTTGTCCAAATTTAGCCTTAAATATCTGTTAAAATAATTCTTCGATTTGAAAACTGTCTGCATCAGCGTGTTTATCAAACATTTCTCTATAATACCGCCGATTTTCATATTTTTGTATGCAACATTTTTCTTATTTTTAACGGAGAAAGACCTCCAGTCACAAAAAACTCAAAACCGGTGGCGGCGGCGGTGACAGCGGTAGTTACTTTTTTTTAGAATAGAGAGAAGAGATTCACGTCAAAATACTTTTGTTAGAAATGAAATATTATGATCATCTTAAAATGTCAAGTAAATGTCTCGCGCAATTTTTAAATTAAAACTGTTTTTCAATATTATTTTTTGTTCATTTTACGTAATAAGTGTAATATTACGTAAATTCTCCTATTTAGGACTTCTAACGCATGTTACTGAATTTATTATTTTACAATATTCTTTCTCATTTAAAATTCACGTGTAACTATAGTTTTTATGACGTAATTTTCAATGAGTTCCTGCTTTTTATATTTTTTGTTTATAATAGTCACGTGTAAAATAACTTTTTAATTTGAAGCCAACATTACTGTTTGCGCTGTTTATACAGTTGGCAACAGTTTAAATTAATACAATTTTCTAAAATTTTTAAAAAATATCTCTCGAAATTATGAAAATTTGAATTTTAAATAGAAATAAAACCTCGAAAAATTATTCAAATTAAAAAATTAACTGCAATCTGCACACCGGGAAATTCTGACGCATAAAATGATCTAAAAATGATTAAATTCCTATGTACAGTTTTTGCTCCTATAAAACTTTTTTAATGGAACGATTTTGTCCAACTTTGGCATTAAATATCTCTTAAAATAATTCTTCGATTTGAAAACTGTCTGCATCAGCGTGTTTATCAAACATTTTTCTATAATACTACCGATTTTCCTATTTTTGTATGCAACAGTTTTTTTAATATTAACGAAGTAAGACCTCCGGTCACAAAAAATTCAAAACCGGCGGCGGCGGTGACAGCGGTAGTTACTTTTTTTTAGAATAGAGAGATTAGTACCTGCAAAATAATTTAAATCGTAATGAAAACATTAACCTAAACTTTATAAATTGCATGATCTATTAAATTATAAAAATTACTTTGAAATAATATATTATAATGAAATATGTATGTATATATATATGTACAACACTGTTTGCAACAAAAGTTCATCAATTCAATTATATACAAACAATAAATATCACTATTTTATAATTATATTACAAAAGTAATGGATGGAGGGAATTAGAGGCTAGAATAAGGAGGCTGGGTGGTATTTAGCGTCATACAAAAAAAGTGTGCGTTATGTGTATGTATATTACGGCCTACTCCATGCTATGGTTATCATCCTATTTTACGTCATTTTACACACATGTATAATAATATCTCTATTCTAAAAAAAAGTAACTAACGCTGTCGCCGCCGCCGTCACCGCCAGTTTTGATTTTTTTTGTGAAAGGAGATCTTTCTTCGTTAATATTTTTTTTTAAATATTGCATACAAAAATATGAAAATCGGTGGTGTTATAGAGAAATATTTGATAAACACGCTGATGCAGACAGTTTTCAAATCGAAGAATTATTTTAAGAGATATTTAATATTAAAATTGGTCAAAATCGTTTGATTAAAAAGTTTTATAGGAGCAAAAACTATACATTGAAATTTCATCATTTTTAGATCATTTTATATATTAGAAGTTCCCGGTGTGCAGACTGCATTTATTTTTTTTAATTTGACTCATTTTTGAGGTTTTATTTCTATTTTAAGTTCAAATGTTCAGCATTTCGAGAGATATTTTCTACAACTTTTAGAAAAGGGTATTATTTTAAATTGTTGCCAAATTTAAAAAATCCCTGCCGGCCCGGCCTACACGCGGAGGTAGATTTCGAAGTTAAGTATACTAATTTCAGCTACGAAAACTAAATCATGATTAAAGATAAACCCCCTTTAACAATTTTATCTGGCTGCTTTTGGCGAGTTTTTATTTAATTTTTATATAAGAGATAGTTTTATCAGAATCATGTTTAGGCGGTATTAAAAAAAAAAAATACTTTTCCATGCTCAACGACTCGAAATTTTCTGCACATTTTCAGATTCATTTTTAATAGAAAAATATGAAACGTGCTACGTGGTTTTTGAAGGTATTTATAAGCGACGTGTGTTTTTATTTTTCGTTCAATTAATTAAAACTTGATTTATAAACAATTATTTTCTCAGTAGGACAATATTTTTCGTTTCTAGCACAATCGCTTCGGGAAATTCGGTTCAAAATGCCCACTTTGACATTATTTTTTGAAATATATTCTGCCTCTATCAAAAAAATCGATCATTACGGTATATTATATAGTTTCTGAATAAGAGAATCTACCAATTGGATGCGTTTGAGAGCAAAAATGAATTTAAAAATGAGTCAGAAAATAAGCAGTTTGGATTTGAATACGCCCTTAATACGATGATTTTTTTCTTCCACCGCTATGTATTTTTAAGGTGTTTTTGCTGTAAGAATTGGTCCTATCAAAAACTTGTCAATATAAAAGTTGTAGATAATATTAAGAAGATTTATAATAAATTTAATTGGATTTGATATCTTAAGAATTGGCGAAGTTATGAATTTTTTTTCTCCCTAAAACCCTATTTTTCGCGCCCCTAGAGCCCATTTTTAATTTAATCGAAAATCAGTAATGCATAAATTTTTGGTCCAATTTTTAGCAGTAATAAAAATTTTAAACTGGTTTGATATGCACAAAAATTAAGAAGTTATGGGGGTTTTTTCGGTTTTCACAAAACCCCTCCCTATTTCCATCCCTTTGGTCCGATTTTGCCCATTGACGAACTTGAACGAGATTTTAAGCCTCTTGATTTTATGTATCAGTTTGGAAGAGATTTGTGCAGAATTATGGAAGTTATCGTGTCCAGAAGAAAGTGATATATTAGCGACGTTGAAAAAGAAACGAGCCGGAGTCTGGAATGTGCAAACCGGTGACAGAATGGTAATATTGTTGCGTCAGTAATAAAGAGGGTTTCCGACAAGAGCACGGAAGCCCACATACCCGCCGCTAGAGGGTCACGAGTGCAAGTCACGTGACTACAAAGCTAGCAGAAGCATGCATCAGTCGTCCAACGCTCATTGAGTTGTAAGCGTCTGGAGATGAGTCTTCGTATCATCACTTCGAACCAGAATCGAAACGACAAAGTCTCCAGTGGAAACATCGAGGGTCACCACCACCAAGAAAATCCAAGGCCATCCACACAAGTGCAGGAAAGGTTATAATGACGTTCTTCTTTGACTGAGACGGTTCCCATCTGATAGACTTCCTGCAGCACAGGACAACAGTGAATGCCCAGCATTACTTGCAAACCATAACCACCCTTCACCAAGCGATCAAATCAAAACGACCAGACAAGCTCACCCATGGGGTCATTCTGCTCCACGACAATGCAAGGCCTCATACGGCCAACACGATTACGGCACTCGTACAGAAATTCAAGTGGGAGGTTCTCGGTCACCCTCCATACAACCCACACCTCTCAACCTGCGATTACGCCATTTTTGGTCCCTTAAAAAAAGCTCTGAGGGGCAAACGATTCACATCGGACGACGACGTCAAACAGTACGTACGGAACTGGTTCACATCGCAGTCCCAGGAATTTTACGAGACAGCCATTCACCGCTTTGCGTCTTAGTGGGACAAGTGCCTCAACAGCCCAGGCCAATACTTCTGAAATACATGTACTAGTTTCTGTTCCTAGGCCTCCGGCTCGTTACTTTTTGAACGCTCCTTATATATATATATATATAGATAGATAGATAGATAAAGTTTTTTAGTGAGGGTGGTTTTGGGTTCTAGGCAGGGTTGTAGTGGGTAGTAGCCCGGGTACCCGCCCAGCTACCCACCCGGGCTGGGTTTTTTATAAAAAAACCGGGTTTTTTACAACCTTAAGGGTTGTAGTGGGTAGCTGCCCGGGTACCTACCCAGCTACTTGCCCGGGCTGGGCTTTTTATAAAAAACCCGGGTTTTTTACAACCTTGGTTCTAGGGGTCATGATGGTGTAGATCTGCAAAATTTTTTCAGAAATTCCAATATAGGATAGAATGTAATAGGTAGTATTTCATACGAAATCTACCTAAAACAACGCAAAGAATAATATTTCCTTCAAATTAAAAATTTATTTACACGTGACTATTATAAACAGCTAAAAACTTTCAAATGAGAATTAAATGATTACGTATTAAAAGTAGGAAAATATTGATAATTACGTCATAAAAACTGTATTTACACGTGAAGTTTAAAAGAGAAAGAAAATTGTAAAAAAATAAATTCATTAATATGCATTTAAAATTGCCAAACCATAACATTGCGAAACAGTTTAAATTCAAAAGTATACTTGCGCGAGACATTTATTTCATATTTTGAGATAATCTTTTAAAACTAATCTATATATATAATAAAACACACATACTACAATATACCGGCAGCTTCAGGTCTCCTAGCCCTCCCTTCCCGCTTTTTAGTGTCTGTAATTTGTGTAATTTCCCTTTTAAATTTGTCCGGTTTCAATTTTTGAATTTTTTTTTTTTTTCAGAGTGGCTTCTGCTAGAATCTCTTCTACTCTGGACGTGGCTGGGGACCTACGAACCTGGCTTTCATCAAAAGAGTTGGAATAAGAGTACAATAAAGAGCTGGGGACGGAAAGAGGCCGCTCGCCGCGGCAATGCAATTAACCGCTCAGTGGTTAGAGCAGCAGTCTTGCATACTGTGGTTCCGGGTTCGATTCCTGTCTCTGGCTAATTTTTCACTCCAGTTGGGTTTATTGTATTTATTGTATGTATGTCTGTATAATATTTATATATACCTTTAATCTATATATATATTGAACAGCATTTAATGCATCTCCATGCCTATAAGGGTGGTTACCATAGGGGGAACCCTGTTCTGTCGCCAAATGCCGCCAAGTTTGTCGCCAACTTCGCAATATATCGAGATATTTGGCGACCAAAATTAGTCGCCAACTTGGCGATAGCTCTAGTATTTCGCCAAATTCCCATAGACTTCTATTGTAAACCAATAGGGTTTATTTTTGTACAGAAATCAACAAATCGAGATACTTTGAAACAATGAACCAATGCAGATGTCATTGAAGTGCCTACAAGAGTCGCATTGCTCTTGTGTTCAGAGTTCCAAGACAGCGCAAATAATGTTTCCTTTCTAACAACAAAAGTATTTTCAAGTGCATATTAAAAAGAGAAAGAAAACTTTGGTGAAAATTACGTCAGATTTAAAACGATGCATTTAAAATGTTTTATTTAAAAAAACTTTCTTATAGCGTTGTTATAAAATACCGGGAGACAAAGACTCTGCTTACTCTAATCATTTTATATTGGCTTATTTTCACATGTTTTACTGATCTGATTTAATCAAAGACGAAAACAACCCGTTAACAGGGAGATAGCCACTGTTTTTTTAGTTATAATTTATTCTTTCTAAATTTTTTTAAAGCTGGTCAAATGAGCGTGCTTTTAGAGTTTGAGGTGTCTGAACGGGGGGTTGGCGAGCGTAGCTCGTAGGGGGCAGAGCCCCCTAGTAACTAAAAAAAAAAACTTGAGCATGCTATTTTACGCTTTCAATTGTTGCTTTATTTTCTTCATACCTCTGAGTCTGTTAATATATTGGGATATGCATTCTGTCTTTCCGGTTTGACATATTATTTCTTGATTCCACTTCCTGACTCTATTTGTTCGATAGTTCTTCAAAACCTTTCTTAGTATACAAAAAGTTTTGTGTGAAGTTGAGTTTTAACGACATTGAAATTAACCCTTTCTAAAGCATATTAGTTTTGTTTAAATAATGTTGAAATTGTTTAATGTTACCCGAATTTATTAACAAGTTGCTTTGAAAGTAATTAAATGCGTTTAGTGGCGTTTATTATAAAAGTAAAATTTTATCAAAAATTATGGTTGCGAATTTGATATATGGGAAGTAAAGTTAAGTGGGAAGTATAATTCCCGCTGCCTTAGAAATGGTTAATCTAAAATAGCTATTCTCATGATAGAAACGTCACATTTTTGGCTTTCATTATGGGAATCACTTCCTGGTGGCGCTTTTCGAGGTGTAGTTAATAGTACCTCATTTTTAGAGCTTCGTTCATCTGACAAAACCCTATTCGTCTCACTCCTCTGTCTGTCCGTCCGTCTGTCACAGAGGCCGTTCTCAGAAACTATATATGTTGGAGACTTGAAATTTTGCATACTTATAGCTGAACATCTCAGATCAAACGACGAATCATAAAATTTTGAAAAAGTCTAATACTTACCCCTTTGGGCTCTAACTTGTGTATTTTACGCATTTTTTTCTAACTAAGCCCCGAATTAAGTTGGAGACATGAAATTTTGCATACTTATAGCTGAACGCTTTCGATCACACGACAAATCATAAAAATTTCAAAAAGTGTTATATTTATCCCTCCGGTCTCTAATTTGTGTATTTTAAGCAATTTTTCTAACTTCCCCTCTTTTCACCCAGGGGCACTTTTCTAACAGTTGCCGACACCCTTCACGTGATATATCATTGCGCAGCCCTTTGACCACTCTTTCATATTACGCACCATAGCCTTACATATTTTAGTTCCACTTTTTACCGCCAGGGGGCGCGTACCTATCTCTGGTGGTATGAGCTTGATCCCCTCGACTACTATATCTACCGCTAGGTTGTAAAACGGAGTTTTGTTCGGATAGAGGTTTGTTTAGAATAGAATGAGCCCTCTGGTTGCGAAATGTGGAACTAACAGATTTTGCAAAAGGATAAAGTGTTTTGAAAGGACTATTAAACTTAAGGAATATTACTACCCTCTGTGCGATCTGTGATCACACTTACCCACTTGTTTTATTTTGTGTTTGTTTGTTTGTTTCTTGTTGACTTTTTTTTTTTACATGCTTTCTTTTAACTTGCAATTCTGTTTGTTTGTATGTGGCAGTCAAATCTTGTGATTTATTTTTCACCCCCTTCCTGTTGGCATAGAGCTTTAAAATTTGAAATATATATGTATTCCTGAGGCAATACAGGAAGTGGATATTGATTTTTTTTAATTCTTTAATTCGATCCATAAAAGAGCAACGGAAGGCAATTGTCGATTTCCTGTGGATAAATTAGTATCAGCTTCAACAATCAACATTTGTTGAAAAGTTCTAAATGCAAGGTTACACAAAAACGTCAAATTTGGCGACAAAAATAAGTTGCCATATATGGCTAATTTGGCGAAATTCCTATTTCTGCTTTTTAGTGCATTTAAAAAACAGTTATATACAGTAAAACCTCCTTAAAGCAACCACGTTCCATTCCAATAAAAATTGGTCGCATCGAGAGGTGGTCCCTTAATGGAGGTCATGTTTAAATCTAAATTTTAATTGTTGGTAAAAGGTAACAATCAACGTTACTAAAATTTATTTTTCATATTAGAAAAAAACTATACAAGTTTAAGTATCAAAACAAAAGTTAATTACTAAGTTAATTACTGCAGAGTTTTAAAAAAAATGAATAGATTTTTTTTTTTTTTTTTTTTTTTTTTTTTTTTTTTTGCGTTTACTTTGATTTTACGGTTTTATCTTTCATAGCTTTTATTTCCAAATCCTTTCGAAGCCTAGCAAATAAATGCATTTTTTTTTTTTTTTTTTTTTGGACGGGAACAAATAATGGCCATTTTATTAATGTATTTATTTCTTTGAGAGTTTCTTAACAGAATAGGGCAGGGGAGTTTAGTGACCGACATTCTTAATTCGACATCAGAGTTAAATTCGTTGCCTAAAAAGGCACTTAAAAATTACTAGAATAAAATAAAATCTAAATTTAGTTTAGAAGTTTGATGAATAATACGCCCTCCGGAATTATTTTTCTAATAAAACCTTCTTCAAGCGACGGAATTTGTTTCATTTTCTACAAAGAAATTGGTCGCTCATGGAGGGAGTTCAACTGAGATGGTCTCTGAATGGGGGTAAAATTAGTGTTGAGCCTATGAGAATAAATTTCGTGCCAAGAAAAAATGACCGTTCAGGGAGGAGGTCGCACAAGGAAGTTTCACTGTATATTTTCTACATTTTTGTGAATTTGAATGAAAGCATGTTTCCTTTTATTTATTACATTTATATTATTTTCTGTTTACGCTTCTGTCCGTGTTTTGCGTTGATATAGGAAGAATATATATACTAATATATTAACATATTTTTTGTATGCGTGCATGTATGTAACTATAATACAAAAGAATCGTTTTAACTTCTTTGTTTGAAGTCGGTTAAAAAGAATTATATATACACTGAAATTAAAACCAGAGAGACATTTCCGATGGCTACAAACGCGAATTTATCGGAAAAAACATTCCTAACTATCAACGAGCCTTTTCCAAAAGTTCACTGAAACCTCATTAATATGCAACAATAAAGAATCCGTTCTTTCTTTGAAAACTTTTGAGACTCTGGCTTGCAACTAATTGTAGAAGTAAACTTTCCCCTTTCCAATTAGTACAAAGTTGGTGGACTTTGTATTTTGAAAGCATTTATTAACAAGAGGAAACAGTCGGAAAAAAAAGAAAATCTTATCGTTTTCGTTAGTCCTTGGTATGGTTATTTTGCTACACAGTGTCAATAAGGAATTAGCAAATATTTTGCATGTATTTTTCAAATCATTTGTTTTAAATCTCTATATCCCACTATCTAAGTTATTTATAGTCAGAATTTTTAAAGGTTTCAGTATCTCTTTATGTAAAAGAATAATAGAGAAAAGTTTCTTTTTATTTCAATATGTGAAGTGTGAAAAATACAAATTTACTTTTATTACTATTTTTAAGGTTATAAACTAGAAACCAGGAATTCTGCTTTTTCAGAATTTAGTGTATTACCCAAGGAAATATTTACCCAAGGAAATATATATATATATATATAAACATTTATTGTACAAAACACATTTCAGTTTTAAGACTTAAATCTATTTTATTTAAAATGATGTCATTTGCTTTCGCTGAAGAAATCCACATTTAGAATCCAGTCTTAAACAACATTTACAGAAAAGTATGCATAGGACGTCACTATCGCAGAATAATACACAATTTCATTAAAAAGAGATACGACCAAAAAAAAAAAAAAAAAAAATGGTTGGATTTTGGTACGACCAAAAAAAATCGGCTATCTATTGATTCATATGCCTTTATTCGTTGTAACCTTAATATAGATACTTAAAATTAATTAAATATAACTTATAATAGCTTCATGTTTTATCAAAAGTTATTCATTTATATTTTTTCAAAATAGCACGTATTTTAATTGGATTTTTTTTTTCAGTTGTTATGGGAAAATGGCAAAAAAAAAAAAAAAAGATATAATAGTCTACTATTTTCGAACTGTTTTTCCTTTACTTTCTACAGAAATCGAGTACCTCAGTTGCCAACTTAGTCCTACGAAGTCTACTCAATTATAGTTTGATTTTCTATGGAGAAATCCGTATCAGCTTCAACAATGAGTACAGGGTGGTCATAAAGTATTGACCCAGATTACAAAAAATATATATGTACAACAGTGGACCTCATTCGCCATGCATATCAGCTTAGTCCTAAGAAGTCTACTCGGCGTGCGTCACGTGATATGCAAATACCTCGGACAACAGTTACGAAAATTCTTCATAAATATATTACCTTGAATGCTTATATAGTGCAAATCGTGCAGACTCTGCAGCCGAATGATTGTAATGAACGTGCTGAATATGAAATTGACATATTCTTGACAGTATCTGTATTGAAAACTTCTTAAATGTCTTTAGAATACAGTGGTGGCCAAAATTGTAGACACTTTTAGGTAGCTTTCATTACAAAAAGTAAAAAGCTACCTATTGCAGCCGTCCGAAGGAAAAAACTTAGGGAAATTTTGCTATATTTTCGCCGATCATGACCCCCAGATACCAAAACCACCCTCCGTTGAAATACTGACTTATATATATATATATGTATCTGAATTTTGTCATGCTGTAACTCTCGAATTTTTTTAACCGATTTGGATAAAATTTTTCATATGCATAGTACATACCAATGTCTCGACCGAGTTCGTTGGACAGCGTCTTCGGCCATTTTGTTTCAAAATGGCGACCATTTGAATTTTGTGGACACGTTTGAAAATTTTTAGGTTACCCAAGTTTCTCTTTAAAATTACCTATGTTGTTAATTTACACTGTGTGACTCTTTAAAATATCTTTTAATGTTTCTAACATTCTGTTTAAAATGATACATAAGAGTTTACATTTTGTGAAACGTAACATTTTCTATAAGTATACAATGTTAGAAAACATAAAAAAAATTAAAAAATCAAATGGCCGCCATTTTGAAACATTAGGAAATGGTGATGAAGCTGGAAAACGAACTCGGTCGAGACATTAGTATGTACTATGCATATGAAAAATTTCATCCAAATCGGTTAAAAAATTTGAGAGTTACACCATGACAAAATTCAGATATAAATATATATATATATACATATACTATATAGTTCATATATATATAGTTCATATATATAAGTCAGCATTTCAACGGAGGGTGGTTTTGGTATCTGGGATTCATGATCGGCGAAAATATAGCAAAATTTCCCGAAGTGTTTTCCTTCGGACGGCTGCAGTAGGTAGCTTTTTACTTTTTGTAATGAAAGCTACTTAAAAGTGTCCACAATTTTGGCCACCACTGTATATTGAAACAAGCATCTGCATAATTGTATTAGGGTCAATCCATTTCAAGTGGTCCAGAAAATCATTTATTTGTTGCTCGACCATTTTTAAAAAATCTGAAATTTTTTATACAACAACCCTAACATGATAGAAGTTCAAAATGACTATTATTTTAATTTTATTAATTTTTGTTTGTGCATGGCGGCCATCTTTGTTTCATCGTCTGCAGCAATTTGCTCACAAGAAGGGTTTACAAAATTGTAAATAATTCATCGTTTATTTCTCCAATTCAAGTGCGAATTAAAGGAATTTGTACAGAATACATTGGGCTAAAAATTTGGTAATAGAGTAGTTTTTGAAACTAACTGCTTATTGGTGAAATTTAAGCATAAAGTTTCAGTTTTTTTTTTTCAAAATTTGTCCGTTTACAAGAGGAAATTTTTCTATCAAGAAAAACTGTCAACATGACATAATTCTTTTTACAAATAGACCGAAAGTACTTGTACTCACACGCCGAGTTCCAGATCTGGGACTTGCTTTCTCTTCGCTAAAAAAATCCCTAATTTTTCAAATATGTCAAAAATCGCACTTTTGAGGCTTTGATATCTCTGGTGGGGTAGGAGATAAAAAATCTGAAGTTCTGGTGTCTGAGAGTATTGTATGGTAGTGTAATGCACAAGAAATTTCAGGATGGAGATTTGACTACAAGCTGAGATATGGCAAGGGGAGCATGTCAAAACAATGCTGCCAAACTATTGTTTTGTTGTAGTCACAGCTAAGTATTTATCTCAGAGAGTCATTTAAATTAATTTTTTTGATTATCTTTAAATAATAGTAAAAGAAAATAAAGCCTTTTGCAAA
Organism: Maratus speciosus; assembly: GCA_963932465.1. Classification (NCBI taxonomy): domain Eukaryota; kingdom Metazoa; phylum Arthropoda; class Arachnida; order Araneae; family Salticidae; genus Maratus; species Maratus speciosus. The sequence goes on along the minus strand of OZ010789.1, from coordinate 626,350,276 downwards.
GCTTAGCAATTAATTAAAAAAAAAGAATTATGCCTAAGGCCTACATTTTGTATGGTTTCAGTAATTTTTGTTGTAAGTAATTTTAGTAACTAACAGAAACCCCAGCAGTTTTACATAAAGAAAAAAAAATATTTTTATGCAAGACCTGAGACAAAAAACAGAATAGGGAAAGGGAAAAGCTGTTAATGTTGTCATAATAGTTGAGACATGATCAAACGTGTCAAAACACATTCTTTCTTGTTGGTTTAAAAATCACAATTTTGATCTTTCTCAAAATTTTATTTGTAGGAACAAAGTCTTGTCATCTCTTGGTAACATGATTGAAGATCTTGGCCCTGCTGGCTCATAGAAATGAACTTTGAAATCACTATTTGCAAGTCTCACTTCATTAATAATTCCTAGCTTACTTCTTACGCAAAAATGTCATTTCTCTGCAGTATAAATTTTGAAAGGGCTTTGGATATCTTTACTTTCTGAAAATTACTTGAGGCTGATGCATGGTAACATCGTATAATGTTTCATTTACAAAAACATACTCATGGTAGGAACAAGTTTCAGGGACTGGCAAGCAGCTTTAAAATTGTGGTTTTTACACCGACAAGCAGGAATGCGTTTTGACACGTTTGATCATGTCTCAACAAGTATGCCAACATTAACAGCTTTTCTCTTTCCCTATTCTGTTTTTGTCTCAGGTCTTGTATAAAATTATTTTTCTTCTTTATGTAAAAGTGCTGAGGTTTGTTTTAGTTACTAAAATTACAACAAAAATTACTTCAACCATACAAAATTTAGGCCTTAGGCATAATTATTTTTTTAATTAATTGCTAAGCTTTGCAAAAGGCTTTATTTTCTGTTACTATTATTTAAAAATAATCAAAAAAAATAAATTTAAATGACACTCTGCGATAAATACTTAGCTGTGACTACAACAAAACAATAGTTTGGCAGCATTTTTTTGACATGTTCCCCTTGCCATATCTCAGCTTGTAGTCAAATCTCCATCCTGAAATTTCTTGTGCATTACACTACCATACAATACTCTCAGACACCAGAATTTCAGATTTTTATCTCGTACCCCACCAGAGATATCAAACCGTCAAGAGTGCAATTTTTGGCATTTTTGAAAAAATTGGGATTTTTTTTTAGAGAAAGCAAGTCCCAGATCTGGAACTCGGCGTGTGAGTACAAGTACTTTCGGCCTATTTGTAAAAATAATTATGTCATGTTGACAGTTTTCCTTGATAGAAAAATTTCCTCTGGTAAACGGACAAATTTTGGAAAAAAAAACTGAAACATTATGCTTAAATTTCACCAATAAGCAGTTAGTTTAGGAAACTACTCTGTTACCAAATTTTTAGCCCAATGTATTCTGTACAAATTGCTTTAATCTGCACCTGAATTGGAGAAATAAACGATGAATTATTTACAATTCCGTAAACCCTTCATGTGAGAAAATTGCTGCAGACGATGAAACAAAGATGGCCGCCATGCACACAAAAAAAAATAATAATAAAATTAAAATAATAGTCATTTTGAACTTCCATCCTGTTAAGGTTGTTGTACAAAAAATTTCAGATTTTTTAAAAAGGGTCGAGCAACCAGTGTTGGACCACTTGAAATGGATTGACTCATTAGTTCTTCTGCAATAAATTATTGTAACCAGGGAACCACTTTATGGCCACCCTGTATTTGTTGAAAAGTACTAACGGCACGGTTACCACAATATCGCCAAATTTGTACTGCATTTAAGAAATATATATTTTTTCTATATTTTAACAAATTTTAACGAAAACATGTTCAAAATAATCTTTTTTTTACATTTATATTATAAATAGGACTAGGCATTCTTGTCAGTTACAATCTTTTACTCGAATTTTTGCAAAATACCCCTATGTGAGACACCCAGACTTTTTAAAAAATAAAGCCTAATATTCAATGCGATAAAATTCATAAAAAATAAACAAAAAGAATGTAAGAACAAATAAAAAAAATTCTAAGCTATGTTGGAACATTCTCTCAAAGGAATTTGTAAAAATGCATTTCTTGTTATGAAATATTGTTAAATGTGCTAAGAGAAACATTCAGGAAACATAAATAAACAAAAATAAATCACGAAATGTAAAAAGATGAGAAGAAAGCAAACTTAAAAAAATTATATCTGTCTTTCCTCAAAATATTGCATTAGCAAATATTAACATATAGAGAAGGGAATTCTTCTCTTTGTATAGTATTATAGTTCAAAATCTTACAATCAAAAGATTAAAATATATGTACATGAAACACGGAAACATATATATATATATATATATATTGCATTTCTAAAGTTGAAGTGGGAAAAAAAAGAAAAGTAACAAAGTATGATCAATTTTTGTAAGCTCGTAAAAAAATATTTTATTGGGACAATAAATTTTTCTACTATAGGAATACATTATTGAACAAATGTTTCGGCAATAAATTATTCGATATGTGGAAATGCTGCAATAAAGTAGTTGGAAGCAATGGAAATTCAAATTACTTTTCTAAGATTTATTAAAGCACATGGATTAACGTCTGAATTTAATTTTATTAAAGGTACATATATTAAGACAGAACTGGACACAATTAATATAATTACCCAACCGGAGAGGAAAATTAACCGGGGCCAGGTCTCGAACCTGCATCTATATAGACCCAGGTTCGAGTCCTATATAGACCCTGTGCAAGAAAAGAACATACTGTGACTTTAAAAACATACTAAAATTTCATTTCCGTCAGCGTTGTACAAACTCCGCATTTAACATGTGAGGGGCTCACAACCATTAGTAGACCAAATCCATTTTGGAAAAAAAAACAAAAAAAAAACAAGAAAGAAAAAAATCATGGGACCAGCATAGATTATGAAACACTTTCCAACACATTCAGAAAGAATTATGTAACAAAAGTGCATCGTTCAAAAAATTAAAATATTACGTCTAATTCAACCCTATGGAAACGCATAACACATTTCAAAACCCAATTTCAGCTGTTCCCATCTGCAATCGGAAACTTATTCGAATATTTTCAGCATCCCTGTATATGATATATAGATTTGTATATGTTAACTACATGCATGTCAAAATTTAGTTCACCTAAAAAATACATATATACCTTAGGTGAAAATTCCCTTTCAGCAATTTCCTCTAATAAGGGGAATAGTAAGTGAATACTTTTGTGCAGACCTGTATATGAAGTAGAGAATTTATATATAACGAGTAACATGCAAAAAATTAGTTAAATTTATATACCGAATTTATATACCGCGCATACCGAATTTTAAACTGTACACTCCAGCAATTATTACTCAAAGACGGGACTGTATCCGATTTCTTTTGTGTGTCCCTGTAAAAGAATAAAAAATGATATAAATGACCTGTTCTAACGTGATCGTAGTGAAATTCAGTGATTTATATCAGTTTCAGTGCATTTTAAATCAATTGCATGAAAATCCGAGTCTATTTATGGGAGTTAGAGCGTGGACAGTCGAACAGACAAACCGAATGCATAAACACTTTTCAACTTTGTTGAAAAGTGTTAACAGTGAGATAGTCTATTTAGAAGGTGCATAAAATCTGTCTTATTCTGTTTTATCTGTTCTCCCACAGTAAACCAAGTCCATAAACAGATGACATATATGAGAAAGTATGTTAAAACAGACTTGGTTCACTGTGGGAGTGGATAAAACAGATTTTATGTACTTTCTATATGGACTATTTCATTTTTTTCCAAAATGGACTTGGTCTACTATAGTTGTGAAACCCACATACAGTGTGTCTACGTATAACCTGACCGACCTTTATTTTCGCAACTGTTGGTCCTAGATGCATACTTCCAATTACAAAAGTGGTCAAAATTAGATGCAGAGTTAAGATAAAAAAAGTTTGAAGCGAAAAAGCAATTTAGCGAAGAATTACCGAATCTAAATTTGTATACGGTCTCCCGGTCCTATAAGTTATATTTAGTAAAATTTTCCTGTTACACTGACAAATAAGGCAAAAAAAGTCCCGTTATTCTACGATTAAAATTGACCGAGTAATAGCTGTTTAAAGTTGTAGCATATTTTTTGCTGCAAATTAGGCGTCATTCACAAATTTAGTAGAAATATAATTTCGTCATATATTTTAAAGAAATGGTTGAGAGTAAAATTAGCATTGCAATATAAATTTGAAATCTTTAATCATTCTGACATATTACTGCAAAATGTACAATTTGTACTGAACATATAAGAGAATAAAAATAACAGAATTTTTGTTAAATAAAAGGATGAAAAACAACAGCCTCAATTCTTTACAAAAATGAGACTTGTTTTAAAATACTGTTAGATTACACCGTCTTTCAAATTTTGGGTTGTGCCATGTTTTTTAGTTTTTGAAAATTGATTCACATGTATTTTTTAGCGCTGAATCCGAAAATGACTTTCATTTTAAACCATCACGTTAGGATTTTTCTCAAATCGCAAATTTCAAAGTTAAAGAGCTCAAAGTTAAAATTGATCCCCCCTCCCCTCCCAACCACATCGGACCCCTGAGTTGTTTAGCTGTAAGAAACCCAGTATAAGCCACAAAACTGAATAAATTATTGAATCAAATAAAATTAAACTGAATTTACGATTTGTGAAAAATCCTTACATGATGGTTAAAAGTGGAGGTAATTTTTTTATTTAGCGTTACAAAAATACATAAAACGTAATTATAAAAGTTAAAAAACACAACCATCGCAGGTTTATGTTATCTAATCTAAAACCCTTTCTTAAACTTGTTGACGGTAATCTATCCAAATTTTTTTGGGGTTATCCTCTAATATAAGTATGTATACGATGGTAAGAGTCGAAAATAATAATAATATTACATTGTAATCGGATTTAAGTCAGTAGGTAAAATATTAACTTCGATCGGACATTTGAAAGTCAGTTAAAGTTCGAGTAGAAATTTTAAACTGGAAAGACGATCGTTGCAAGTTAAATAAAACCTTATGAAAATAACATAATTTTTGTTAAAAGAAATCATAGCCCGAAATCCTTACAAAGTACAACATATGTTAAAATACAATTATTTTAACTAATCTGAATCTTAACTAATAAAGTTAACTCAATCGTAATAGTTGTATGATTTCTTTCAAACCGCAGATACCTTGAAATAAGTTTAAGTACTTTATATACGACCCCTGAAAGCATGGTCGAAATCATCTGTTTTGATATGCAAAAAAGTGGTATAAGTCATGCATTTCAAAGTTTCATAACTCGGTCAATTTTAATGTTAATGAATGGGACTTTTTTCTGTCTTACTTGTTGGTGTCACAGTAAATTTTTACTAAATATCACTTATAGGACCGGGGCACCGTATAAAAATTTAAATTTCGTAATTTTTTAATAAATGTTTTTCTTGACCCAAATCGCTTTAAAAACAATTCTTTACCTTATTTAAACCATTTTTGTAATTGGAAGTATGCATCTAGGACCAACGGTTGTGTAAATAAAGGTCGGTCAGGTTATACGTGGACACACTGTATATTCTTTTAATCAGTCATTTCGAAAAGTCATTTCATAAATTCGTTTCAGTAGGATCTTACATATATAGGAAAGATGTATAAATAAATATAAACAGTAATACAGGGTGGGATTCAAAAGTAATAAGCCTTTGTTAAAAAGGACAGATTTATTGAACAAATCCATACAACTGACTATTAGTCTGCAAAATAGGCACCTCCTGCATCAATACACTTTTGTAGGCAGCATTTCCATGACACGAAGGCGTACACATAGGCCTGTTACGGAATAGCTGCAAGAGCTGCCTTGACAGTTGTTTGGATGTCCTCGACCGAGTGGAAGCGTTTTCCTTTCAGCGCAGAAAAAAGAAGACGTCAGGAGGCGACAAGTTCGGACTATATGGAGGACGGGGAACCACCGGAACGTTCACCCGGGATAGGCAGGCGCTCACGATGAAGGCGGTGTGACCGGGCGCGTTATCGTGGTGAAGCTTCCAGCTGTCCTTGATGTCCCTTCGCTTGCGTGCGACGCTTTTTTTTTCAGCCTTTTCGGGTTCCAAGTAGTAAGCAGCATTCACGGTCACTTCGAGCGGGACAAACTCGTAGTGGACGACCCCCTTCACTCCGAAGAAGGCGATGAGCATGGTCTTCGTCTTGGATTTGCTCATCCGCCCTTTCTTGGGACGGGGTGAGTTTGAGGTGCACCAGGTCCTCCATTCTCTCTATAGTCCGGACTTGTCTCCTCCTGACTTCTTGTTTCCGCGCTTAAAATCAGCTCTGAAAGGAAAACGCTTCCACTCGATCAAGGACATGCAAGCAAATGTCAAGGCAGCCCTTGCAGCCATCCCGGATCAGGCCTACGTGAACGCCTTCGAGTCATGGAAATGCCGCCTATAAAAGTATATTGGTGCAGTAGGTACCTATTTTGAAGACTATTAGTCAGTTGTACGGATTTGCTCAGTAAATCTGTCCTTTTGAACAAAGGCTCATTACTTTTAATCCCACCCTGTATTTAAAAGTAATTATTTTTCCAGTACGATAATTTAATTAACCATTATTATTTTTTATTATTAACTTTTTCATCGTGTCATTAAAATTGAAACAACAAAGCAATAATTTAACCAAAAATATTAATAACAAGTCAGTAAATTGTACTTCAAAAGTAGCAAATAAGGTGCGTTCGTACTATAATTAGTTTTTTAAATATTCCACTCTTATACAAAAATGCATGAATACAATTTTTTTTTACAATTTTATATGTTAAATTCAATAATACGGTAATAATAGGACTCCACCTTAAATAGGACACCATCACCATGGCAACCTAGAATTATTACCTATCACGGGATATTTGAATTAATTACGTATGACAGGATTTAATAGAGTGAAGGAAACTTTTATTAATATCTTTTTAAGTTCTGAATCGATTTTCATAAAATTTGAAATGACTCGACACAAGTCTACAATGATTCTATATATTAAATTTCAAACCATTCGGTTGAGTAGTTTGTGCGCTGTTATATGCGGACAGACGGACAGACAGGTGGTCAGACCAGACGATGACTATAGGTGCTACGTATTTATATAATTACGAACGCACCTAAAAATGATATTTTTAGATTTAAATAGAAAAAAAAAAAAGGTAAGATGCGAAGAGCTTATAACCCGTTATTTATTCAGAGTTTCTTGGTTTGTGAAAAATGGGGCTGATATACCATTTTATGATTAATTGCTCTCGCAATTTTACCACTCTTTTATTTAAAACAACTTAATTTTTGTATGCAAAAATGAAATTTTGTAATCTGTTTTTAAGGGGACAAGGGACCTTAAAATAATTTTTTTTATTTTTTATTTTTTGTAAATTTCACTTTAAATATTATTCAAGGGTACATTATATGCATTAGGGCATGCATTTATCACAAATAAATAAATAAATAAATAAATAAATAATTTATTTTTGTGAAAAAAATGGAATTTTACGCGTAGTCTTAGAAATCTTCGGAATGCCCCCTGCGTCTTCCATATCAATGAAAATCCCCAATATTTTTTTTATAAAAGTTTGATTTATATAGATATTTGATTTATATAATAGAGCATCGAATTTTATATATTTGAATTTAAAAGTAAAAAAAAAAAAAAAAAAAAAAAAAAAAATTGAAATTTTTTCGAAAAAATTTCAAAAAATTGCATTTTTTTTTTTTTTTGTAAATTTTATCTTAAATATTATTCAGGGGTACATTATATGCATTATGGCATGCATTTAGCACAAAAAAAAAAAAAAATAAATTTATTTTTGAGAAAAAAATGGAATTTTACGCGTCGTCTTAGAAATCTTCGAAATGCCCCCTGCGCATCCCATATCAAGGAAATTCCCCACCATTTTTTATAAAAGTTTGTTTTATATATATAAATAAAATAGAGCATCAAATTTTATATAATTGGATTTAAAAATTAAAATAAAATTGAAAAATTGAAATTTTTTGAAATTTTTTCAAAAAAATTTCATTTTTTTTTTTAACCTTTAAATTCAAATATTTAAAATTCGATGCTCTATTTTATTTATATATATAAAACAAACTTTTATAAAAAATATTGGGGATTTTCATTGATAGGGAAGACGCAGGGGGCATTTCGAACATTTCTAAGACGCGTAAAATTCCATTTTTTCTCAAAAATATTTTTTTTTTTTTTGTGATAAATGCATGCCATAATGCATATAATGTACCCCTGAATAATATTTAGGTGAAACTTACAAAAAATAAAAAAAAATTATTTTTAAGGATTTTAAGGTCCCTTGTCCCCTTAAATCACTTCCTGATAGGCTAGAATCTTAAAAATTACATTCACAGGTGTATTTCTCATTACAATACAACGTTTTAATATTTTTTTCAAACTTAATAATAAATTAATATATTTTTCAATCAATTTGTCCGTTAACCTGTCGTTAAGTATTAAATTAACAAATATTCTTTATGCTTACAAATGTGTACGAGTTACAACAGCGATGGAATTAATTATGCGCCAAAGCTCGCTGCTCAAAACAGGTCAACTACCGGGTGTCCTAAAAAGGACTGACTGATTTTAAAATTCAATAACTTGCAAACGGTGACAGATATTTAAAAAATTCTTGTAGGAGGGTTATGCATGAGGTCAAAAGTTTTTGTACAGTGATTTTAAATTTTTAGTTCGAATTACAAACAATAGATGGCGCTGTAAGCAATAGTCACTAAATACAGGCTCGATTTTTGGTCCTTTCTCTTGTTCCATGCGGAAAAAGGAGATGGAAATGTATTAAGCGGGCCACGAAGTGCCATAAATCGAGCCTGAATTTAGCGTCTATTGATCGCAGCACCATCTATTGTTTGTAATTCGAACTAAAATCGAAAATCACTGTAAAAAAACTTTTGACCTTATGTATAACCCACACACCTTATGTATAACACAATTATATATATATATAATTGTGTATGTTTTAAATATCTGTCACCGTTTACAAGTTATTGAATTTTAAAATCAGTCAGTCCTTTTTAGGACACCCGGTAGTTGTGAAACCGCAACGACAAAGTATTTTAAACATTCGAAGAAATTAAGTACGAATTAAAAAAGAGAATGCAATATTTAAATATATATATACTCTTTTATCAATTATTAGTTTCATAATAATTAAATTATGATTGTACATTTATCTTTTCTCTTAGCCAAATCTTAATAAAGAAGTAGAGCTAAAAATATTATTTTTTAATTCAGTAACTTGCGCTTTCTACCAAACGTTAAAAAAAAGCGGTGAATTTTTCATAATCGGGTTTAGTGCCCACGCCACGTATTGTAAGGGAAATGTTTTGGAAAAATCATGAAATACAGTCATGAAATTAGATGTGTATTTCTACGTAAGCATTGGATGTTTATAAAACAGTGATTTTTAACATTTTTCAACATAGTTGAAAAGTATTTATGAATTCGGTTTGTCTATATGTCTGTCCGTGCTCTAACTGTCGTAAATATTGTCCGATTGCCATGAAATTAATATATGTTATTGCTGTTTACTATGGCATATTCGGTATTGAAAATAAAATGCATAGCATTTACGGTTCATCTACATGGACATTCAAAAGAATTCCGTTAGATTACGGTCTATTGGGTAAAATCGTTTGCGGTGTATTTTAAAGATGTTACACTTTTTTAAACATATTGAAATTGATATATATCACTGAGGTTCGTGCTACAAAAATGGAATAAGAAATATGGTGTGCATAGAATTTATCATTCATTTACAGAGACACACAAAAGAATTTGGCTACAGAAGAAAATGTGAAATAATTGAACTATTAAAACTTGCGAACCATAATTGTTGGAAGTACGTTTTAGTCGCGAAGTGTGACTTTTTACGTGCGTTCGTAATTATGTAAATACGTAGCACTTATCCCTTTAAGACCCAACCCGCACGATCGTGCAGGTTAGAGATTCATTTAAATGCTTGCTTCTGAGTCGTATATAATAAAAATTCGAATCGAATGATCGTTCTGGTTTGCAGATAGAGTAAAGTATAATTTTTTATCAACAGGTAGCGGTTCCAGTCCATGTTTTACTTTCTACAGGCATGACTATTATTGTTTACAAATACGTCGGGTCTTAAAGGGCTATAGTCGTCGTTCGGTCCATCTGTCTGTCCGTCTGTCCGCATATAACAGAGCAAAAACTACCCAACCGAATGGTCTGAAATTTTAAATATACAATTGTTGCAACTTTTTGTCGAGTCATTTCAAATTTAATGAAAATCGGATGTAGAGTTTAATTACAGGGACAGTCAAAAGTTTTCCTTTACATTACGGCCAAAGGGAAAAAATTATTTCAAGGTCATTTTAATGATGATACAGCCTTTCGAACAGAATGAAATCGATAGGAACTTATGAAGTGCACTAAAATATACATTCAGTACAATATGAGGTGCAAAAAATATTTATAAAACTAGTTATAGTACAAACGCACCTCATTTGCCACGTTTGACGAGCAATTTCCAACTTGTTAAATTTAACTATTATTTAAATATTACTTGCTGTTTATAAATTCCATAGATGATACAGAGAGCCGCACAAAATTTCTCAACTAGATCCGTTTATAGGCGGAAATTGCTAAGTGGAAATTTTCAACTGTGCTATGCGTTTAACTAAACTAACTTTTAGCATACTATGTAGTATACATACTTATCCATAGATCATATACAGGGCTGTACAAAAAATCGTATATTTCGTCGAATATTCACGGCAATAGCAGAAATTGTGCTTTCAAATACGTTATGAGGATTATTTTCCAAACTGTTCATTTAGACATCACCTTTCACCATAGTAAACTTTGAAGCTTTGTTGTAGTGTTGTGAATGTGTTGGAAAGTGTTTCATAATCTATGCTATGAGCATGATTTTTCATTCTTGCTTTAAGGAATCTCAGGACTCTTAAAACTTTAAAATTTTAGAAATCTTAAATTTTTTTTAGATGTTAAACTACTATCTTTTCTGAACATTTTGATATAATTGTTTCCTTGAAATTCCCATTAGAACTGAAGTTATGGCTTTTAGAACATATACCCGCTCAACGCGCTGAAGTGACGTTTCCGAAACTGAAATGAAGTCATTTTTCTCCAAATGACGTTTTTGGCCATAACGCGCACGATATCTCAAAAACTTCTGAATATTTTTTCATGAAATTTGGAAAACGTATGTTTCCTGTTAGTGTGCATAAACTGAACCTAAATTTCCCTTTTATTGTTGAACAAGATATTTTTTAGGTGATTATATTGTTGAAATTTTCTAAATTTTCCATTAGCTAAATACCACTTTGTATTAAAAATATAAAAATGCTCTTAATACAAATTTATTTAGGTTCAGGGTAATTATTAGAATCTGAAGTATAAGTAGGCATCAAAATTTTCATTCTAGTTGCAAGATTTATTTTGTAATCCTGCACGTAATCTGTTATGCCGATTTTTAGCTCGTCAAATGTCTGACAGTGTGGAGCCCCTGTAAATGCTAATTCTGCATCTTTCAATTTTTTAAATACATGAAATATGAGAACATACTTATATCTTTCATCCCAATTAAAATTGTGTCTTAAAATCAAATACTTTTTAAGATATTAAATGTTGAAAATAGTTTTTTTTTTTTTTTTTTTAAGAGTCCTGAGACCCCTTAATAAAATATTATTTTTACTATTCAAAAGTTTCAGTATCCAGGCAGCACGATAAAGGGCAACGGTTACAGTTTCCAAACAATTCGTATCATTTTCAACAGCATGATTATAAATCACATTCTAAAGTTGTTCTAATGTTCATTGTTGTTCGCCTCATCAGAGACAGTTTAGATAATGCCACTGCAATTAAAATCCGGTCAGGGAGGAAATAGCTCTACGAAATAAAAGTTTCGTTTGCTATGTCGACATATTTCGATCGAGTTGAAATTACCTGAAATGTTACGATCAATGATTTTCAAAGGTCATTTCTGAAAAGACATGTGATTTATATATAATTTTGAATTGTAATATCTATGCTTCTAAAAGCTTTTAAAGGATACTTTTATATCCTTTCGAGACCATCCAGATTCATTTTGGTCCATATACTTTTAGTACCTTATCCATAGACTTTTAGTACCTTTTCGTTTTTTTTAGCATTACCTTAACTTTTAGCATTCACCCTTTTTTAGCAGTTTTAGTAACACAATTGAAATTTCAAATTCCATTTGAGATTTTAATTTATCAAAAAATAACATGCAACTTTTAAGTAAAAGGGACATTTTTTAAAACATAGCCCCGTTTAAATGAATTTCTACCCATTAAAATTAATTTCTAGCTTTAAATTAATGAAACAATCGTAAAATACTACAATACAAGAGGTATAATAACTACAATACAATGAAAACCTTTGGTGTAAACTAGTGCAGATACATAGGCATATGCCACAACGTTTTAATCACCAGGACTTTTAAACAAATTACAGACTAGTTTCGGTAGCATTCAGCCTACCGTGCACTATTTTGATACTGAAGACGATACGTCGAATTCTTCCAAAATTTGTAACCGAAACTATGTAAAATTTGGATTATTATTTATCAAGTTACTATTTTTAATTTAAAAGAATAAGCTGAATATTACAGACTAGTTTCGGTAGCATTCAGCCTACCGTGCAGTATTTTGATACTGAAGACGGTACGTCGAATGCTTCCAAAATTTGTAACCGAAACTATGTAAAATTTGGATTATTATTTATCAAGTTACTATTTTTAATTTAAAAGAATAAGCTGAATATTACAGACTAGTTTCGGTAGCATTCAGCCTACCGTGCAGTATTTTGATACTTAAGACGGTACGTCGAAAGCTTCCAAAATTTGTAACCGAAACTATGTAAAATTTGGATTATTATTTATCAAGTTACTATTTTTTTTATAGAATAAGCTGAATATTACAGACTAGTTTCGGTAGCATTCAGCCTACCGTGCAGTATTTTGATACTGAAGACGGTACGTCGAATGCTTCCAAAATTTGTAACCGAAACTATGTAAAATTTGGATTATTATTTATCAAGTTACTATTTTTAATTTAAAAGAATAAGCTGAATATTACAGACTAGTTTCGGTAGCATTCAGCCTACCGTGCAGTATTTAGATACTGAAGACGGTACGTCGAAAGCTTCCAAAATTTGTAACCGAAATTATGTAAAATTTGGATTATTATTTATCAAGTTACTATTTTTTATTTAAAAGAATAAGCTGAATATTACAGACTAGTTTCGGTAGCATTCAGCCTACCGTGCACTATTTTGATACTGAAGACGGTACGTCGAATGCTTCCAAAATTTGTATCCGAAACTATGTAAAATTTGGATTATTATTTATCAAGTTACTATTTTTAATTTAAAAGAATAAGCTGAATATTACAGACTAGTTTCTGTAGCATTCAGCCTACCGTGCAGTATTTTGATACTGAAGACGGTACGTCGAATGCTTCCAAAATTTGTAACCGAAACTATGTAAAATTTGGATTATTATTTATCAAGTTACTATTTTTAATTTAAAAGAATAAGCTAAATATTACAGACTAGTTTCGGTAGCATTCAGCCTACCGTGCAGTATTTTGATACTGAAGACGGTACATCGAATGCTTCCAAAATTTGTAACCGAAACTATGTAAAATTTGGATTATTATTTATCAAGTTACTATTTTTAATTTAAAAGAATAAGCTAAATATTACAGACTAGTTTCTGTAGCATTCAGCCTACCGTGCAGTATTTTGATACTGAAGACGGTACATCGAATGCTTCCAAAATTTGTAACCGAAACTATGTAAAATTTGGATTATTATTTATCAAGTTACTATTTTTAATTTAAAAGAATAAGCTAAATATTACAGACTAGTTTCGGTAGCATTCAGCCTACCGTGCAATATTTTGATACTGAAGACGGTACATCGAATGCTTCCAAAATTTGTAACCGAAACTATGTAAAATTTGGATTATTATTTATCAAGTTAATATTTTTAATTTAAAAGAATAAGCTGAATATTACAGACTAGTTTCGGTAGCATTCAGCCTACCGTGCAGTATTTTGATACTGAAGACGGTACGTCGAATGCTTCCAAAATTTTTAACCGAAACTATGTAAAATTTGGATTATTATTTATCAAGTTACTATTTTTAATTTAAAAGAATAAGCTGAATATTACAGACTAGTTTCGGTAGCATTCAGCCTACCGTGCAGTATTTTGATACTGAAGACGGTACGTCGAATGCTTCCAAAATTTGTAACCGAAACTATGTAAAATTTGGATTATTATTTATCAAGTTACTATTTTTAATTTAAAAGAATAAGCTAAATATTACAGACTAGTTTCGGTAGCATTCAGCCTACCGTGCAGTATTTTGATACTGAAGACGATACGTCGAATGCTTCCAAAATTTGTAACCGAAACTATGTAAAATTTGGATTATTATTTATCAAGTTACTATTTTTAATTTAAAAGAATAAGCTGAATATTACAGACTAGTTTCTGTAGCATTCAGCCTACCGTGCAGTATTTTGATACTGAAGACGGTACGTCGAATGCTTCCAAAATTTGTAACCGAAACTATGTAAAATTTGGATTATTATTTATCAAGTTACTATTTTTAATTTAAAAGAATAAGCTAAATATTACAGACTAGTTTCGGTAGCATTCAGCCTACCGTGCAGTATTTTGATACTGAAGACGGTACGTCGAATGCTTCCAAAATTTGTAACCGAAACTATGTAAAATTTGGATTATTATTTATCCAGTTACTATTTTTAATTTAAAAGAATAAGCTGAATATTACAGACTAGTTTCGGTAGCATTCAGCCTACCGTGCAGTATTTTGATACTGAAGACGGTACATCGAATGCTTCCAAAATTTGTAACCGAAACTATGTAAAATTTGGATTTTTATCAAGTTACTATATTTAATTTAAAAGAATAAGCTGAATATTACAGACTAGTTTCGGTAGCATTCAGCCTACCGTGTAGTATTTTGATACTGAAGACGGTACGTCGAAAGCTTCCGAAATTTGTAACCGAAACTATGTAAAATTTGGATTATTATTTATCAAGTTATTATTTTTTATTTAAAAGAATAAGCTCAATATTACAGACTAGTTTCTGTAGCATTCAGCCTACCGTGCAGTATTTTGATACTGAAGACGGTACGTCGAATGCTTCCAAAATTTGTAACCGAAACTATGTAAAATTTGGATTATTATTTATCAAGTTACTATTTTTAATTTAAAAGAATAAGCTAAATATTACAGACTAGTTTCGGTAGCATTCAGCCTACCGTGCAGTATTTTGATACTGAAGACGGTACATCGAATGCTTCCAAAATTTGTAACCGAAACTATGTAAAATTTGGATTATTATTCATCAAGTTACTATTTTTAATTTAAAAGAATAAGCTAAATATTACAGACTAGTTTCTGTAGCATTCAGCCTACCGTGCAGTATTTTGATACTGAAGACGGTACATCGAATGCTTCCAAAATTTGTAACCGAAACTATGTAAAATTTGGATTATTATTTATCAAGTTACTATTTTTAATTTAAAAGAATAAGCTAAATATTACAGACTAGTTTCGGTAGCATTCAGCCTACCGTGCAATATTTTGATACTGAAGACGGTACATCGAATGCTTCCAAAATTTGTAACCGAAACTATGTAAAATTTGGATTATTATTTTCCAAGTTACTATTTTTAATTTAAAAGAATAAGCTGAATATTACAGACTAGTTTCGGTAGCATTCAGCCTACCGTGCAGTATTTTGATACTGAAGACGGTACGTCGAATGCTTCCAAAATTTGTAACCGAAACTATGTAAAATTTGGATTATTATTTATCAAGTTACTATTTTTAATTTAAAAGAATAAGCTGAATATTACAGACTAGTTTCGGTAGCATTCAGCCTACCGTGCAGTATTTTGATACTTAAGACGGTACGTCGAATGCTTCCAAAATTTGTAACCGAAACTATGTAAAATTTGGATTATTATTTATCAAGTTACTATTTTTAATTTAAAAGAATAAGCTGAATATTACAGACTAGTTTCGGTAGCATTCAGCCTACCGTGCATTATTTTGATACTGAAGACGATACGTCGAATGCTTCCAAAATTTGTAACCGAAACTATGTAAAATTTGGATTATTATTTATCAAGTTACTATTTTTAATTTAAAAGAATAAGCTGAATATTACAGACTAGTTTCTGTAGCATTCAGCCTACCGTGCAGTATTTTGATACTGAAGACGGTACGTCGAATGCTTCCAAAATTTGTAACCGAAACTATGTAAAATTTGGATTATTATTTATCCAGTTACTATTTTTAATTTAAAAGAATAAGCTAAATATTACAGACTAGTTTCGGTAGCATTCAGCCTACCGTGCAGTATTTTGATACTGAAGACGGTACATCGAATGCTTCCAAAATTTGTAACCGAAACTATGTAAAATTTGGATTTTTATCAAGTTACTATATTTAATTTAAAAGAATAAGCTGAATATTACAGACTAGTTTCGGTAGCATTCAGCCTACCGTGTAGTATTTTGATACTGAAGACGGTACGTCGAAAGCTTCCGAAATTTGTAACCGAAACTATGTAAAATTTGGATTATTATTTATCAAGTTATTATTTTTTATTTAAAAGAATAAGCTCAATATTACAGACTAGTTTCGGTAGCATTCAGCCTACCGTGCACTATTTTGATACTGAAGACGGTACGTCGAATGCTTCCAAAATTTGTATCCGAAACTATGTAAAATTTGGATTATTATTTATCAAGTTACTATTTTTAATTTCAAAGAATAAGTTGAATATTACAGACTAGTTTCGGTAGCATTCAGCCTACCGTGCAGTATTTTGATACTGAAGACGGTACGTCAAATGCTTCCAAAATTTGTTACCAAAACTATGTAAAATTTGGATTATTATTTATCAAGTTACTATTTTTAATTTAAAAGAATAAGCTGAATATTTATAACATATTCTTCGAGGCTGACAACTGGAAATGAGGTCATAACAAAGATTTAATCAAACACAATAACTTATTTATAACAGGAAAAAACGGAATCAGCAATGGAAAAGGTAGCTTTAATTCCGGTGATATAAGAAAAAAAAATCCACTTTAATAAAGACTGAGAGGAAGAAAATTCTTTCCCAAAACTTATAAATTTAAGTCACTAAACTCGGCTCTAAATGACACCACCGTCCGTTCTACGGGAACTTTAAAACTTCACATGAGCAGATAATATCGCTATAAATCCAATCCCGTGGCTTCCAATGACTCTTTATTCGAAATACGAAGCTCAACTTCTTAGCAACTGCGAAAGTTCACAGCCGAAAACTATAACCAAAGTGCTAATAGGAAACTCCATTTGAAGTGTCAACCACGTGGCTCAAATTTCACACGAAAACTGGCAAACCCGAAGGCGAGATACATTCAATCCAAATCCACTGTTTCCAACTCCTACCGCACTATATATAGCTACTACACAACCATAGTTACCTATTTAACAAATCATAGCAAAAATGATCGTGACAACCAGATTCCTGGAAATACATTACGTACTTTGCGAAATGACAGAATAGGTCTCATTCACGAACAATTATTGGAATTCAGGACGCCATGATCGCAAGCAAAAGCTCAAAACTCTCTCGTCTACAAAAGTACCCTTATAAAAGAGTAGCTAGACACTCTGCAATATAGTTTTTAACAACTGAAGTATGCATATTTTTTCGGGAACACACTGCAACTGCAACGGTGATATTCTAAGTATTCTGCTATTAGGTATAACCACAAAAACTACCGCGAGGGAAACAAGTTTCGGCAAATTTAACAATTTTTCTCAAATATATATATATATATATATATATGTATATATATATATATATATATATATATGTATGTATAAATATATATATATATATATATATATATATATATATATATATATATATATATATATATATATATATTTAAAAAATAAATTTGCATATAACAAATTATTTGAAAAAGAAATTCAGTACAAATTACAATCAAATGTATAACAGCGTACTTGAAGGAGAAAAAAAATCTTCAAAGTTTTACAATCGCAGTATGTTTATTCTTTTCATTTTTGTTTCCGATCAAAATGCATAGCAGTATCTAGTATAGAATTAAAGTTAACTTTAAAGGGATTATCTTTACTCGAACTTTTAGAAATTCACTTATTTCCTGAATAGTAGTTAAGCGCTTAGAACAAGTTTTTGACTTTATTTGTTTAAAAAAATGTTTAAAAAAGAGAGAGAAAAAAGGAAAGAAAAGAAATCAGAAAGAACAACAGTTTTCAGGTATAGTTAAAAAGTAAACTAATAGAATTTAGGATTTACCTTCTTAATTAAAAAAGAATTTTTATGTATTTTTTTCTTTTCCAGTCTGCGTAATTTGGAAACTTTGTTGCTTTCATTTGTCTTAAGCTGAGACCGATAATTTTTCAACTGCATCTATTAGTTAACTTCATTTACGGAATACTTTCAGTTTAATCACTTAAACTTTGGTATTTAATCTGTATCGTAATTAATTTTGCAAAGTAATTTATTTGCAACAATAGAATCTGCAATTTTTGTAGCAAAAATTAGAACCACCATACCTTAGTTTACTTTTACATTTTGTATAGTATTATAACGGAAACAGTATCAGTTTTATTAATTAAATATTCATATAGCACAGTTCAGTGAAGTGTAAAACGAAGTGTGCAGTTTATAAGGTATGAAACATTTATATCGCTTTATGTTTGAAGAGTTGCATTATACAGCATTTAATTTACATTAACTTAACTTGTTTAAAAATTATTTTTCTAAAGTAATTTTTATAAAAATTATTTTTCAGAGTTATTATTTTTAAAAATGAGATCTACTTATTAATAATTCTGTAAATTAATTAATCGCAAAATGAATATTATAAGTTCCATAACATTTTTTTCTCAACAAAACATTATTATATTTTTAACTCTAAAACGCAGATTCTTCTTTCCTTTTAATTTTAAATTCAATACATGCATATATCCATAAAACATACCTTCTTTTACTGTACGTAAGTACGTGTTTAAACGGTGTGCTTACTAAGATTACAAAATATAGAAAGTAAAGAAAAATTTTTAATTTTTTGCATATAAGTCAAAAATTGCTATTCAGAATTTCTGAATTAAAAGAAAAAAATTCTAAAATGTACGCATATATGCATGAATAATGAAAAGGAATTAAGAAATATACATATCAGGAAAATTCGACAACCTTGCAATTAAATATATTCAACAAAAGAAACACCCCGTATC
This sequence comes from Maratus speciosus, assembly GCA_963932465.1. NCBI lineage: Eukaryota > Metazoa > Arthropoda > Arachnida > Araneae > Salticidae > Maratus > Maratus speciosus. Next base: position 626,330,918 of record OZ010789.1, on the reverse strand, counting down.
TCTCAGCTATATGATTAAATGTTAATGCATATTAAACAAGTAATATAAAAATTTTGTTTTTAAAGCCAATTCCTACTTAGGTCATCAAAGAAAAATTTAATATAATCCCTTAAGCTAATATTAGTTTTTGTTGCATTAAAATATCTCAATTTGTTGATTTTCTATAAGCAAGTAGGTTTACAATGGAAGTCTATGGGAATTTGGCGAAATATTAGAGATATCGCCAAGTTGGCATCACTTTTGGCGACTCATTTTGGCCGCCAAATTTGGCGATATATGGCCAAGTTGGTGACAAAATTGGCGATATTTGGCGACAGAACAGGGTCCCCCTATGGTAACCCCTTATTGAAAATACTTTCATTGATCTTCAATAACCAATGGCCGCCGTTTTGTTTCCCATGCAAAACTAAAATTAATTAATTAAAATTTAATTAATTAATTGATATTTGAAAAAACTGCATTAACATCAATTGCCATCCAGTACAAGTTTAAAAAAAATTATTTCGAGATATTTAATGCTAAAGTTGGACAAAATCGTTCCACTAAAAAAGTTTTATAGTAGCAAAAACTATACATGGGAATTAATTCATTTTTAGATCATTTTATACGTTTGAAGTTCCCGGTGTGCAGACTGTATTCCTTTTTTTAATTTGACTAATTTTTTGAGGTTTTATTTCTATTTTAAATTCAAATTTTCAGCATTTCTAGAGATATTTTTTACAGATTCTAGAAAGTGATACTAATTTAAACTGTTGCCAACTGTATAAACAGCGGAAACAATAATGTTTGCTTCAAAAAAAAAAAAAAAAAAAATATATATATATATATATATATATATATATTTATACGTGTAAATAAATTAAAAATTTATTTACACGTGACTATTATGAACTGAAAAAATCATTTGGAATTAGAATTAAATAATTATGTACAAAAAGCAGGAACTTCTTAAAAATTACGTCATAAAAAGTATACACGTGAATTTTAAAAGACAAAGGATATTGTAAAATAATAAATTCATTAACATGCGTTAGAAGTCTTAAATAGGAGAAATTACGTCATATTTACGTCACATTACAGTTATTACATAAAATGAACACAAAATAATATTGAAAAACAGATAACATTTAGAAATTGCGCTAGACATTTATTTGATATTTTGAGAGAATCTTTTCAACTATTTTTGTTAGGAAAGCGCAAATAATATTTCATTTCTAACAAAAGTATTTTCACGTGAATATTTAAAAGAGAAAGAATAGCTTGGTCAAAATTAAGTCAGATTAAAACGATTAATTTAAAATGTTAAAATTTAAAATTTCAGGAGACAAAGACTATGTTTACGTAATTCCTTTTATATTAGCTTATTTTGAAATGTTGTTACACGTGTCTACGTCATCAAGTTATTTTTATTTCGACGTTTTATTTGTATTTTTATTAATATTGTACTAATTTATTTGTTCTTTCGTTATTTAAAATAAAAATTATTTCAATTTGTATAATTTGGCGATTTATATAATTTGGTGAAATTGGTCGACTGGGTAATCAAGTAGTATTACAGCAGATTTGGCGTTAAAATTCCCCAATCAAAGAGAAATGAATAGAAATCCGTTTATAGGGAGATCGCCACTGTTTTTTAAATTATAATTCAATCTTTCGAAATCTTTTTAAAACCGATCAAATTAGCGTGTATTTAGATTCTGCGGGGGTTGGCAGCAAGTTTATGTGTTTTTAACGTATACGTCTTATTTATTAATACTTTTTCTATTTTACACAGATTTTCAGGGACATGGAATTCACGAAACATCGTTATGGGACAGAGATAAGGCGTACCTACATACTTTCTATGTTGAGCTAGGGCGCTGAGAAAAGAGCCCGAACTCATCTCTAGCAGCAACTATAGCTGGCACAGGAGAAGAGAATGATTGGCATGAGCCGCTATTTGCAACAATATAGAGGCAGTTCGGTAATGTGGAATGGTAGGGCAATATGGAATACTTTAATATCTGGCCCATACGGTGCTGCAACCAATCGCAAAACTGCCAAACGACATCCTAGTACTCTCATGATGCACTGAGATGAGTTCTGTTTTATATCTGTTGTTGGAGTGACGCGGTGAAATAAAATATTATTCTCAATTGTTGCAGTTTATTGCAGGGAAGTTTTAGAAAATTCGCATTAATTATAAGACCTCTTCGTCAGTGATGGTAACCAAGATCAGTATTGAATTTAACAGTTACATTTATTGCTGTGTTAGCCAGTTTACTTCTATGCTAACATTTTGGCGAGTGAGCAGGTGAATTTTTACAAGTTAGCGTGTGGGGCAATACGGAATACACTCTAGACAACTGTTTCAAGACGAGATCTACTGAAGACGAACAATCATTCTACTCCAACGTATCATCTGAGATGGACTTTTTACCAGGTTGTACACCAGATGAGTAAGATGCAGTTGTGCCTATTTTGCATTGGAAAATATTCAGAGAATGGAAAAGAGGAGGAGTGGATAAAATACTTGATGTTTGTGATGTAGGCTCATGTAAAGTGTTGTGGGGTAGAAACAACAGGTTTCGTTTTTAATTTTTGCAAAAATTAAAGTATTTTTTCAAAGAATCTGGTGATTTGTAGATGATGTGCTACGGCTTACTCATTAAATAGTCTTGGTTAGTCTTGTAAATTATGGTTTTTATTGCAATTTTAATATTCCTTATAACACTATTTAAAAATACCCGACTGTTTCATATTACGCGAAAAGTTTAATTAAAAATAATCTAAATATTGATATGTATTTTTTTTTCTTTCTCTTTAAACGAATTAAAAATGTGTTTAGAAATAGTCAAATTTTGTACTTTACTAATTTTTAATGTATCTCAAATTTTTTTATGTGTACTTACAAAACGAAATTTAAGGGGTATTCCATAATACCCGAACTTCCTCTATCTGTGCGAATTATTTTGTGGTACGGTCATGCACGTTAATTGATCTGCTATAAAATGTAGCAAAATATGCCAAATTTGGAGTACTTGAATTTTATCACTCTATACGTATTTAATTTTATGCATGTAAATGTACAGCGCAACTGTAAAACGCAAAATATCCATTTCATTTGGGATTGATACTCATAGATATTAAAACTTATCACGCTTCTAATAAGTCGACTTTCTCATTTTGGGCCTAGAAACCATATGACATCTCTCACGCGTTATTATAGTCAACGGAATTAACTCATGCATTAATCAACAAACTAACGCCATTTCATTAATCATTCTTCCTTTTCTTCATCATTAGTCATATACATCTGGAAAGCGGAAGAAAAATGTTCTTCTTAATTTGAATTTATTATTAGTGGCTGAGTTGGAAATCCTACTCTTTCGTCTGTTCTAATACCTTCCCTTTTGCATTAAGGAAAAAAACGTAAGTTTGTAGTTCTGCTACATAATAATATAAAAAGTAAACTTATACGAATCGGCACTGTAAACTACTCTGTAGCTATTCTGTAAACTACTATACATGAATAATGCTTCGAAAGCAGTCTTCATAATGAAATGCCAATGGCGGATCCAAGGGAGGGACGGAGGGGCGATCTCCTCTTCCTTGGACGATAATAAAAGATATCCAAGTTGACATATCTAAGCTTGACATATCTAAGTTGTCATTATAAGGGTTTTTTTAACCTTTTAAGGGGTCTCAAGACTCTTACAACTGGAAAAAATGAAAAAAAAGACCATTTTCAACATTTAATATCTTAAAATGTGCATGGTTTAAAAGCAGAATTTTAATTGGGATGAAAGATATAAGTATGTTCTTTCATTTCATGTATTTAAAAAAATTGCAAGATGTAGATTTAGCATTTACAATTGGCTCCAGACTGTCAAACATTTGACGAGCAGAAAATTGGTATAACAGCTTACGCGCACGATTACAAAATAAATATTGCAACTAGAATGATAATTTTGATGGATTCTTATACTTCAGACTGCAATAATTACCCTGAACCTAAATAAATTTGTATTTAAAGCATTTTTATGTTATTAATACAATGTTGTATTTAGCTAATGCAAAACTTTGGTAATTTCAACAGCATAATCACCTAAAAACATTTTTTGAACAATAAAAAGGAAGTTTTGGGTTCAGTTTATACAGACTATCATAAAACATATGTTTTAAAAATTTCATGAAAAAATATTCAGAAGTTTTTGAGATATCCTGCGCGTTATGCCCAAAAACGTCATTTGAAGAAAAATGACTTCAAAGTTTCGGAAATGCTGCTTCAGCTATTGAGCGGGTACAGTTCTAAAAGCCATAACTTCTGTTTCTAATGGGAATTTCTGGGAAACAATTATATCAACATGTTCAGAAAAGATAGGAATTTAACAACTAAAAACATTTTAATTTCGAAATTTTTGAAGCATTAAGACTCCTCAGACCCATTAAGTACTTAAAACGGATACATTTGTTTTTCTTATTCTTCACTACATAAAAATTCAAAATAGACTTATCTTTTACTGAAAAAAAAAATCTGAAATATAACTTATACCAGGAAAAGTTGTATAAAACTTTCCATGTATAAAAATCTAAAATTTCGCTAAAACTATCCTACTATAACTTTCACAGTTATATAATGAATGAAAATTAGAGTGTGAATGAGTCTGATACCCCTGATATGAGCCATAAATTATTTCTTAAAAGAGTAAACGAATAAAGTTTTCAGCCAGTTGTCCTTCAGGGGCGCCATTTGAGGGGGGCTGGGGGGGGCTACGCCCCCCCCCCAAGGAATTTGATATTTCAGAAAATTTATCTCTCATTAGGGTTGCACCGAGTAATGATTTTTCCCCAATACCGAATATTCGGCCGACAGGTAAACTGAATACCGAATACCGAATATTCGGACTACAGGTAAACCGAATGCCGAATATTTGGGTAACCGAATACTGACTATTGGGACGAATACCGAATATTCGGCTGGCTGAATTCAAAGTTTAAAGATATTAAAAAATGAAATTTTAAAACAATTTTTCATAATACTTAACACAGATACTTCCATTTTGATAAACAAGATCTTTTTACAAGTAAACTTTACACACACACCCAATTTCCGGCACTTCTTCTCATGATATCATATGTCACAGAAATCAAAGTAAATCTTTTGAAAATATAGTTACGATATGTTCATTATTGTTAAAGTAACAAATGAAAATCTAAGCTTGACCTGAAATGAGAAGAGACACACTGTATTTTTTATTTTGACTGATTAAGCGGATTGCGATACTGGTTTCTTGGGCAAAAATGGTATGTCTGTCTTGATGTCTATTATCACATCTGAAAGTTTTTTCCATTTTCTTTAGAAACACTCTTTTTGCGAAAAAGCAAAAGACAGATTATTTACAAGACATTGTTCAGAAATGTAACAGCATTCTCTTTGATTTAAATATGATTCTGTTCCCAATTATTCTGAATATCTTTATAAATTGACAGTTAAAAATAGAAGTTGTGTAAAGATTTTAAAAATATTTTTCAAAAGATATTTTTAAGTATTCGGTTTGGCCGAATAGTTCGATATTCGGCCAAGCCGAATATTCGGCAGATCGAATAGTTTGATATTCTGAATACCGATTCGATCATGTCCGAATACCGAATAGATACCGAATATTCGATGCATCTCTATCTGTCATCACAGGTCATACTCAACATTTTTTTTTTCATAAATGTTTTTTTTTTCCCTCAAAAGCTAAAGTAACTTGTCAGATTTTATTACAATAAAAACACATGCAATAAATAAACACTTTATGCACGGAAACTGATAATTATCAAAAACATTTTCTAAAGACTTTACTATTCCATCACCCTCAAGGCGAGACATTTCTCATTGATGAGTATTTTGACTAATTTTAAAAACATATGTGAGAAAAAATTCTATTAATTGCTTCCCAGCCGTATGCAAAATGAGCAAAGAAAACTCGTCCCCCTCGAGGCTAGAATTTTCGAGGTGAATTTTCCCTTTAGTCCGAAATTTAGAGAGGATTTTTCTTTTTTTAAAAAAGGGGTTAATTCAAGTTCTTAATTATTGGAATTTTTTATTTTGCCTTATTAGTGTCACGTTATATTTACTGCAGTCATTACAACGCTTTCAAATCATTTGCTTTATTAAATCATATCATATACAGTATGTTCTGAATAATCTCCTCAGCCTGATACTAGAGTTCTGCACGGATCGGGTTCTACCCTATCCGAACCTGACAAAAGAAGCACAACTCTAGCCTGACAAACTGCAAAATAAACCCGAAATATTCATACCCAAATTCAAAGTGAAAGAAAATGAATGTTTAATTAATAGAATGTTTAATTACATTTATGGAAAAGTAGTCTACAATTTTATGTCTTATATACAAAAATGAACACATATGCACCCATTAATACTCCTATATATATGCTTTTCATTTTAAAAATACTCAGATCTCCCTTTTGAAAAATCGGTTCATCCAAAGAGAGACAAAGCATAACCATAAACGCTTAAAGTTAACCTACACCTAGCGAAAAAAAAAAAATAGCATAAACCTGACTTGATTCGCAACTCGAGTTCGGGTAAAATCAGGTTACCCGACCCGATGCAAGACTGTCAACCTGACCCGAAACGAAAATAAGAAACGTCAACCCGCCTCGATATGTGCCACGGATCGGGTCGTGTCGGTTGTGAAAAAAATCTAGTTGCGCGACCCAATGCAGACATTAGAGATGAGACAGGCTCAGCCCGAGCCCGAAAGCCCGGGACCGACACGGGCTCGGGCTCTATTTTTATACTAGTCTTCGGGCTCGGACTCATGCTTTCTGAAACGTGAAAATTTTAGTTATGCATGAATGGAAAAAATTAAAAGAACTTTTTTCCCTCTTAAAAATTACTTATTCCTTTTCAAATCATTGTATTGCTTTTTTGATCAGATTGAAGGGGAAACAGAAATTGTGTTTTTCTATTTTAGTTATTAGAAGATAATGCTATTTTAAAAGAAAATGATTAGTCATATATACAGATTTATGTTTGGCATTGCCGACGACGGTCCTATGATACGGCCGGCGCGGCGGTGCCACGAAAGTGGCGGGAATAATTAATTTGTTTTTAGTTCGATTTTCGTTTGTAGCAGAGGTTATTTTGCAATTGGATTTATTTTTTTATTATTAATATTTAGAGATCTAACACAAAGAGAATGTTTTCTTCTGTTTATAGTTTGCGGTTTGCGAATAATTTAGATTTCTATTGTACACAATGTACAGTCGTGGAAAAAAAAGTACCCCCCCCCCCCCTAACACTTCAACAAATTATCGTAGAAGAAAGTTACTGGTACCGAACGATTGGAAATAAAATCTACTTTTAAACGACATAGATAAAATTTGCTTAGGGGGCATCTACATATTAAAACGAACCATAACTTTGTATTTTTCAATAGCAGTACACGATTCTGACAGCATAAATGAACTCTGCACCCTTCAATTAGCCTAAAAACAAATTTTTATGCAATTCGTACCATAAGTTTCTGAGAAATTAATTATTTTAAAACGAGCGTATTTTAAGGGCTGTATCCAAATTGAAGTTCGGTACTCGATTGTTAACCGAGAAAGCCCCCATCTTGATCAAGGCACCTTAAGAAGTCAACGAAGCCTGCTAGATTACAGGACAGCAGAAGAAATTTCAAAATAATCTACTCACTCCTATTATAGATGGCCCCTTAAACCATCATTTTGCCGTTTTTTAAGCATAATTTGAAAACTACTTGGAAGAAAAATGTGAAATTTTGGATTTACATAAAGCAGGACTTAATAAATCTAAATCCATCAAAAAAATCGTAGGTTGCAATTCATAATTTTTTCGAATATTAATTCATAATTCATATCATAAAATTATAAAAATTGCAAATTCACCGTATTTAAGTTTGGGTATATTAGTATTATTGCTACAAAAAGAAATTAGCACATTAGGAGCATAATTTCTTGAGATATAAATAAAAATGTGAAAATGTAATTTAACATTGAAAGCTCTAAATTTTGAATGTTTATAACTCAAAAACTTAAGATTCAAATGACTTGAAATTCGGTGTCTAGGTATAATTTGAACCGAAGATTTGAAATATCTTGTTAAAATCGGGTATTGTCATTGAAAAAAATGAAGTTTGGATTCGTTTTAATATGTAGATGGCCCCCTAAGCAAATTTTATATACATCATTTAAAAGTAGACTTTATTTCCAATCGTTCGGTACCAATAACTTTCTTCGACGATAATTTGTTGAGGAGTTAGTAGGGGGTGTTTACTTTTTTTTTTTTTACACGACTGTACACAAGTCGTAATCGCTTTTCATATGGAAATAACTTTAGAGATTATTATATCTATTATGAATTCTGCTGATACTGAAGCTGTACGCTGCAATTTACAAAGTCACTTTCTATCGTAAGTAAATTTAATTTCCATATTATTCCGATAGAAAGCAATCGAGCAGTGTTTCCTCTTTTCCTGTAAAAGCACCGCACTGCAAATAAAGGCGTCTAAAATTCAGACACATATGTGACTGAAAAAGTAATTCAGACACTTAAGTGTCTGAATATGAAGTTTCAGACACCATAGATGTCTGAAATTAAGACACTTAAGTGTCTTACTATGATCATGGTATAAACACTGTAAACTGAAATGTCTGAAATTCAGACACTTAAGTGTCTGAAAATGGAGTGTTCAATTTTCAGACATTTTAAAGTGTCTTAATTTTTAAGACACGTGTATGCATCTGAATTTAAGACATTTCAAACGTCTGAATCGCATCCATCTTTGATCAACCTGCATGTTCGGCAATAGGCAACCGTCTTTCCTTCTTTTTTTTTTTTCTTTTTTTCTTAAAGCTTTATACGTTGTAAAAAATATCCGTTAAAATATGGAAGTTGTATTGGCTATTCAGACACCCATTTACGTATTTTAATGTAATTTTTTTCCCCGTAAATTCCAGAAAAATTTCCATTTTTTTGCATATTTCTGTATTTAAAAAGTTCCATTTAAAAGATAAAATGTAACTTTTCAAGGACAAACCCATATAATTCATTCCCCACTTTCAAAAACCACGTAGATTAGACATGATTTATTTATTTATATTCAAACCAGTTTCGTATCCAAAAGGCGGGCTGCTGTGTAGAAAATGTCAAATTTAAGTACGAAAGTTTCAATAAAAGCTTGTTTTAACCTTAGAATGTGTGCTATTTCGCAGAAACCATGAAATTTTTCATTTTAGCCAAGTTTCCGTTATACAGAGGTTTACTTCAGTTTTATTTACTGTTTATTGAGTTTCATTTAGCAAATAATGTTCTCCGTCTTCTGGAGTCCGTTTAAAAAAATACGGTATAACCATGCTGAAAGTGAAATTTTGCCCAGTCCCATTTGCATAATAACTTACCGTTATAAAAACCTGTTTAAAGAGGATAGCTTATAATTCGATAGGTAATTTATTCATCAAAAAATAGAAAACTCATTTCGACCACAAACAAAAATGAATAAAAATTTATACATTTCCAAAACATCAAATAATTCATGTCAGAAGAATTTTTCTTTGGATTCGAAATTAAGCATTCAATTTTAAGATGAATAGTGCCGCCATCTATTGGTGTCAAAGTAGTCTATCTGGAAACAATTTTATTCGTTTGCTGGTAAAAAGAAAAGGGTTTTCTAATTATGTGCTGCATTCTAGAAGTCAACTAATTAAACCCTGTAAACTACTTAATTCGTAACCTCTATAATCTCTATTTAAATTTTTAAAAAAATTTGTAGTCCACTTTCCTTTTAATAACAGTTCAAAGACCAGTATGAAATAAACATCAGTTTCATATTTTAAATCAGTACATTACTACTGATGTTATAACCTAATTTACTTAAAACCTTTATTTTATCGCGTGCATCCCTTGGCTTCTGGCGGGGGGGGGGGGGGGGGGGGTCCTCATTTGCACTCTGACAATTCATCTGGTAGAAAAGAAAAAGCTGAACTTAAAATACCACATATTCAAATTTCTAGAAAGAAAATGTGTAACAGGGATGTGGAGGGTATACTCCGTATATCTTCTGGATTTTTAAAAAATACTTCGTATACCCTGTTTCTCAAATAAAACTACAACGAAAACTCGATACATGACTTTAGCCTATACCCTCTGCCTCTAACGTGTACCCTCTAATTTTTTTTACGACTACAACACTGTGTGAAAAATGTTTACAATTGTACTAAATTGGAAAAAAAAAACTTACTGCTACTTAAGAGGACCCGGAAAGCAAAATTCAACTAAAAAATCGATTTTTACTTTTTTATATCATTAAATAGTTCAAACTTTTATCTTTCCAACGTTGTGTCACACATATTTATATATAAAAGAAATAAGTATTCAAATTAATCATTTTTTCTAAAAATACTTCACAGCTTAATGGCCATTTAAATCTAACTTTTTCTGAAAACTTAGATTTTTCATGTTTATGTTCCTTTTTTTCAATATCTATTAAAATTAAAAACTCAGATTTCCATTTAATATTTATATTATGATATATTGTATATTTTAACACAGGGATTTAATGATTTGTTGAGAATTATTTATTTTAGGCAGTGAAATCTTACCAAAAGTGATAATTTAAAAATGACTTTCAATAAATAATTAATAATTAATTTTGAGTTTCACTTAGAAAGAAAACAGTCTGTTAAAATACGTAAATCATGTTATTTTAATACTCTAAAAAATCTAGACCTCTGTCTTTCACAATTTCTGAGAAAAAAGTACATAAAGTTGGTGAATTTAACATGGTGGAGATAGAACTTAGCCGGTCCCCTTAAAAACATTGCCTTGTGCTTTATAAATACTTTATTTCAAAGATCGGCCGATGAAAGCGTGGTCGAATGGATAACGCACTCTACTCCTATACAACAGGACCTCAGATCGAATCCCACCCAGTGCAAGTATTAAAGTTTACTGTAGAATTGAATACAAATTAGATGTAACGTGAGTCTTCGGGAAGGTGGTTGTTGAAATAAGGTGGTTGGTCCTTGAAAAATATATTTTATCTTTTTAAATGGAAATTTTTAAATACAGAAATATGCACAAACTAAACGTTTTTTTTTTTTTTTAAATTTAGATCAGAAAATTTCCATTAAAATATGTAAATTATACCGGAGTGTCGAGTGGCTACAATTTCCATATTTTTAGGGATATATATATATATTTTTTTTTTTACAGTGTATAATGCTTACAGAAGAAAAAAAAAAAGGTGAAAAAATGTTTGTCAAAGTGGTCAAACATGGATGCAATTCAGACGTTTGAAGTGTCTGAAATTCAGACGCATACAAGTATCTTAAAAATTAAGACACTTTAAAACGTCTGAAAATTGAACACTCCGTTTCAGACACTTAAATGTCTGAATTTAAGACATATCAGTTTACAGTGCGGGACATTAAAATTTTTAATATAAGATTATTTTCAGGGTCACGCCAATCCCGAAAGATTGTTTTGAGGAAGGAATTGGTTATAGTTAAAAATGTGCACCTTTTTTAGAAAATTGATAAATGTTGTTCCATTATTCGCTAGATAAAGAGTAATTTTTACAAACTTCATGCATTTATTCATGAAACACACTTCATTAACATGCCCATAAGATTTTCTTATTAAAAGAAAAAAGATATGAGAATCCTTTTAAGTATGAAGTACATTTTTATTTGATACCAAACTTTTCTTTTGATAATATTAAATTTAAGTTTCCTTTTAACAGTCATTTCTATGTAAAAAGTAGTTTACAAATGATAATTACATTTGAAACATTTTTTTTAAATATTATGCAATTTTTTACTATTGGATATTTTCGGTATCGGGCTCGGGCTCTGATGACACAAAGTGTTTCGGGCTCGGGCGGCCTCGTATTTAAAATCGTCGGGCGGGCCCAGGCTATGAAAAAAAGAGCCCGAACTCATCTCTAATGCATACTCTACCTGATACCAAATGTTTTGCAAATTTCTGAATTGTGTGGAATTTAGATCATAGTCTGAAAAGGAATGCAGAAAATGATTAAGGAAATTTTTTACTCACAGAAAATCATTGGTGAAAATTTCATATCCCTATGAATCACAAAATTTGCAAACTTCTTGACGTGTTGACTATCAGCACGATTATCTCGTGACCGATTGAATTTCACGATTTTTTTCTCCGACGATTTGACAAAATTCGCGATTTTTTTCTGTGATCGATTCAAGAAATTAACAATTTTTTGTCCATTTTAGACAGGTCTCCGTATTATCAAGTGTAATTATATGGTGTTTTTTTTTTTTTTTTTTTTTTCAAAGAAACGCTATTTTTTTTTCCGTTTCCGAAAGAATTTTTATTTTGACAGGTTTCATTTTCACAAGTTTTACAGTAAATGTACCTATGCTCTTCAGAGGTTTACTATAGAAAGGATGTTTTAACAGCCTTAGATATACTTGTAAAATAGAAACTGTCTCTAACGGAAAACCTTAGTCAGTATCTTGAAAGTATACCTGCTAAGATGAAAACCTGCTTAAAACGGAATTTTGAATCGGTTCTTGTTCGGAGGGAGCAGGATATCCCCCCCCCCGAACCTCACCCTTGGTTATGCCACTGTCCTGAAAGAAAACTTTGCCCCCCCCCCCCCCAAGAAAGTTCTGAAATGGCGCCCCTGCTGTCCTTAGGTTCTAAATAAATGTTTTATTAATAAGTTTCAATGAAAATATTCTTTACACTTTAGATATAAAGAAACAAGCAGTTTTATATGCAGTAAACTTATTTTCCAAATACCTGTTGCATTAATTCTGACCATAGCAGGTCCATTGTGGTCAAATCATGTATAGAGGAGTATAATAAGGTCTTAACAAGACTTTTCATCCTCTAACGGAGAAAGAATAGATAAATTTTTAAAAGAAAGAGATTTTTTCACTTTTTGAAACACTCTAAATTCTAAAACATCTTTAAACATTCCTAATATACAAAAAATATTAAGCAATTATTGCTAGAAAAGCTAGAAAATTTACCATAGTGGATAAATTGAAATGGTTGGTCTGGTCATTATATCGATTCTAAACATAATAATGCTGCATGAGGAATTCTTTCGATCGGTCCTTGTAATAGAAAAGTTGTTATAATGAACGATCGTTATATCGAGCGTGTACTATATACATGTACTACGGAGTTGTTCTTTGTTCAGTAGGATTGTAAATCTATCCTTACGTGAAAACTCTAAGTTTGTAGTATCGTGCCCTCCTTGGAGAATTTGTAGACTCGCCTTTGTGAAATGCATACAAGTGTTTACGCATACACAGAAATGTGATTAAAACTGAAACATTGTAGCAATATTCCAATGTCAATGAGTGACAATAGGTACCCTTTACTTCACTCACATTCTTCGGTTGTATTGTTTAATATCGTCGGAAACAATTCATCTCGCAGTAATTGGGTATTTTAAAGTTTAATCATGATAATAAAAATAATCACATCCTGTTTTCGCATGAGATTTCTAAACCAAAGGTGCCAGAGCTGTTCATTTATTAATTAATATTAATGCACTTATTCTCGCACATGTTCATCAAAAGTCTCCGTATGTTTCAAATGAACAAAGCCAGCAGAACTTTTTCTCTTTTCACTGGCTTTTCCAGACCATTTTCCGTGATTTTACCTATTAATAATCGCGTGAAATCGTGCCGCAAGCGGTCAATTTCAACATTGCACTGAATATTCCATGTTTCAATCCCAATTCCCTGACTTTTTCCAGATCCGCTAAATTCTCTTACTTTTCTAGGTTGTCCAGATCGTCTGGCAAACCTCAAGCTGCGAAACATGAATCAGTAAAGAACGGTTATAAGCACCAGAATTTTAATAATTTCAATAATAATTTCAACCTGCGACCAGGGTTCGAAATAAAAAAATCCATGAACCGGAATTTGAAAATTATTGTTCACTAAAAAATTTTTTTTTCAAGTATAGATACATTTATTTCTAACCATACAAAATGTTTAATGTTCGATATAAACTAAAGTGCACTTTCATTAAATATAAAAAACTGTTTCATGTTATAGTAACAGAAAATAACTCTCTGCACAATGTTCAGTCTTCAGTCACGTCTGAAAATAACAGGACCAGAAGAGTTCGATCATCTGTCTCGTGCGCCGTTCACTTCCGAGTCTAAACTTTCCGTAATTGCAGTATTGCAATTTTTTTTATATTTAATACCGATTTTAATTACAATACACATTTCATAATCTTCACCATCATTTCATAATCATAATGTGCTTCACCGGCCATTCTATCTCTTTTTTGGGATGAGCCTGAGTCGGAAAGGAGATATCAGTATTTTTTTTATTTTTTTTTTTGGAACTGTAACAATGTGTTTTAATAACTCCACAAACCGGAACGATATTTACCATAGTTTCATGAACCAGAACAATATTTGTCCTAATTTTTCCAACCGGAATTATCGTTCCGGTTTCCTCCGGCACATTTCAAGCCGTGCCTGCGACAGCAGTCTAGCTGTTTTGCCGATGGAATAGAAGGCTTTGTGACTAGTGACTTTTGAAATATTCATATAATGAACTTGTTGACTTGATCACTCTACCAGGGAGCCAACCAAATAATGGCAAAGGCCCTGAATCCCTGGCAGAAAAACGTCCTCCACCATCTAACTCAACCCCAGCCGCCGAAACAGACCCGGAATACAAATAATAAAACTAAAAAGTCACAAAAATATGGCACACTCTGCCTAGAAAATAAAATACAAAAATTAAAGTCATGTACAAGTTTTAACATATGACTGTAACCCTAGTTACTATAAAATAAAAATAAAACTAAAACTAAAACTAAGACTGAGTGAAACTGAAAAACTAAATTTTAAGTTATTTTCAGTTACAAATGACTGTATATAAATAAACTTTTTTACCAAAAATAAAACCGACTTCAAAAACTACTGCAAAGTAAAAAGCGCACTTTTTGCTTTTATCGTGCAATCTGATTAAAATTTACATGTTCTCATTTCTTGATACAATTCAGATGTTTTCATGTATTAATTTAGTTTGCTTCTGTATTATTTAGCATTTTAAATAATGGTTGGCAATTGAGAATTGTAAATATGACTGCCGATTAGAAATTGTGAAGAAACATATTGGAGAAGATCCATTAGTGAATTTGAATGGGAATATCGCCAAATTAGTCAGTTACAGCCAAGTTGGCTTCATTTATGACAACTTATTTTGGTCGCCAAATTTGGCGATATTTCACCAAATGGAGCCAAGTCTGGCGACAACTTGGCGATAACGCATATGAATACATAGCTTTATGCTTATGAATGAAAAACCGGTTACAACAATGAAAGATAATTTGCGAAAAATCCTTTATTTTATTGGTTTTTGTTGAATTACTAAAAAAACTACTCAACCAATTTCCATGAAACGGAAGTGGTACCAATTCGAGAGTATCCTCTTTCAATTAAAACCAAAATCACATAAATCGGACAAAAAGTTCCGGAGCAATCGGTGAACATACATAAAAAAAAAAAAACATACATACGCGTCGAATTGATAACCTCCTCCTTTTTTCGAAGTCGGTAAAAAGTACGATTTACACTAATAATCAAGACAAGATAAAACATTAAGCCAATAACACATTTTAGGTCAATTCAAGTTACAAATGAACATCAGACCCTGAAAGTCCAGAAACAACTCAAAAATGCGTGAAGGCAGAAAGATTAGCAAAGCACTATGTGGATAACAGTCCGGTAAAAGTCAACCAAAAATTCTTTAATTGCACCAAAATAATCAAAATTTGTACTTTATGAATGAATACAATTTATTCAGTTCATTATAAATAACTGTCAGTTTATAATAATTCGATCTCAGTAAGAGAACATTTTGCAAATTCCAAGACAGAGCTCTATTTCGCACAAAGTTAAAGAACAGAGGCATCAGAGGACACTTGCCGAAAATAAAATGCTTAACGTCACCGACGTTACCGCAATCACACTTATCTGTTGGTCGCTTGCCAATCTTAAATAAATACACTGGAAAAGCACCATGCGAGGAAATGAAATAGGCTACTACCCTTGAATAACACAAATAAGAAACGTCCGGTGAACGCAAGATGAGGAAGGTATCCCTACCCTTTTCACTAATTTTCCAATCATTAGTCCACCTCGTGATAATGTTACTCTTATAAAAACGCTTGACGAAGGAAACAGGCATT
The DNA here is from genome assembly GCA_963932465.1 of Maratus speciosus. Taxonomy (NCBI): domain Eukaryota; kingdom Metazoa; phylum Arthropoda; class Arachnida; order Araneae; family Salticidae; genus Maratus; species Maratus speciosus. The sequence goes on along the minus strand of OZ010789.1, from coordinate 626,314,690 downwards.
GGAATATCCAACTTCTCATCAAACTCATCATCCAGAATAACAGACTTTGCCAGATAGTCAGCCCTTTCATTACCAGCAAGGCCAATATGAGATTTAATCCAACCCATAAAAATAATTTTACCACTCAACAGTCTCAAGTTAGAATATATGTTATACAAAATCTTATCGGTTGGAAATAAGTTCTGCAAGGCTTGTATTGAAGAAAAATTATCAGTGTAGATGTGGAATTCTCTGAAATCAGCCCTGCAACACCAGTCGATTGCCTTGTCAATGGCTGATAATTCAGCCTGATAAACAGTATTATAAGCGTAAAGTTTAAAACGGTTTTCTAAAAGGATCTTTCCATCATTATAAACAACAAAAGCGGAACCAACTGTGTTGTTCATCTTGGAACCGTCTGTGTAAATTACAGTGTGGTTAAAAATAGGTACTACAGAAGTGACTGACTTTACAAACTGTATATGATGAGTTGACACAAAATAAGGATAATCAAATGTATGTAAATGTGGCATAATATTTTCCTTAGTTACACAAATATCATTTATCCATACTAGATCTTCATGATGCACCGTGTTATAGTGACCAGACATCTGTTCCAACTCCAGCTCCAGGGGAGGTATACCCGAAATTACGCAAAGAGCTTCCGTAGATACAGATCTGTAAACTCTGATTACTGATAATAAACAAAGACGCTGGTATGAAGACAAGCGTCTAATTCCATGGTATCTCAAGTCCCGGTACCAAATTTCATATCTATATGATATCTGCTTCTTAATTACCGAATGATACCAAGTTTTCATGTAGTCCAAGGGAAGACCCTTATCTCTAATATGGGTTTTGCGCATGGAGCACGAAAAGTCTATAACTTTGTCACGAACAAGATCCAAATGATCAAGCCAACGAAAACGGCTATCCAGAAAAAATCCCAGGTATAGTACATTGTCCTTGACCGAAATGCTGGTATTCCTAAGCTTAAAAATCGGACGGCGTTTGTTCAAAGTATATTTACCGAAAAGCATTGCTGATGATTTCTGAGCGCTGATTGTCAAGCCAAACTCTTCACATGCGTTCATAAAATATTCGATACACCCGTTAACTCTATCTTCCAGCGCTGCACGAGTATCGGCCCCTTCCACAATAGCTGAATCATCAGCGTATGAAATGATTTTTCTAAAACGACGCTTATAATATTTTAATATTTTATCAGCAACCAGAGTCCACAACAAGGGACCCAAACAGGATCCCTGTGGACAACCTCGAAAAGCATGAAACCAGCGAATCCCTCTCATAAACTTGAATCCTATCAATCTATGGCTTATGTAGTTCTTCAAGATCTCTTTTAAATAATCCTGTATAGGAAGGTCATCTATAATCCTAGCAAGTATTCGCCAATCGATTACGTCGAAAGCACTAACGATATCGAAACTAATTAATGCACAATATTTAAAATCATTCAAAGTCTCCCTAACAAAATTCTTTACAGCAGCCATTGCCGTTATAGTGCTCTTAGACTCTCTAAATCCATGTTGACCTTCGTCCAGATATGCAGAAGATTCCAGAACTGTAATTATTCGCATTTTCACTATTCTCTCCAAAATCTTGGCAAAAATCGGCAGCAATGTAATTGGTCGGTAAGACTTAGGCAACTCAGGTGGTCGGTTGCGCTTACGAAAAAACAAAACAAGACCCTTTTTCCAACACATTGGGAAATGAGCAAAACGAAGACAAGTATTAAAAAGCTTAAGAACAAAAGGCGTGAAACTTTTACAAAGATTTTTTACTACCAAGGCATCTATCTCATCAAATCCTGGAGCCTTATTGCTACCCTGCTGGCGCATAACATAAAACAATTCTCTTTTTGTAATGGGATGGAAATCCTCCTGATTAGTATAATAATTTGTACTGGTAAATTCATGCGGATCTGTAAAATCAGCATTAGCATCAAAGTGATGATTCATTAGGTCTTCGGCCACGTCGTCATAGCTCGCAAACACATGAGAATTTTCTAAAGTAGTAAATATTAAATCTTCATGTGACAATTTCTTCTTAGAAATAAATTTATATAAGGATCCGTATGCATTATTTGTTGAATCGCAGAACTTAAGCCAAGCATTTCGCTTCGCCTTGCGAAGGTTCTTCTTATACTCACGTCGAGCTATGTTATAGCTTTCTTTATACGTAATAACATCTAAGTTTTTTAAATATCTCTTATGCAAGGCACTGACTCTGTTTCGTTCCCTTCGAAGATCTTCATCGTACCAAGTAATAGTTGGACAATGACGTAGGCGACCTCTACGAAAACACTGAATCATGATATCCTGTAGTAAAGCGGAAAACTCCTCAGTCCAAGTATCTAATGCACTTTGATTAGGAATTCCGTCCAGAGTAGCATTTAGACGAAGCAAGTGTTGTGAGAACAAAGCATTGAATTTACACATCTTTTTATTCTTAGTCTTAAATCTTGTATAGAAATGTTGGACTGGAGACAGACTCAGGGTAAAACAGATATATCGATGATCACTATGCGAGTAATGATCTATATCAACTTTCCAATCCTGTAAAAAAGGTAAAAGATCTTGTCCGATCAAAGAGAGGTCAGGATGACCACGTCTCCCGTCTTGAACAAAGGTGTGATGCGAGTCCGGTGAGTTAACTATGGATAGGTTAGTGATCATCAAATATTCTTGGAAAATTTCCGTCCTTTCGTTTTCTCTGGTATACCCGAGAGAAATAATAGGTACATTGAAGTCTCCTCCAACGATGATTTTAGAAAAGTCTGGGAAGTAGTAACACCAGTCTCTGAGGTCATTCTCTATTGGTTTAGAAGGTGCAGCATACACCGATCCGATGATTAAAGAACCTTGATCTATAGTTATATTAATAAAGACACTATTGTTTAAACTCAGAGTGTTTACACATGCATAGTCTTCCGATGTACAGATAATAGCAGCAGAACCAGTTAAAGAGAGGAAGCAGATCCAGCCTGTGGGGAGACTAACCAGGGAACCGTCATAGATGTAAGGATCTTGGCAAAGAGCAAAGGTTATACTGAAATCGTCCATATAATGGAAAAGAGCATTAGAGGCATCAGAACAATGGTGTAAGTTAATTTGAACAAAACGTAAACCAGAGCTATTGACAAAAGACTCAGTAACAACTATCACAACCGTTTGCTAAGAGTCTCCGCTCGATAAGATTTAAAAGTGGGACAATCCGTCCTATCGGCTCTATGACCAGCATCAGTGTCAGTATCCTCCGCAAAAAGACAGTTAGCACAAGCTATCTCCGAAACCACACAGTCCTTAATAGAATGATGTCCTGCACACTTAACACATTTCATATCATTCTCACATTTGGCTGCGGTGTGTCCGAAAGATTGACAATTGAAGCAACGAACTATAGGAATAAAACTTACGACCCTGTATCTCTCCATATCTATACAGATACGACGCTTCTTAACCAAAATTTCGCAGTCACCCCTTTTGATGCCAACTAACCAATTAACCTTCCCCGAACGAGTCTGTATTTTCTTGACAATTTCAATTCCATCATCATCTCCGTCTCCGCCGGCACGTCCGTCAACGAACAACGATCTGTGAAGAGAAGCGCGAACAGCATCTTCATCAACGTCAGGCTCCACACTAAGAACTAGGACCCGGTCAAGTCTTCGCCTGGGCACGGTGACCTTTATTTCTTCCTTTAAAGTGTCCATTTTATCTAAGGTCTCCTTGAATCTTTGCGTGTCGGCCTTAGTTTTAACTTTGAATATGAGCCGCCCTTCCTTCGTCGTAACCACATCCTCCGGAAGAGGCATCTGTACTCCAGAACGACATGCATTTTTAATTTCACTCTTTATTTCTTCAATTTGTTTCTCTCCAGAAGACGAGATCACAATGGAGAAGCTCGGCTCAGCTGGTGGTTCCGCTATCTGAACAGGAACACGCTGGGGAAACGCAGAATGGCCTGACGAGCGAGAAAATCTCTCTGCAAGAGCTTCATATGCCTTAGAATTCGAAACCAGAGTCTTTAATTTGGCCTCGCTAGCCACATAATCACGATGAGCACGAACAAGACTTAAACCTATATGGTCAAAACATTTTCTTGTTGTTGACATAATCTCCGCAGTGAATTTTCCACCCTTGTTTCGCTGACCCTCGAAAACACCATATAAAAAAGCATGCACCTTATTCACAACCTCCGGAAATTCCAAATCCTCTGCTTCCTGAAATGCAGACTGCATAGAAGCCTTCATCACATTAGCTTTCCTCGACATTAAATGCAACGCACGGCACTAAGTTATAAATAATCAAAAATTACCAAAAACTCAAAAAACCCGAAAAACTACAGTACACCACAAGACCGATCCACCAAAATAAATCTCCAAATCAAACATAAATCGCAGAAATATAGTACACCACAGAACCGCTCCACCAAAATAAATCTCCAAATCAAAAATAATTCACAAAATACAGTACACCAGAAGACCGCTCCACCAAAATAAATCTCCAAATCAAAAATAAGTCACAAAATACAGCACACTACAAGACCGCTCCACCAAACCAAATCTCCAAATCAAATATAAGTCATAAAATACAACACACCATAAGGCCGCTCCACCAAAATAAATCTCCAAATCAAAAATAATTCCCAAACAGATCAGAAGCACAAAACAACTCAACACAACAAGGCGTCAAGATGGCGACGTAAATAGAAGACAGTCACGGAAACACCGATATTAAGAAAATGGATAAACTAACTAAAACAGCATTAAATTAAGCCACAGAAGTCTCAAATGAAAGCGAAAAGCAAGGGGAGATACCAGTTAATTAATTAGTATAAATAAATGTAAGAAAAATGCATAAATTAAAGTAAAAATAACATAAATGCAGAACGGCAAGGCCTAATAACTAAAGCACATGTTCTCGGAACTTCAAAAATTTCAAAGTTCCAGAAAACATAGAAAAAAGCAGCCAAAATACAAAATTAGTATATAATTATAATAAGAGGAAGCACAAGAAAACTATGCATGTAATACTGAGTTAAAATAATGAATATTTACCAACTTAAAACTTGTAATATCAGGAGCTCACAAAAACACGTCAAACACACGCAATGGCGGAAGGACATTTTTAGGTAGATTTCGTAAGAAATACTACCTATTGCAGTCGTTATTATGGTGCGACTTTTGAAAAATTCCTTCATAACTTTTCATTATAGGACCCCAGGAACCCAAAACCACCTCCACCTAAAAAGTTTATATATATATATATGTATGTATGTATGTATGTACTAAATTTTGTCCGCACGATAAAAGACGCAATTATGCACGGATTGTCCTCAAACTCGCCAACAACTTTGATTTGGCTAATATCTCGGCGGGGATTGAAAATGGGCGAAATCGGCCCAAGAGGGTGGAAATGGGGAGGGTTCAAAATTTTGAATATTGTCTTAACATGATTCTGATATAACCAGCTCTTACACAACAATGGCAGGAAAAAAAAATAAAAGTTTTTCGTTATAGCAGTTGCCAACAATTAAAAAAACAAACAATAAAATTCTCACCACAACAATTACTTTTCTAATGTAAAATTTTCACGTGTAAAATTAAATAGTTTGACAAATTGAAAACAAATTGAATATTACGTCATAAGTTTTCTACAGCAAGATTTCAGCATGAAAACTCAAAATAAAAAAATAGTTTGACGAATTAAAAAAATATGCATATTGCGTCATATTGGAAATATAATGGATCTCAGCAGGTGAATATGTAACGCCATGTGAGTTTGAAGAAACGTATTAAAACATGATAAAAACCCGACTATGGAAATATTAACATATTTTAACACTTTAAGGTAGTGATGGGCGATAACGAGATGTTTTTCTCGATTTTCTCGATTGTATGGACATCTCGATATTTTTCGATTGTGTAAATTTTTTCTCGATGACTACAGTTTGCAAATTTCTTTTATAAATCATATATTATGTATTATATACGTCATACATTTATCAAGAATCGTCTCGGGTGAACTGGAATGAGTCGATGTTAATAAAGACTAGGTGACTTCGACCGCTAGCGGGCCCCTTCTTTAATCGGGGCCTCTAATTTATACGTAATCTTGTAATATGAAATCACGAACAGGTTACCCGCTATATACGGCACTGATATATGATAGCAGGCAGGTGTGGTGTGCACGCACTACAAAATCTTGTAAAAAATATAATATCGAAACGAATGAACCTCGGACCAGATCTCTTGGGGGAGGGGTCAAAGCGAGCGGAGGAGCAGAGCAGCTGCATAATATGATTAAGTCGTCACAGATCTTTAGACCTTTCCAGCCATATGTCACATGAGAAGTCTGGATCTGAATTTATAAAAATGCCCTCCCCGTGGGGGCAAAGGGGGAGAGGGGTGCGGGAGGTGGATAACATGAGTAAGTGGTCATAAGCCTTTCCAACAATATGTCACATGAGGGGTCTCGGCTAAATTTAGAAAGACACCCCCGTGTGGGAAAAGTGGGGGGGGCGGTCACCGGAGGTGCATTACATCAATAAGTAATCACAGACCTTCCCAACGATATCTCACATGTGGGGTCTTGGCTAAATTTGGAAAAGTGTCCCACGGGGGGGGGGGGGGGCAAAATGTGGGGATGGACACCGGAGGAGCATAACATCAATAAGTAGTCACAGACCTTTCCAACGATATCTCACATGAGGGGTCTTGGCTAAATTTGAAAAAGTGTCCCCCGGGAGGGGCAAATTGGGGGAGACTGTCACCGGAGGTGCATAACATCAATAAATAGTCACAGACCTTTCCAACGATATCTCACATGAGGGGTCTTGGCTAAATTTGGAAAAGTGCCCCCGGGGGGGGCAAAGTGGTGGTGGGGACACCGTAGGTACATAACATCAATAAGTAGTCACAGACCTTTCCAACGATATCTCACACGATGGGTCTTGACTAAATTTGAAAAAGTGTCCCCCGGGGGAGGGGCAAAGAGGTGGGGAGACTGTCACCGGAAGTACATAACATCAATAAGTAGTCACAGACCTTTTCAACGATATGTCACATGAGGGGTCTTGGCTAAATTTGGAAAAGTGTACTGAAATTTCATATATTATAAATAATATTTAGCGGAGGGCTCCATAAAAAAATCCGATCTAAAATGATAAAAACGGAAAAAGTTACCCTCGCAGTGGGGGCCAAATTGGGGAGGGGAGGAAGAAAGTCTCATAATATGAAAGAGTCATCCGAGAGCTTAGCGATGACGTATCACATGACTGGTCCAAAAAAAGTTTGAAAATTGCTCCCCCTCCCTCCCCCGTGGGCCCACTCTTTCGCCCCGGAATTCACACAGCCGCCACTTTAAATTTTTTATGTTCAATAAATAATATTTACCGGAAGACTGCATAAAAAACCCACATCTAAAGTGATATTTAAATTTATTATAGAAATCGGCTACGGTTTTAAAAATTTGATCGCCCCTTCCCCATCCCTCTTTGGGCGAAGAAAGGCTCATAGTATGAAAGAGTGGTCAAAGGGCTTTTCTTTTATATGCCACAGGAAGGGTTCGGTAAAATTTTTAAAATTGCACCCCGCATGACTCCACTCTCACGTCCTCCTCCCTCGAAATCACCCGACCCACCTTCCTCTTTGAAATTTTTATATTTAATAAATAATTTTTATCGGAGGGCTCCAGATATGTGACATCTTGGTAGGGCTAAAATAAGAGAAACTTGGAAAATTAGGGCTTCATTTCACAGCTCATTGTCATGCCTCTTTCTCTATCTCGTCCCTTGGTACTCTCGATAAATTTTCTTACTTTTCTTCTCTGCCGAGGACGAGAGAAATCCTCGAAAAGCTTCTCATAGCGAAATGTTGAAAAGCGCGAGAGAAATCCTCGAAAGGCTTTTCATTGGGAGATTTCGAAAAGGACGAGAGAAACCAGCGAGAGGCTTCCCATCGGGAAAGGTTGAAAACGGCGAGATAAACTCTCGAGAGACTTCCCATCCCGAAAGGTTTAAAACCGCCAGAGAACCAACCATCGAGCAGCTTCGAAATGCTGGAAAAATCATCCAGATGAGATTTGCCGAAATGCGAGATGGAAATGAAGCTTTCAGAGTCAAACTTACCGCATTTCTGGTTTAAGTCATAATTTCTCAAAGGAGTCCATCTGCTTATCCAATCTCTTTTTAGCTCACAGGCTATCTAAGCCTGAGAGCTAATGTACCCGCCGGTTCTGTGTGTATGCATGTACGTACGTACGTACGTATGTATGTACGTAACGCGATAACTCTTGATTAAAATGTACGATTTGCTTCACTTTTTTTTATGTTCATTCTGATAAGGCGTTCCGCTGATTAGTTTTGACGGTTCATTGGTTAAGGATAAAGGGAGAGAAGTGGGGCTGCCCCCCACCCATCCTTAATTTAGATAAATAGGTTTTTCCTGCAGAATTATTCGATTTGCTCCAAATTTCGTATACCGGTTTATTATGTTAAGGAGCTTCCCTGATTAAACTTGGAGGTTCATTAGTTAAGTATGAAGGGAGAAAGGGGGGTAGACCCCTCCTTAATTTAGATAAATGGGTTTTTCATGCAGAATTATTCGATTTGCTCCAAATTTGGTATACCGGTTCATTATGTTAAGAAGTTGCCTTGATTAGATTTTGAGGTTTACGGGTTAAGTATAAAGGGGGAGAAGGGGGCTGGACCCCCCCCCTTAATTTAGATAAATAGGCTTTTCATGCAGAATTATTCGATTTGCTCCAAATTTGGTATACCGCTTTATTATGTTAAGGAGCTTCCCTGATTAAACTTGGAAGTTCATTGGTTAAGGATAAAGAGGGAGAAGGGGGGCTGGTCCGCTCCCCCTTAAATTAGATAAATGGGTTTTTCATGCAGAATTATTCGATTTGTTCCAAATTTGGTATACCGGTTTATTATGTTAAGGATCTTCCCCGATTAAACTTGGAAGTTCATTAGTTAAGTATGAAGGGGGAAAGGGGGGTAGACCCCTCCTTAATTTAGATAAATGGGTTTTTCATGCAGAATTATTCGATTTGCTCCAAATTTGGTATGCCGGTTCATTATGTTAAGAAGTTGCCTTGATTAGATTTTGAGGTTTACGGGTTAAGTATAAAGGGGGAGAAGGGGGCTGGACCCCCCCCCCCCCCCTTAATTTAGATAAATAGGCTTTTCATGCAGAATTATTCGATTTGCTCCAAATTTGGTATACCGGTTTATTATGTTAAGGAGCTTCCCTGATTAATCTTGGAAGTTCATTGGTTAAGGATAAAGAGGGAGAAGGGGGGCTGGTCCGCTCCCCCTTAAATTAGATAAATGGGTTTTTCATGCAGAATTATTCGATTTGTTCCAAATTTGGTATACCGGTTTATTATGTTAAGGATCTTCCCCGATTAAACTTGGAAGTTCATTAGTTAAGTATAAAGGGAGGAAAGGGAGGTAGACCCCCTCCTTAATTTAGATAAATGGGTTTTTCATGCAGAATTATTCGATTTGCTCCAAATTTGGGATACCGGTTTATTATGTTAAGAAGCTGCCTTGATTAGATTTGGAGGTTTATGGGTTAAGTATAAAGGGGAGGGGCTAGTCTCCCCCTTAGTTTAGATAAAAGGCTTTTTCATGCAGAATTATTCGATTTGCTTCAAATTTAATATACCGATTTATTCCGATATGGCGCTTCCTTCATTAGATTTGGAGGTTCATTGGTTAAGTATACAAGGGGGAAAAGGGAGCAAGTCCCCTCCCCTTAATTTAGATAAATGGATTTTCATGGAAAATTATTCAATTTACTTTAATTTTTTTTTCTATGTTCGTTCTGATAAGGAGCTTTCCTGATTAGATTTGGAGGTTTATTAGTTCAGTATAAAAGGGTTAAATTGGTTTGACCACCCTTAATTTAGCGATATGTTTCTTTTTTTCATGCAGAATTATCTGATTTGCTTCAAATTTGATATACTGAAGGTTGATTTGATATAGTTAGTTTCCCTGATTAGATTTGGAGATTCATTGGTTAAGTATAAAAGGGGCAAACGGGGGATATTTCCTTTCATTTATTTTTTGAGGTACATTATTCTTTGAAATAAGAGTATAATATGCAATTATTGTGAATAACCTGTGAGCTCAATGCCATCAGTTTAACTGGCACTTATCTTTTTATTGCTATTAATTTGGTTATTAATGTGGGTTATGAAGCATAGTGGTTTATGTATTCAGTTCTGTATAGTCCTAGTTTCAAACTACTGTTAAATTTAGTGTCATTTAGCCCCGAATTTTCAATGTTTCTCTTATTTTAGCTCTGCAAGCTGCCCCATACCTGGAGACTCAGATAAATACTATTTATTAAATACAAAAAGTTCAAAGAGGAAGGTGAGTGAATTCTGGTGGGCGCGAGAGTGGACAAAGGGGGAGGGGGGCGAGAAATTTTCAAACTTTTACCAAACCTCTCCTTGACATATCATCGGAAAGTCCTTTCACCATTCTTTTATATTATGAACCTTTCTCCTCCCAGAGTTGAATTACGGAAGGGGGCGGGGGGGGGGGAGCGGTGCGGGGTGAATTTTTTTTAATTGTAGAGATTTCTACAATAAATATCATTAAATGAGGTTTTTTAATGGAGCTCTCCGATAAATATTATTTATTAAATATAAAATTCTAAAAGTGGGGCTGCGTGATTTCCGGGTATATTCTGGGATAAAAGAGGGAACCCACGTGGGAGGGGTAGATTTCAAACTTTTTTTGGACCAGTCATTTGGTATATCATCGGAAAGTTTTCGGTTATCATCGGAAAGTTACTCTTTCATATTATGAACCTTTCTTCTTCCCTCCCTAGTTTGGCGCCCCGAGAGAGGCACTTTTCGAACTTTTTTGAAATCGTAGTGTTTTTAAACATTTTAGATCGGATTTTTTTACGGAGCCCTCCGATAAATAATTTTTAATATATGCAAATTTCAAAGAGAAGGATGGGCAGGGTATATTTCGGGGGTGGGGGGGGGGGCACGATAATTGGAATCCTGGGAGTTGGGACTCTTTTCTATCATTTGCTGACCCCCCTCATGTGATATATCATTGGAAAGCTCTGTGACTACTATTCCATTTTATATATAGCCCGCGACCCTCCCCTTACTTTGCCCCCGCGCGGGGGCACTTTTCTAAATTTAGCCGACACCCCTCATGTGACATATCGTTGGAAAGTCCTGTGACCACTTATTCATATTATGCACTTTCCTTGCCCCTCCCCCCCTACTTTGCTCCCCGCGGGGGGTTCGTTTAATGTATTCCAGTCGAAGACTTTCTAAAAATGGGGAAATTAAAGATCCAATCTCAAATGACGTAGAAAAATCAATAAAAAAATTTGATCCCTTTTATCATCGTTTAGTTCATGTTTTTGCCACTAGAGGTGCTTTTTATTCTTATTTTTTTGGCCATTTTGGTGCTAATTGCCGAAAAATTCTAATTTTTGATACTTAAACTCCCCCTTACCGCTTCATAGCTACTCGCGTTTTTTCAGCTTTTTTCAACCAGGGGACAACCTTACAAGACTTTTCCAGTGTTATGGCTCCTTTATAGCCTCCCTTTGGTTTGTTGTTTTTTTATCCCATCTGTTTTCAGTTACCCTATATTTAATAAAATCTGCCTTATATATATGTAAAAGCAATGATTTCAATAATCGATTCCAGAACATCTCCTTTGTAGATTCTCGAAAGTAATCGATGACTGTATCGATTGTGTATTTTGCGATAACGATTTTTTTCGATTGGTAAATTTTCGAGAATCGCCCATCACTAAGCCCTATCACTACTATGAAATTGTCGGCCAGAATAATAGCTAAATTTTCCAATAACTGTTTTTAGCTTTTCTCGTTATAATCGATTGTAAAACATCTCGATTGTAGATTCTAGAAATTAATCGATGGCTTTATCGATTGTGATTTTTTACGATGACGATTTTTCTCGATTGTCGAATTCTCGAGAATCGCCCATCTTTACTTTAAGGTTCTCTGAATTTTTTGTAGCCATTTTTTAAACCTATTCCATATACATGTGTGTGTGTATTCGTGTATATTATAATTTTCACAAAAAGTTTAGCTCCCTACAGCTCACTCTTTGTGAAGAAACTGGGTTTATCTCTAATCTTGATTTAAGTTTTGTTGGAGAATTTAGTACTTAACTTCGAAATCTACCTCCGCCTGTAGGCCCGAGCCGGCAGGGATTTTTTGAACTTGTTGACTTTTTATATTCATTGTTACAAAAGTTTGCATATTTGTTTCATGCTTTATTTATTTATTTATTTATTTATTTATTTATTTGAACGCCGAGTTGGCGAGTTAGTCTTTTTTGATCATATAAAACTTCTTTAATTGAACTATTTTGCCGATTGCACATTAGACAGCGCTTAAAATAATTATTCGATTTGAAAAATGTCTGCTTGAACGTGTAACCTCTGGTTGGGGTTGACTGGCGGTTGTGGCTTCGATGGATGTCGGTGGGGTATTTTTCGGCCGGAGTTTTCGGCCAACAGGTTGGTGATCCGGCCATGCAGTTACGAGCTTTTAACTGCAACGCATTCGCATGAGCTTTTGAATGAAGTTACTCCCTTTCAATGCCTTCATTTTTTTCATGCTATTTGAAATGTTCAGTGAGTTCATTTTGAAAATCTGTCAAGCTGTCTAATTTTTTGGTCAGGTTCTAATTTGTATAAAAAAATTTCATTCATAATAAAATAATTGATTTTCATAAGTTTTGGAAATAAGTTTCAGTAAAAGCTACTGGAAAATGCATAATTTAATATTTGTTTTCAGAATGTTGGTAAATGTGTCAAAATGTACGTTCGAAGTATAATTGAAATTTGGTTTGGTTTTGTTCTCGTTTACATTGGAAATGGACAAAGAAGATCTGTAGTTTAGTTAATCAAGAAATATTACAAATCCCCAGAAAACAAATTCGATATCCAAAAGCGCTTTAAAAAAGAATGTGGATACTTTCACTCAATAAAGAAAGCAGTGAAAATAGCGATATGTTAATTAGAAGCAACAAAGTTAAATATAACCTTTTTGTGGCACGAGTGTGGATACAGATGGGTATTGCTCTCCTCATCTACAATGGAAATGAAACGTAACTTGCGAAAATGGAAAACTGGGACAAATAAAACAATTAAATATATTATACATATTAATATCAGTTGAATAACACACAAAATTTACTTAAGCGCACTAAAAAAGAATGTGGATACTTTCATTCAATAAAGAAAGCAGTGAAAATAGCGATATGTTAATTAGAAGCAACAAAGTTAAATATAACCTTTTTGTGGCACAAGTGTGGATACAGATGGGTATTGCTCTCCTCATCTACAATGGAAATGAAACGTAACTTGCGAAAATGGAAAACTGGGACAAATAAAACAATTAAATATATTATACATATTAATATCAGTTGAATAACACACAAAATTTACTTAAGCGCACTAAAAAAGAATGTGGATACTTTCACTCAATAAAGAAAGCAGTGAAAATAGCGATATGTTAATTAGAAGCAACAATGTTAAATATAACCTTTTTGTGGCACGAGTGTGGATACAGATGGGTATTGCTCTCCTCATCTACAATGGAAATGAAACGTAACTTGCGAAAATTGAAAACTGGGACAAATAAAACAATTAAATATATTATACATATTAATATCAGTTGAATAACACACAAAATTTACTTAATTTTTCGATCAAGATTTAAAAGATAATGTTTGTTATCTTTTTATGGTCTTATTTTAATCACTAGGGGGCTCTGTCTCTGCCCCGATCGACTACGCTCGCCAACCTCAGAAAACACGCTAATTTGATTTCTTTTAAAAAACATGCTCAATTATGGAAAATTAAATTATATTATCACTATCAACGCAATCTTCTGTAATGAGTTGTCATTTATTTCCCTTTGACTTGAAGATTTTTTGCTGCCCACGGCCATATCCGCTGTTATCGTGACAGCTGACGGCTGTTTTCGAGACTGATTAAGAAAGATCAATTGCTTATTTTAAAATCATCTTGTATAAAATATTTAAGTAAATGATGTCGCTGCCTCCCGGGCTTTTATAGTGTTTAATAGAAAAGGTTTTTTTTTAGATGCCATACGAAAATTGTTTTGAATATGAAATTATAAATATGACATAATTTTCACTATTCACTTTTCGCAAATAATAATTTAATTATTTTAAAGTTTTCTTTCTTTTTCTATTTTCATGTGTAAATATATATTTCAATTAAAATACAGTGTTTGGAAACGCTATAAGAAAATGGTTTTAAATATGACGAAATTTCCAGCATTAAATGCTTTCACATGTAATATACTAAATTGTTTTAAAGTTTTATTTCTTTTTTAAAATTCATGTATAAATATAGTTTTCAATTGAAATGGATTTGTAAATATTATTACATTATTATTTGGGCTTTTTAAAATCCGACAACAATAGCGTAAAAAAGGCTATTTCAAACTATAAATTAAATCTCTATTAAGATAATGAAATTTTGAATTTAAAAAATTAAAAAAATGTATAAATTAGACAATTTTCAAAAATGATTAGACCCACAATGTCGTCAAGTATGTGCCTGCAAAAGATGGTTAAAATTATATGCATCGTTTCTGACCTTATAAACTTTTTAATTGAACTATTTTGCCGATTTCACATTAAATAGCGCTTAAAATAATTCTTCGATTTGAAAACTGTCTGCTTGAGTATGTTTATCATACATTTCTTGATAAAACTACCAGTTTTCAAGTTTTATATGTTGTCGTTTTTTATTATGACCCGATAAAGTGAAAAGTTCACAATAAAATCAATTACGGCATCAGTTATGACAACCTTTTTTTAGAATAGAGATATTTTTTGCAGAATTTCATGGTTGTTTTCAGGGATTTATGATTATGCTTCCGAATGTAGATCCCGAATCAACATCTAAATACAACCAATTTCATGTATTATCAAACGTCTCTCTTCACCTCCAATATAAGAACTATTATAAAGTGAAATTCTTTTCACGCGGAAATATACAACCATCTCTCCAACTTTCATCATACTTTTCAAAGAATCGATTTTAAAGCAAAATGCATGTATGCTAAACATGATAGAACTTCTGTTCAGTTTCTGAATTTTCTCCATTTTCGAGGAGAGAAATGTCTTGCTTTTTCCAGCAATTTTCCTGTAAAGCGTAAAATAAAATGCAGCGAGTGTTTCTGATAGAAACATGCCAATCTCTCAAAATTTAAATTTACACTTGAGAAGTGAAGCTATAAAAATGGCCTATGACAGGAACAGCGGTATCTATTTTATAAAAGTGAAACTCATTTCAAGTAATACCTTGCGGTGAAAATATCTTGAGTCCCATTATGATATCCGCTGATAGAGATTGGGAATTTCGTGATGCATTTTTCATAAGATATTTTGAAACAAATACTTTTAAGTGGATTATTAATATGTATGAATCCGGATTGAATATTTTCCAACTCATTAAGAAGCACATTTTTGAGCACAAAAGTTTGAAAGGCAATCATCGCTAAACATTAAATGTATGAATTTTGAAAGAAAACAAATAAAATGTTATTCAAATCAGGGTCTTATTTTTTTTTTAAACATTAAATAATAAATTGCTAGTCATGTTCAATAAAGAACTGTAACGCTTAAGTGCCTACAAGTACAAGTTCAAAAGAGGCAGTTAAACGATATTTTTATGGTTATATTTATTCATTTAAAACTTTTATAATTATGCAAATTATTATGAAAAGACATTTTAAGTTTAAAACGTTGAATTAAATTCAGAAAAACATTTTGTCCTTCTTCAGATCTTGGGACAAGTGATTACATATTGCAGAAAAGGTTTATTTGCAGGATGTGAATGTTCACAAAAATCGCAAATATGTGCTATTTCATGATGAAACATTATTCAAGAACGTATCAATTATCTTGTAAAAGTTCTCTTAGAATAATTTTCAAGTACATTTCTATACGGAGATCACTTAGATTGAGAATTCGAAATGCATTAGTTAAAAAAATAAACAAATAAATAATAAATACAATATTAAAAGCACAGAGGGTTTTTGTATATTTGTATTTATGAGGACACGCCTTTTTATTTAAAATTATCTATATCTTTTGATCTAACGATTTATAGCGTTCAATTCAGATGTATTCCTATGACTTTTTATTTATTCTTTAATTTTATTTTTACCCTATCGACTTGTTTAATCATATTTATGTACAACGGGCTCCAAACGTTAAGCTACTACCAGATTTTTTGTCTAATTCAAAAATAAATTGATATAAAAACATGAATTTTAGATGAATTGTTCATCTAAGAGTTATTCATTTAAATTTACATTCTTTTGACAGCATGCATAATTACAAGTGAGTAATTTGTATTTTGACAATACTGCTTGGAGACAAAGAGCAAATGAAAGGTAGTCTAAAAAAAGATTATAATAATCGGGTTTTAAGATTTTGAGAACTGTGTCCTCAATTATCTATAGGGTCCTCTCTATATACTAGCAATGAAATTGTTGGGTAGCAAAGATCATACGCCAAGAAAACTTTGTTCTAAATCATCCCGAATTTGGCAAAGATAATCCCAAAGATCGTAGCTCGGATTAACCCTTAAATGCGCGATTTTTTTATTTTGTTTCGAAAAAAATTGTATATGATTATTCTGGAAAGTTTATTACACAGGAAAAATAATGAAAAAAATCAGAGATACATTTTTCGCAAAATACGTCAATCTTTCCTTCTGTTGCTCATCTGCGATATAAGTAAAAACTATTGTCGTGTGGCTGTTTTACAGTAAAATATTGCAAATTAGTAAATATTTTAACAAGTATGTCTCTAAATACCTTATTTTATATAATTATTTATTTTATAAAACTTAACATTTAACTCTTTAATTCCCATGATAGAATACGTTCTAGAAATTACGTAGTTCAGAGAATCTGACTTTACACCAGAAAGTTTCAATGGTTAATTTCGCTTTATTTAAACACGGAATGTCTGTTATTAATTAAAGCAAATATTGCTATTTTAATTTCCTGGTGTGAATTAGATACATACGAATTTAAAAAAGTCTATTAAATTCAAAATAATGTTGTTTGCATATATGCAAAGCTGCGCACTAAAGGGTTAAAACCCGGATATCAAGCTGACCAGTCCATTAGTTCTACGTCGTGAACTTCAAGATACAGAAGACTTTATAATATATCAATCCTTCGATAATCTTAACTTGGAAATGTTGAACATTATCATCCACAGGCGGAAGTATTAATAGCCCCGTCATAGAGTATTATGTAAGAATGGAAGCAATCACAGTTTCTCCATGAATGGTATAGAATCAGTGCAAAAACGCAGAAAGTTTCCAGCCAAATACATAATCCACTTTCCTCTATAATTGTGTCTCTACGTGTGGATTGGTAATACCTTATATCTAGCTCTTCCCGACCAATACATGACATGAATTTCTCTCCAACGCGAACCTGGACTTATCTATAAATACAGTGCTGCCACAGGCGGCTATTTTTTAATTCTAACTGGCACCACTTTCTCTAAACATAAGCCCTTCGCTCTCACTTTGACAACACTGAGAAAAATTACACTTTTAAATCTGAGCAAATCGATGTTTCCATTTTGTTATGAAACTTTTTGTTTCAAATATGACGACCCAAGCTTTCAATTCTGAAATACCGGAAATACTCAGTTTCAAACAAAATTAGTTTTTATTCGTTAAATGTAGTAAATTTTACCAGCGTAGTTGAATTTATTCATATTATTTAATTTGTTATGATTTCGAACGAAACGCTCCTTTCAATAACATTTTATTACATGAAATGTCGCGAACTACATTTTTATCGTAATCGCGGAAGAACACTTAAAAGCCTGCGTTATGTGATCGCAGAAACGTACATTTTGTTCTTCTGCCTTCGAAACTGAAGAATGGATGAATTCGTAAAAGAAAGACTTCGCAGGTGGAATTTGAAGGTAATTTCATTAATTTTGTTTCAAAATATTTATCCTTATTTTTATTGTATGCATAGTTAATTTCTATAAGTTATCTTAAGATTAGGATTAGCTACGTACCATGTTGCGCACACTCTAAAAACGGCATTTTCAAAACTGAGCAAAAATACTCAAATTTGAGTATGTCGCATAGTCAAAATGGCTCCGAATCAAAATCACTCAAGTTTGAAACATGCATATACTCATTTCTGTAAACATGTACACTCTGAAAACATGCTTTGAGTAATTTTGCTTCGGAGCCATTTTGACTATGCGACATACTCAGATTTGAGTATTTTTTTGCTCAATTTTGAAAAATGTCGTTTTTAGAGTGAACATTTTCAAAAAAAATATACTTCAAAATTTATATTAGAAAAATACTGGTGCGAACAGAATACAAAAATAGTCGCCTGTGGCAGTTCTGTAAATAGTGTATTCATCCATTCTTGTGTTGCCCATGTAAGGTGCTCTCTCGGCCAAAGTAATCCGACACTTATCTGCTGTTCATTATAGGAACACGCATAATTGGTCTTCTTGCATACCAATAATGTTGCATACCTTGATATCACATATGTTTAATCTCCTTATTGCATACAGACTCGATTATGCAGGCGTTTTCATACTGCAGTAGCCGATATCTTTGTTCTTATGTCAAAGAAATAATTTGCTATGAACTGGCTCTCGGGTACTGTTTCTTTTTCTTCGGGCAGAAATAATTATATTATGATTATGATTATGAAAGATTAACCTTTTAAAAAAGTTCTACTAGGCAGATTTTGATGAGACTTGCATTTTTAATTAGATAAATTTTCAGGGTTGGTTTTAGTATATTGCATATCATTTTATCGTCCTTTACCAAATCCCACTGTAAGTGATCAGCTAAAAGAGTTGGTCCTTAACAGACCAAATTTTGTTTGGAACATTAGAAAATATAATAGCGCAGTGGCTTTTGTACGTTTTTAGAAATGTGGAAAGACATTTCAGGTAAAAGTTCGTATTGCTTCAAAACACAAGGTCAAATTCACTGATATATTTTGTTTGATTCAAATTTCGTATGGACAAACCAACCAGCGTAGCGGTCGAAGCCTGCTAGTACCGAAGTAAAATATATCATTTCACATTTATTATCTATCTCTCATAGTTTTCTTTCCAGCATTGCCCTCTGTTGTCAAAATTTTGAACTAACCTTTTTTAGGTGCGTTCGTAATTATATAAATACGTAGCACCTATAGTCTTCCTTCAGTCCGTCTGTCTGTCTGTCCGTCCGCATATAACAGATCAAAAACTACCCGCCCGAATGTTCTGAAATTTTAAATATATAATTATTTCAAAATTTTGTCGAGTCATTTCAAATTTCATGAAAATCGGATGTATAGTTTAATTACAGGGCCAGTCAAAAGTTTTCCGTTACATTACGGCCAATGGGAAAAAATTATTGCAAGTGCATTTTAATGATGTTACAGCCTTCCGAATGGTCTGAAATTTTAAATATATAATTGTTGCAAAATTTTGTCGACTCTTTTCAAATTTTATGAAAATCGGATGTATAGTTTAATGACAGGGACAGTCAAACTTTTTTCGTTACATTAAGGCCAATGGGAAAAAATTATTTCAAGTGCATTTTAATGATATTACAGCCTTTCGAACAGAATGAAATTGATATGCACTTATAAAGTGCACTAAAATATACATTCAGTAAAATATGCGGTGCAAATAATTATTATAAAACTAGTTATAGCACGAACGCACCTCATTTGCAACGTGTGACTAGCAATTTCCAACTTGTTTCCCATGCAGTACGAAATCCTGTATCACGGTGAATATTAATTTGTAAAACGCCCGTTGGTTTAACACTTATTATTATTTCAGCCTCCAATGAAAATTTTCGGCACACACATACACACTTATATCTACAGGGTGCCACCGAATTCATGGGCCAAACTGTAAGGGGTGTTATAGTACACATAAAGAAGCAATTTTGTTGCAGTAATGTGAGGTCAGAAATAAAAAGTTTCGGCGAAAAATAAGAACTGCGGAGGAAATGACAACAAGCTTCTTATTGACATAATATTTACAGTAAGTGCTCAAATGGACCATCAGCAACACCGATACATACCAGGCAGCATCTAGCAAATTATTGTTGTACCCTTTCAAAGGTTCCAGATGTATCATCTATGAGACAGCAGTTGACTCTGATGAGCACCTCATTGCAAGACTTTCAGTCGTTGCTGCAAATGTCCGTGAAACACTAGGAATCTGCAAAAATGTACGCCAATCATTTGCTAGATGTTACAAGTGGCACATTTGAGCACTAACTGTAATTGTAATGCCAATAAAATACTTGTTTTCATTTCCTCGCATTTCTTATTTTTCGCCAAAACTTTCCATTTCCGAGCCAACATTGCTATGCCAAAATTTCTTCTTCATGTGTACTTTACCTTCCCTTACAGTTTGGCCCATGAATTCGGAGACACCTTGTATATATAACTTGTTGAAATTAATAACATTCTTTTTTAAAAGATATCAGTTAAGACTCCTGTCCCTGCTGGCGAATGCACTCATGAGCTAATGCTAATCCTATGAGGAGAAATTTTTCTTTCTAACATCTCGTTTGCATTTCGACATTTTTAATTTTTTTTTTTCTTTTTTTTTTTTTGGATTGGACAGCCGAGGTCCGCCTCTATATCGCACCTTTTTTACTTTTTCGATTTTGGCTGTAGATATTTTTTAGAATGACACTTTCATTTTCAGAACCGGTTTTGAAAGTGAAAGTAGCTTTATAAAAGATATCTGCGACCAAAATCGGAAAAGTAAAAAAGGTGCGATGTAGAGACGGACCTCGGCTGTCCAATCAAAAAAAAAAAAAAAAAAAAAAAAAAAAAATTTTAAATGTCAAAATGCAAACGAGATATTAGGCAAATCCCTCCCCTTAGGCAAATCCAATCCTGCAATGTTACATAAGCTTTTATTATTATTATTATTATTATTCTTTGTAATGCATTCTAGTATTTTCAAACGGCCAAAAAAGAGACGTATTTATTTTTTCTAAACGCATTTACTTTTTCTTGCCTTTATCGGCTCAAGTCTTTTTTTAGATGACAATACCCTTTCCAGCGGGAGAGATTTTTTTTCCTCTCTTTCGAAATTGAATTAGGAAAATAAACGAGAGAGCACGGAATTCATTCTATTTATGCGATTTAGCTTTGCATTCAGATTATTAATCTAGATTATTTTGAATAGAATTTGGCATTGTATCTCTAAAAATCTTGTATTTGATTCGTTTGGGATGTCGAATGTGATCGTATTTGAATAAAATTGGAAAAATTGAACGAATAGGTAGGTTATTTTGAAATAAGATTTGACATCAAGCAAAAGAAGGATAATAATTTTCATTAATAATGCATTATTGTGTCAGAACGTGAGTCTGTATTTGGTTACAATGCATTTTTTAAACAAATAAATGTTACTTATAATAATAAATTCGTTCTAAATATTGCATTTTCAACTATGCCGCTTAATTGGAATAACTAGCAGCCTTCGCCCGCTACACTGGTCGGTTTCTCTAAAAGAATCTTGAATCAAACGAAATGTATCTAACATAGATGAAATTAAAAAAAAACTTTTTCTTAATATCTAATCAAATATCCATAACTGTTGTCTCATTCGTACAATCTTATGTTATCCAGTTCAAAGTCGATGTTCACGACGACATAATAGATAAAATAGCTCTAAAATCATTGAAGTACCTTTGTTTAATTATTTTTTTAGTAGGTTTGTTATCTTGAATTTCCCGCTTCTACCTAAAATTGCTGCTGAGATATGGCGAAATGTCCTAAAAGTTTTGACACCCCCCCCCCCCCCGCTTTAAACCCTTAGGGGGAAATTTTCAAAAATCGCTGAAATATATGTTTAACTATTTTTTTAGTAGATTTATTTTCTGGAATTTCACGCTCCTATCTAAAACGGCTGCTGAGATATAGCCAAATGTTCTAAAATTTTCGACCCCCCCCCCTTTTTTTTAATTCTTCCTTAGGATAAGAATTTTCAAAAATCCTTTCTTAGAACGCGCCTATGTCATAAAACTAATTTGCCCCCAATTTTCATGCTTCTAGGTTTAGTTGTTTAGGCTGGACGTTGATTATGAGTCAGTCAGGACAAACTCTATATATATCTACCCTATATACAGGGTGTATCTAAACTCTTGGGCAAAACTTTAAAGGGTGATAGTACACATCAAGACAAACAATATTAAATAGGTCCGAAGGAGATAGGCGCCTTTAAAGTTTAGGGTCCAAAATTTCAAATGATTATAAAAAACGGAAAAATTGGTCGATTCGTTTGCGGTTTTCACTAAAACTATTCTTTATGTCAGTATTGTTTTGAAAATAAATTTTAAAGATACAGTTAAAAAAATGCCGATAGAGGGCGCTTTAGACTTTGGAGTAACCAACAACTATTTTTTACCGTTATTTTTTGTATCTCCTTACATGCTTTCAAAAACTTAGACTTTTAAATTTTGAGCTCAAAATCTGAATCGTTGGGAGTGGTTAAGTAGCACAAACTGGACTGTGTTCAGGAATTAAAATTTCAAATGATTATAAAAAACGAAAAAATTGGGTGATTCGTTTGCGGTTTTCACTAAAACTATTCTTTATGTCAGTATTGTCTTCAAAATAAATTTTAAAAATAAAGTTAGAAAAATACCGATAGAGGGCGCTTTAGACTTTGGAGTGACGAACAACTGTTTTTTACTATTATTTTTTGTATCTCATTACATGCTTTCAAAAGCTTAGACTTAAACTTAAATTTTGAGCTCAATATCTGAATCGTTGGGAGTGGTTAAGTAGCACAAACCGGACTGTGTTCAGGAATTAAAATTTCAAATGATTATAAAAAAACCGAAAAATTGGTCGATTCGTTTGCGGTTTTCACTAAAACTATTCTTTATGTCAGTATTGTCTTCAAAATAAATTTTAAAGATAAAGTTAGAAAAATACCGATAGAGGGCGCTTTAGACTTTGGAGTAAAGAACAACTATTTTTTACCGTTATTTTTTGTATCTCATTACATGCTTTCAAAAGCTTAGACTTAAATTTTGAGCTCAAAATCTGAATCGTTGGGAGTGGTTAAGTAGCGCAAACTGAACTGTGTTCATGTGTTGAAATTTGATTCCCCCCCCCCCCCTACTGAACACAGTTCAGTTTGCGCTACTTAACCACTCCCAAGGATTCAAATTTTAGGCTCAAAATTTAAGTTTAAGTCTAAGCTTTTGAAAGCATGCATTGAAAGCTTTTTTGTAAACGAAACGAAAAGAAAAATATTAATTGCAGATGTCATACACGCACCGGGTTACCTAAATAGCTCCAAAAGGACGTTATTTTGCCTGACATGGTAACCCGGCTATTGTTGCTTATTTATTAATAAATGTTTATTTACCTTTATTTTCTTTTTATTTAAGAAAAATGTTATAAATTGTTTTGTTCTAGAGTTATTAATTATTTTTTTTTTATTTATTGTTATTTCATCTTAAAAATAATAGAAAATAAAAATACTTATGTAACTGATTTTCAAAAACGAGGTTTTCGCCAAATTGTCGTAAAAAAAAATCACACCAAACCCGATTAAATATTGCAACAAATCCTGACATTTAATTTCAAATTCAAAGCAATGTTTTAATGATACTACTTAGTAATCCTGTCGACCAATTTAGCCAAATTATATAAATCATCAAAACACTCACCAAATTATACAAACTGACATAATTTTTATTTTAAATAACGAAAGAACAAATATAGGCACAGATGTCATATACGATATTGGCGCTATTTTTTTCTGACGCCAATGTCGTATCCGCAACGGGGTACTACTTAGTTATCCCGTCGACCAATTTCGCCAAATTATACAAATTGACATAATTTTTATTTTAAATAACAAAAGAACAAATAAATTAGTATAACATTAATAAAAATACAAATAAAACGTCGAAATAAAAATTACTTGATGACGTAAACACGTGTAACTTGCTTAAAGTCAAGTGAATGTGACATTTACGATATTGACATTTGATCTTAAAGTTTGGCGATATATTTTTGGTCAACAGGATAACTAAGTAGTACCCGCAACGGGTACTTAACTGGCTCCAAAGTATCGTTATTTTGCTTGATATGGTAATCCAAATGTTGTTATTTATGCTGTTGATGTTTTCGCCAAAATGGCGGCGGAAAAAAATCGCGCCAGGGGCGTATATGACAACTGTGCCCAAAATAATTAGTATTGCATTAATAAAAATAAAAATAAAACGTCGAAATAAAAATCACTTGATGGCGTAAACACGTTAACTTCCTTACAGTCAAGTGAATGTGACATTTACGATCAACCATTATTGGCAGTTAATCTTATAGTCTGGCGATAGATTTTTGGACGATAGGATAACCAAGTAGTACCGTTTTAATTTACCACTCGAAAAATGAAAAAATGCTAACTGGCGAGTTAAAAAAAAAAGCTATTGGCGAGATTTGCACCCGGCTAACATAAAAGTACCAAGAATTATCTGCGATCATGGCATCTTTTATGTAGTTTTATTTGAAAAAATAACTTTGATTCTTTAATCAAAATGGAAGCCTTTGTTATGAAAAGCGAAGGGTTGTAATGGTTTATGGCAGTTACATGTCTTGGACTATTATAATATAAGTGAAATGATGGCGATAGAATAATATTTGGTGACTTCTCGTCTGTGGCTGGCTAACATTAAAGTACCAAAATGGCCACCTGGTATATAAAAAGCGAAGGGTTCCGCCCGGAACTGTTGGTAATAGTCACATGACTTAGGCTATTGTTATAGAGATTGTTTTCAGTTCTAAAAACAGCGCAAAGAATAATATTTCCTAATTACTTACACGTGACTATTAAAAACAGAAAATAAAACTTTAAAATTACTATTAAATGAGTAAGTGTTAAAAGCTGGAAAATATTGAAAATTATGTCTTGAAAATTGTATTTACACGTGAATATTAAAAGAGAAAGGAAACTTTAAAATAATAAATACATTGATATGCGTTTAACCCTTTCAGGGGTAAGGTACTTCTATTCGTAAAATGTTGAAATCAGCGAATGGCACCAGAATTTACAAACAAATTTAGAAATCGAAAATGCTTTTGTTCACTTACATAATAAAAGGAAAAATTTTTCATCCCAATATTGTGGTGCCAATGTGGCATTTAAGCATTAAAAATTAAGTGGTCCAAAAATGAACCACCGCCCTTGAAGGGGTTAAAGCGGTAAATTGTAGTAATTGTAATAAATTGTATTATGTCAATCGTTTTATAACGCTGTTAAAAGATACCGGGAGACAAAGACTCTGCTTACTTAATTCATTTTATTTTAGCTTCCTTTTAAATGTTTAACTGGTCTTCTTTAATCAAACACGAAAACAACTATTGGATGTCTTAACAGCAACTGATTCGGCCTTAAATTTTCGCAATCAAAGGGAATTGAATGGAAACCCGTTTACAGGGAGATCGCTATAGGTTTTTCATTATATTTCAATCTTTTCTAACTTTTTTTCAATCTTCTCTAAACTTTTGTAAAACCGATCAAATTAGCGTGCTTTTAGATTCGGCAATGTCTGAACGGGGGTTGGCGAGCGTAGCTTGCAGGCGGCAGAGCCCCCTAGTAGATATATATAAATAAAGCTTGTGTAAGTTAAAAAAAACAAACATATATCGCAAAATCTGTAGACAAGTTTCTGAAATTGCTCTTTTAAATTAACTGTGCGTGAAATTTTTGGGAAATATGTCACGTTTTTATAAAGAAATTTAATTACCAAGGAATATACATTGTGTGTTCAGAAAGATAGTGTGGATGTAGCATATGCTTTGAAATTTCCATACGGAAAACGTTATATTTCCATTAACAATGCATGGATTGTAATATCACACATTTAACGCATAAAAGTTAAAACCTTTTTCATAATTCTTAGTTATTATATAAAAGAATTATAAAAATGGAAATTTAGCAAGTATTTATGAATCAGGATCTGAAACAGGAGCTGAAACAAATTAAGTAGTTTAGTTCCATGCCTACAACTTGGAAAATTCAGAACGTTTTGCTATAAAAACTAAGAAATTCATAAATATAATATACAGAAATGCGAAATACGGAATTGTTATTTCATGGACCAAAATTTAAAACAAGCACGAAACCTAGAAGAATGATTAAATTTATTCAAGATCATGAAGTAGTTCATGCTCTTGGCGAAATTTTAAAATGGAAATGTTCATGCACTTCATTAACCCTTTAATACATGATTTTTTATTTTGTTCGGAAAGCATTGTATTTGAGCCTATTTTTGTTAACTAGTTATCTTCTAGAAAATAGTGAAAAAATTTATTTATGTTTCTGTTTTACATAATGTCATTTCTGAGTTATACAACAAAAATTTTTCAAAAAAGGATCATTTTAAATTACAGTAAAACCTCCCTAAAGCGACCACGTCCCGTTCCAATAATAATGGGTCGCTCCGAGAGGTGGTCTCTAAATGGAGGTCATGTTTAAATCTAAATTTCAATTGTTGAAAAAGGTAGCAATAACGTTACTAAATTTATTTTTCACATGAGGAAAAAATATAAAATTTTAAGTATCAAAACAAAAGTTAATTATATAAGTTAATTAAGTTAGCAGAGGTTTAAAAATGAATACATTGACGTTTGCTTTGATTTTACTGTTTCATAGTTATAAGTTTTATTTCCAAGTCCTTTCGAAGGTCAGTAAATAAATGCAATTTTTTTTTTTTTGGATGGAAACAAATAATGACGATTTCATTAATTTATCTATTTCTTTGAGAGTTTCCTGACAGAATAGGGCAGGGGAGTTTATTGGCTGTCATTCTTAATTTGTCATCGGAGTTAAACTCATTGCCTAAAAAGGCACAAAGGGAAATTACCGGGATGAAAAAAAAATCTAAACTTATTTTAGAAGTTTGATGAGAAGTTTGAAGAAGAATGCACGCTCCGGAATTATTTTTCTAATATGACCTTCTTCAAGCGACCAGGAAAAAGCGGAATTTGTTTTATTATTAG
The DNA here is from genome assembly GCA_963932465.1 of Maratus speciosus. Lineage (NCBI taxonomy): Eukaryota > Metazoa > Arthropoda > Arachnida > Araneae > Salticidae > Maratus > Maratus speciosus. The sequence goes on along the minus strand of OZ010789.1, from coordinate 626,287,572 downwards.
AAATTATTGGTCGCTCATGGAGGGAGTTCTACTGGAATGGTCTCTGAATGGAGGTAAAATTAGTATTGAGCCTATGGGAATAAATTTCGTTCCATGAAAAAATGGTCGTTCAGGGAGGTGGTCGCACAGAGAGGTTTCACTGTATATACTTACTTTAAAATGTTTACACTGCACAATAACAACTATTTAATGATATTTTAATGGTTTTAATAGTTCGCAGAATTAATAATGACTAGGTACCTTATAAAGGAGGAGAAAAAACGTCAGTCTAGCACCTTGCAAGCAGTATCAACAAAAGAGCTTATAACCTCCCCGGGGTTACAAATCAGAACAAAATCAGACTTCACGGCCTTAAATGCATGTTATCACATGTAAATAACACATAATAGATCACCAAAAGACAAGTAGAAAGCGCCAAATGGCAAAAAAAGATCATGTAACTCCTACGTTACACCATGGATTTAAGGGTTAAAAGATAGTGCTTGACTATTTTGAATTATTTTGTACAGAAATCTGTAGTACTCTGTCTCCTACGAATTGCATTCGCCAACTCTCGTTCTCGACCGGCGGCCTCTAAAAACACGCTAATTTGCACCGTTTTATTACGATGGAAAAAAATGGCTAACAGGTATAACCACAGATAAATAACAGATATGTAATCGAATTACTTTAACATTGAAGTAATCAGAATCAAGATGTTTTCTTTAAATAGTGAAATCATTGTCAACGTTTCTCTTTTCAAGCAAAACTTCATGTCTGAAAATGACATTTTAATGTAATCGTTGTAGATTGAGTTTTTACCCATACATCAAAACTGTTTTCTGAACATTCTAAAATACTCCTACAGATTCCGTAGTTATCATATCCTATGAGATCTATCCACTAGATATCCAGAGGATACAGGTAATGATGTATTCAATTTCCTTCTCCTTAGAAAAGCATGTGTATTCTCTTATAGTACGCAAATGTGCATTAGACTTCTTTTCTTAATTTCTTTCTGCCTTCCTACGTTTAAATTCATATTGTCCTATAATTGTCTAAGAAAGTCACCCCCAGTAAGTCTACAAGTGTAACATTTTGAGATCCTGAGACTATCGTGTGACTGTCTGTAGGACAATTTCAATCCAGAGGATAAAGGTTATCCTAAATATGATATGTTTTGAGGATGTTAGCGTATTTTCAGGAGATGAGTGGATCGGTAACTTTTCATTAAAAAATAATGACATACCATACGAAATAGAATTTCACTAAATACTACGATATTTGGTTGAATTTTTTTCGGTATTGTCAAGTTTAATAAAATACTTTTATTTTCTTTTTACATTATTTCTCTGTATTTTCCTTTTACCTTTAAAATGGTAACATGTTGTGTTGCTTACATTTTTGAAACTGATAAAATTAATAATATATATTTGGACGCTTGAACAATCGTTCCCCAATCCACCAAAACATTGCTTGCGACCCCATAGTTTGGAAATCGCTTTTCTTCCTTTTATCTTTCCACAAACATTTATCTCATACTGATGAATCAGTGGTCAGGCTGATAATAATAATTGATAAATAAATCAGTGTTTGTTTCCCGATAATAACCCATAACTAAATTAAAACTTCATCAATAAATAAAAAAAGAATAATATAAATAAAACATAAGTTTAACAGATATGTAATCAAATACGCGCTTAAACAATGAAATAATCATAATCATGAGGGTTTCTTTAAATGGTTAAAACTTTGGCAATGTTTTACGGTATAAGCGAAACTTCATATCTGACGCCACGATTGTAAGCGTCTGGAAAATGGCGTCATTTTAATGAAATCAATGTATATTGAGGTTTATACGAGTGAAAAGATAAGTTTTCATTTAAAAATAATGCCATACGAAATAGAATGTCACTAAATGTTACGATGTTTGGTTGAAATTTTTGCATTTATTTTTCTGTATTGTTCGGTATATTTTTGAAGCTGATAAAATTAATAACAAATTTTTGAAAACACGAATAATCGTTCCCTGTCCCACCAAAACATTGCCCGAGAACCCCTGCTGTTCCTTTGTCATTCCCCAAACATTTGTTTCATACTCATGAACCAGTGTTCAGGCCGATTTTGGAGCAATTTAATAATATAATCTATTAGGAAATGCTACGCTGTAAGGAAAAAAAAAAAAAAAACCTGTAATTCCACAGATGTAAAGTTACAGAAATCTGCATGCTTACAAAAATTTTATCTGTACACTGTACAAAAAAAGATGTAAATCTACAAAACCAGTTTTTGTAAAGCTACATAAATCTGTAGCTTTACAAAACTACTAAAATTACAGTAATCTTACTAAAAATTTATCTGTAACCAGGGTTACAGTAACATAAAAAGTTCTAGGCATCCCAGTTTTCTTAAAAAATCTTAGTACTCCTTACAGATTTTTTGATTTACGGTGCAAAAGTGTATTTGTTTCATGATTTTTTGTTGTTGCTGTTACGTAAAAAGTTCTAGGAGTCCCACTTTCCTAGAAAAATTTTAGTAACTTTACAGATTTTTGTTTTACAGTGTAAAAAATGAATATCCGATGTCATTCATCTGTGACGAATGACACCTAAAAACAAGAATCTGGAGCATTTATTTTCTTCATTCATTTTCTTTTCTTCCGTAACTGTATAAGGAGAAAGTGTTCTGCTAAAGATAATCATTTTCATTTCGTTTACGCCATTTTGTGAATTATCCAGATACGTGCATCGGTGAATACGTGACATCACAGTCCCATTCAAAAGCGGCAAATTTTGTATAGTTAAACCTCTTATTTTTCATTTATATCTCTTCTCCAGAGTTAAGAAAAGAATCTTTTTACCTAATTACGTCAGCAAACTCAAAAAATACTCATTCATTAGCCACTAATCAATACCTATACATGTTCGAATTCTTTATATTCAGGGAGAAAAAAAATGTTCGGTATTTTTTACACTTAATTCTTCATAGTATTTCTTTAATGAGAGTGACCTGAAAAGTGGCAAATGTATGGGGATAAGAAGGTTTGTATATTCATCGACACAGACTTTACCGTTTGAATAATTTTGTGGAAGAGATGGCTGATTAAATAAAACTAACGGTATTTACAGATCAAGAGGGCGCACCATTGTCTATATATAGAAGTCTCATTTTCTCGCATTTTTATATTTTATTTCCAAAATTTCAAATTGCCATCAGTTTTTTTTTTTTTTTTTTTTTTTTTTTTTTTTTTTTTTTACTTTTGATGTATATAAAAAGTTATTTTAGATGTATATATATTTTTTTATTTATACACTGTAAAAAATAAAAACTTGTAAAACTAACAGAAAATATGCATTAACTGAAATGATTGCAAGAAAAAATAATAATATAAAAAGGTCTTTTTATATAAATCTTAAAAACAGTATTTAGCTTAAGAAAACAAGTTTATAAAAAAAAAGTTTTTTTTTTTTTTTTGACAAAATAAATGATTTTTTTATTGATATCCACGACCAGAGGGGTTTTTTTGTGTGAGTTTTGCGGAATTTTTTAAAAGTGTTTATTTTTTCAACGAAATGTCCTTGATAGTTATCCCAAAATAATTTTAAGCCACATTTTTTAAAATTATAAAATTCTTTCCTAGCACAAGCTATTCATGTGAAGTTGAAGTTCCTTGGGAAAAAGAATTAAAGAAAAAGAAAAAAAAAAGGCGCCATGTTTTGCTCTTTCATCATCAAACTGTCACAAATAGATGCATCGACTGAGTTAGACTGAGAATTATGTCTACTTTCCGAATATGAATGCAAATTTCGAAATAAGGGTTACCTACACATTAAAAATCGTACTAACTTTGAATTTTTAAACAGTAATACCTACGTTGTAAATAAAATTCAAAAGACGAAATTCGAAAATTCCACCTTGAGTTAATCGTAAGAGTTTGAAGAATGTTCTCTTTGATGAAGGTTAAAGGATGCAACCGAAAGTGCTAGGAGTTTAAAAAAATGTGTTTATTTTAAAATTTTAACATCTATTTTTATGATCACATTTAAGTAAACGATGAACATTTGAAGTTCATATCATATTTTACTAATAATACCTACTTTCGATACCGCATTTCTGTTCATTGGATCAAGGCAGACCGAAAAAGTATAGTTTATATACTTTTTTATAACTGTTCTTAGAATTTTAAGATGTTTGTTAAAGTTTGTAAATGATAATGCTAAATCCACGTGACTATCTTCTTATATCTTATATACTTATCTTCTTATATACTTAGTTATATCTTCCCAAAAAATTGTCGGATTGATTTCTATATACACTCATTGCCATAAAAATTTGCGCACCAAGAAAAAGACGTTCAAATGAAACGAAATTTTACACGTGTAAGTACTGCTGTGATATAAGTAAGCGATTAGAAAACCAAAGAAAAAGGATCATTTATTGCAGAAAAAAGTACAAATGAACGGAAATTTTAGTACTCTGTTGGATCTCCTCTAGCGCGAATGCACGATGCGATACGAGCGGGCATTGGGGCATACAAGTTCCGTATGATGTCCTGAGACATCTCATTCCACAGTTGCTGTAAACGCGCCTCGAGTTCAACCAAACTCGTAGGGTGTCCAACTTGCCGTCCCAAACGTCCCAGATATGCTCGATTGGTGACAAATCTGGGGATCTAGCAGGCCAGAGAAGGGTGGTAATGTGGCGGAGGCAGGCTTGTGACATCCTTGCTGTGTGTGGCCGAGCATTGTCTTGCTGAAAAATGGCTCCTGGCAGCCCTGCCACGGAAGGCAACACATGTGGCTGAAGGATGTCCTGGACGTACCGCTGGGCTGTCATTGTGCCACGGATCAATATTAGGGGTGACCGTGTATCGTAAGCAATGGCACCACATACCATCACACCAGCTGTAAGACCGGTGTGTCGCTGTAAAGCGAAGGCAGCATTGAGGCGTTCGCCACGGGGCCTCCACACACGAACAAGACTGTCATCGCTGCTCAAATTGAATCTAGACTTGTCGCTGAAGACGACTTGGTTTCCTTCCGTTGCAGTCCAATCCTGTCGTGAGCCACACCACTCCAAACGGAGGCGTCGGTTGGTGGGTGTCATTGGCAGCACACGTAATAGGCGCCGCGATACCAGATGTCCTTCAGCCAAGCGCCTTGCGATGGTTCGGGAAGACACAGGAATCCGTAGTGAAGGTGCTGCCTGTGTCTGGATAGCGGCCAATGAGGCAGTTGACTCTACGCGTGCGTTTCGTATGATGTGACGGTCTTCTCGACGACTGGCCTGTCGAGGGCGTCCCGAGCCTGGTCGCCGTGTAAATGACATCTCTTCAGCCCACTGGTCCAAACACCTCCTCACAGTAAAATCAGAACGGCCTACTTGACAAGCTACTCGCCGAGCTGATCACCCAGATTCCATCATCCCGATGATTATTCCCCTCTCGAACTCTGACAGCTGCTCATATTGTCTTCGATGGCTACATAACGGCATGCCTACCTCAGCGTTTCCTTTGCAAAAGAAAAGGTACACTCAGACAAGTTCTGCTTACCAGTTTTATACTCCAAGGAGGACGAAGTTCAACGCCCTCTAGTGGTATTAGCAATGTGCAATCACGCTGCATTTCTAATCATTTGCATATCTGCCTGATATGTACCTTCATGCGAAGTTTCGTTACGATTCCACAATTATTTCTTGGTGCGCAAATTTTTATGGCAATGAGTGTACATATGCAGAGTGTCTCAAAAACATTGACTTCGACTTTTATTCTTTAAATATTGATCATAGACATATACTATTATAAATTACAAAGTTACGTAAAACTAGTCGGATGTACCAATCCCAAAACTTTCTTCTATCTCATACATGTTAATACTTCAAAATTCGCTATCACACTGCCAAAATTAAATGGCAATCTATGCATCTCATGAGGATTCTAACGATATGAAATTCCGTGCATTAGTTCTTGAGATATGACTATCGCTGAAATCGTCTAAATTCAGCAAAATGCTGCCTAGCAGCGCCACCTATTGGGTGATTTATACCAAATCCTAATCAGCAACAATTTATGTCAACGTCTGACTGAATCTGAAGTTTGGAGAAAATCCGTACATTGGTTTTTGAGATAGCGCAATAGCGAAAATCGTGAAAATTTCTGCATAGCAGCGCCACCTATTGGGTGATTAACACCAAAAGCTAATTAACAACAACTTGTGTCAACATACAACTAAATCTGAAGTTAGATGAAAATTGGTCCATTAGTTCTATTGATAGAGCTATTGAGGCAATCGTGGAAAAGGCAGCAGAGAAGCGCCACCTGTTGGGCGATTTACACCAACACCTAATCAGTAGCAAGTCATATCAAGGACTAACTTAATCTGAAGTTTGATGAAAATCCGTGCGTTAGTTCTTAAAATAGAGCTATTGGGGAAATCGTGTAAATCCTGCAAAATTCATCATAACAGCGCCACCTGTTGGGCGATTTACACCAAAACGTAATCATCATCAATTCATATCAATTGCATTAAAACATAATTTCCTTTCATTTCATTTCGGATTCGGCACGGGCCGGGCCGCGTATTTCAGAAATGCACATTCACAAGGCGACCGCAAGAAATACTGTCCTCTGATTGGTTCAATGAAACTCGTCACTACCGGCAACCGATTTTGTTTTGTTTACGTTTGCATTATGGCAGAAATGAGAAATGATTTTAAAAATCTCGTCGGTGATATAATAAATCTTTTGACACCTAATTTCAACTTTAAATTTACTGAAAGTGCGTATGTTACCGAAAAAAAAAATGCTCTTGTTCATTAAGAATGAAATTATCTGGTGAACAGGACTTTCAAAAGTGGCTGACTGATTTTCAGAGCACTACAAATACGTCCTGGAATTTGCGAAAATCGCGTCAGAAAAAAACCTTCTAGATTTGCCTTTTCTCGTGATTATGAATGCCATCATTCAAGCTACAGGAAACAAAATGTAATAAAAATATTAAATATCAAAGATGCACCGAATACTTAATATTTGTTGCAAGTTCAAATGAATCACCGAATACTTAATATTTGTTACAAGTTCAAATGAATATTTGGCCGAATACCGAATTTAATAAAATGATATATTGCTAAAAATTATAAATAATGACACAATTAAAAGCTTTATATACATAGAATTTTACATAAATGGGGGAAAAAATCTTATTTTAACTTGATCATCAAATAGGAAAATTATCATTTATGTTAAAAATAATCACGACAGAATATACTTAATATTCGGTACTTTTTAAATGGTATTTTCTAATAGTTAATTTAAAGATTTTTTTTTTTTTTTTTTTTTTTTTTTTTTGTCAATTATGTAAAATACTATAAGGTTGAAATAATTCTCTTGATGGCTAAATAGAAATATCTCTGAATTTTATTGATCATGTTAAATGTGTTAAAAATGTCATAGAATAAGTATTCATATAGTACAAGTCACATAAATTTTTAATGAACAGAAGATCTATTTAATTGCATTTATATTTAAATATAGAGAATTTCATTTAATGTTACTATATTTTTCCAATTCCTTTATTTACTTTCGATAAAATTTATGAGAAAACGAATAAATATTTTTATAAGTTATGCAATATTAATAAAAAATAATTTAAAACTTTTTCATTTTGTTATTTATCAATTGTAATTGAATTATGTAATTAAAATTCGAAATATTTAGCATTTAATTAAAGAATAAGTTTATTATACCATTTTTGGACAAATATTAGATTATTCTAATTAATACATCTAGAACATTTTTTCAATAATGTAAAATATGTTCTGGATCTATTTGTTCTAACTAGGGAAAGTTTAAAGAACATAAAACTGAAGAAATAAAAAGACCTTAATAAGTAAGAAAATCCATAAGTTCTAAATTATCAAATTAGAACAACTGCAACTGAGGAGGAGAAAATCAATTATTTCTAATTTTATTCATTTCTGTGTTCATCATAATGCATTCTTCTATAAAAAAAAAAGTATTATAATATTCTGCTAATCTAATGTGAACAGTGCATGTAAACAAAGGATAGGATTTATGGTTTGAAAAAAAAACCTTGCACAGAGGCATAGCTAAAAGATCTTTTTTAGAAGGAAGAACTCAAAAATGTCCGAACTTGAATCGCAAAATTTCCAGCTTGAATGATGTATAAAAATTTTTGAAAGCCAAAAAAAGAAAAAAAAAAAAGAAAAACTGTTCTCTGAAATTAGAATTTTCAATCAATGGGCTCAAATTTCCCAAGTTGTCACATATAGGCAGGTAGGGAGGCTTCCTGATCAAGGTGATGCTTCTGACCTGCACCATTCTTATTAGATTTACCGAATATTCAAATAAATACGATAGAATCACAGTCGATCAGCGTTGTAATCATAAAAAACGCAGAGAGTATATGCTATAGGCAGAAAGCATACTATAGACAGAGTCATGAACGTTCATGGCTAGGATATACGCTATAGCTTTATTTGAGAAACAGAGGGTATACATAGCTTCTTAAAAAAATCCAGAAGGTATATAGTGTATATAGGGGTGTAGTGGAGAGTATACGCTGTATACCCTTTTGATTTTTTTAGAAGCTCCATATACCCCCTGTTTCTCAAATAAAGCACTGGCGTATACTGTATCCATGAATGTTCATGACTCTAGCGTATATCCTCTGCCTATAGCGTATACCTTCTGATTTTTTTACGACTACAACACTGTCCGTATACCCTTCACTACACTTCTGCAGTCAACTTTGTCATTTGTAGGTTTATGCTATTTTCTTCATACTAGAGGGTGAATACAGGCTATGCTGAAAGTTCCTCATGCATGGGCATGGGGGGGGGGGGGGGAGTAAAGTAAGGAAGTGGAGCCAGTTTAAATACAAATGGGGAAAAAATAACTGATAATGTAATATTGTCATAACTGAGAGTAATGAGTGTTTTTTAACAAGAAAGGCTAATTTTCTGGAATAGCCAGATAAACTAGTTTTAATATACTAAAGAATTATTCTTTCTTCATCAAGAATTTAATTTCCCTGAAAGTAAAGTAAATGGAGCCAATTTGAATACAAGTGGAAAAAAAATAAAAGCTTACAACTGATAATGTGATATTGCCATAGCTGTAAATAATAGGTGTAGTTTTTTATTTCTTTTTTTAAGAGAAAGGCCATTTTTCTGCAAGAGACAGATAATAATAAACTACATTTAATGTACTAAACTGTTCTATCTTCATCAAGAATTTCCTTTCCTGAAATCATGTTAATCTGAAGTGAAAGATTCAATGTAGAGACTTAAATTTAAACTATTGAAAAAAAATGTTCAGAATGTTATGAGATGCAATGCTGCATTGCTTATAGATGACATAAAATCAAGCATATAGCATATAAATAACTAATTTCTGAGTACAAACTAAACACATAAAACGGTTTTAAATTTTATACCTTAATTTAAAAAAAAAAAAAAAAAACTAACATGTTATTAGTTAAGATATTAATAGATGACAGAACTGCTAAAGAAAGTGCTAACCAATAAAATAAGTAATATTCAATTAAAAAAAAAAAAAAAAAAGAGAACGAATTCCTTAACTTATGGTGTGAAAAATACATGATTGTATAATAAGTAATGGAAGTATATATATATATATATATATATTAAAAGAGAATCTGTTCAGAATATTTTGAGATTAAAAGCATCATTGCTTATCTGTGACATGCAATTGGCATGCATTATTTCTTATATGTGGCATGTAAATAACTAATTTCTGACTACAAATTAAACGCATAAAAAAAAATATTAAAATATATACTTTAATTTAAAAAAAAAACTAGTGCGCTATAAGTTAAGAAATTTTTCAATAGATGGCAGAACCGCTAAATGAAAGCAAACTTACTAAATAAGTGACATTCAATAAAAAGTAAGTGAAATCAATTTGAATAAGAGCTAAAAAAAAGAAAAAAAGAAAAAAGAAATAATGCCTTAACTTATGGTGTGAAAGTCACATGATAATAAGTAATGGAAGCAATTTTTTTCCCTTAAGCGAAAGCAATGTTTTTTTTTTTCTTTTTTTAAGAATAGATAAAATTAAATTAAATTACTTTTAATATACTAAATAATTCTATCTTCATCAAGAATTTCATTTGTCAAAATCACATGTTACTGCAGTACAATTATGTTTAAAAAAGTCATTTAAACACATAATTTTAATATATTAAAAAAATATTCTGAGATTAAAAGTAGCATTGCATATCGGCGACATGCAATTGGCATGAAATTATTAAAGATGGTATGTAATTGTATGTAAATAACTAATTTCTGACTACAATTAAAATTTATACCTAAATTAAAACATCTATCCTATCGTAACTATCTTTTAGCGTGTTTTTAGTTCAGATAACCGCATATTTATAGACGGCAGAACTGCTCTGTGAAAGTAAACAAACATTTGCTGGTAGTGACGAAATATATTCAACCAATCGGAGGACAGTATTTGTCCCGGTCGCCTTGTGAATGTGCACTTCTGAAATACGCGGCCGGGCCCAGGCTTGGTCCTATTTTCATTCACGGCAGTCTGGCCGGGCCCGGACCATACTTTTTTCTGATGGCTCGGGCCGGGCCTAGTCACTTCTCTTTCCGGGCCAGGCTCTGACTTTTTTCCTGAAGGACCAGGCAGGGCCTAACTTATTTTTTCCTTACCAAACCGGGACTTGTATCATTCTTTCTAGTCTTCACGGGCCTACATTTTCATTCCCGGTTTTGACCTAACCTGTATGAAAATCATTATCTCGGCGTGGCCTGGTCCATTCAAAAATCAGTAAAATTTAGCATGGGCCAAAAATTTTTGCAAAAAATGCATATATTTTTAAATCGCCATTATTCTACAATTAAACATTTAATTTTATTCTTTATAAAGAATAGTACATTTCTAGGGTTATTAAAATGTAGCTAAATTAAAAAATAGTAAAACGTGTGAAAAAGAACTTGCCTATGACGGAATCCTCTTTTAACCTGAAAAATATGTTGATCCATGCAAAATGGATGTGCTAATACATGAGAAAAGAATATATAATACATTTACACCTGTTAAGATGGGAACTTGTCTATAATGTATTTTTTTTCTTTCCTATGCAATTCGGTCTTAGAAGATTTTACTGTATAGCATTCTTTAGATTTCTAAGTCTCCAATACATGGAATATGGATTAACTATATTAATAATAACTGAAACATTTATGTACAACAAATAGCGATTCATAATAAATAAATAAATATCGCAATAACTTTTATAAAAATGAAATTGGAAACATGACAATAAGAATCAAAGATAAGTATTTTTGTCAGAACTCTTCGTACGAGACAAATTTTTAACCAAATCGATGGATGTTTTGTAGCAATTCATTTGGGCCGGACTGGGCTCGGGCCGAGAGATTTTGACTTTTTTCCGGGCCGAACTTTTAGCTATTATACGGGGCCAGGTCGGGCCAATAATTTTTTCTCTACGGGCCGGGGCAATATTTTTTGTACGGATCAGGCCGAACTTTTAATGTTTATACCGGCCGGACCGAATTTTTCTTCTATGGATCGGGACGGGCCCGAGCCTAGAAATTTAGGCCCCTTGCAGACCTCTACCATAGGCTGCATGTACAGGGACCTCCGTTCCGAAATACTGTTTCTACTACATTTCTTTCTATATATCTTATTGTAAGCTCTATTATTTTTTTAATGGATCTCTATTAGTATGTAAATATCTGAATTATTATCAATATCATTAATCCATTTATACGGCTTGGATACTTAAAAATCTGAAAATTCGATCTCTAAAAACCTTCTAAGACGGAAACACATAAGAGAGAAAAAAATCGTTATAGTTAAGTTCCTTTTTTATCAGGTCAGTCGTCTCTTGCAAGTGTATTATTTATTTTCAAACGGATTATTATATCCATTTGGAAGATCCAGCAGTATTGCCAGATGGGCTACTTTTTTAAAATTCGAATTCTTGATTGGCACCAATTTTTTGATATGCTAAAATGCACCTTACTTAATGACATATTAATTAAAGCGAAAACAAAGGTAATTTTACCGTTGCAAAAAAGTGGAGGCAATCAAGAAAACTGAATTAAAAATAAGTATCCCACTGGCAACACTGAGATCCAGATCCACCGATCAAGAAAATTTTCCGTTTAAAGCAGGAATTCGTAATACACATATTCTTAAAACGGGGTTTTCAGTATTGTATGCCCTCCCCCCCCCCATCCCCTTAGAAATGTATATGTACTACTATTCTTTACAGAGATTTTTAATTGTAGAATGATGGTAATTAAAAAAAAAATATATTTTTTCGAAAAAAATTGTTGACCCAAGGTAAGTTGTTCATTAAACAGATTTTTGCACGAGTCAGACTGGGCAATAGTTTTCATACAAGCAGGGGTGACCGGGCCAGAAAATTTCTGTCGGTACAGACTTTTAAGAATAATAGAGCACAAACCCAAAAATAAGTCCTGTTCGGCCCGTCCCGAGCCTCCAAAGAGAGCAAGACTCGAGCACGACCCAAAAAACTAATGATCATACTCGACCCGCCCCAAGTCCGTTTAGGCCTCTAAATGGCATTTGAATGGGGAAAACGTGATCTTAACGGCTGGAACAGTTTTAAATAAGTTATGAAAAAATTGAGTTTGAGTTGTAAATTTCGTTCAAACTCGCGGATTTTTTGAGCTTTCGTTCAGTTCACGTTCGTTTATCAAAAACTGAGTTAAGTTCAGCTCAAAGTTCACAGAAATTGAACTAAGTTCGTGAGTTTCCGTTCAATGAACGCGTTCATACCCAACACTGAAAAAAACAAGTCATCAGAAATCTGATTTTTATTCTTTTCAATTTTGCTTTTGTGTTTATTTTGTTTAATATTAGTGTTTTATTGCTTAAAATTGCAAGAACAGTTATGAATTTAAAATTGTCTTAAATTAATTAAAAATATAGCCTTTTTATAAAGATATTTTTCTCCAACTCCGGTTACCACGACACTCCTTTTATGGCGGCACTTTTTTCTGGTCATTAGAATTCCGTTCGACATCCGTTCGGCTGTATTACGACGTTTAGCGCGCATTTCTGAAGCAAGAAAACGTATCAAAATTTACAGATGCACTGTGTACACTGGGTCAAAAGTGAGTGTTACCATTTAAAACAATTTGGTGCATTTTTTAATACGTATATGACCCTTTAGGATAAAATAAACTATATACGATTATAAATAACTTAATACGAATTAAAACGGTACTTTTCGCTTATTTTTGAATTAATTAAAACTGTATAGCCATCAAGCGCGATTTTTGGGATGAGCGGGCGGCGCGGGAGGGAATCGCATTCTATAGAATCTGAATCTGCCTTCATATACCCTTTATCAAAGTAGTTGCCTTTAATTAGTGTGCATTTGCCACAATATTCAATTTTTGATAAAAAGATTCTCTATCCGATATTTTGATAAAAAGATTCTGCTATCCGATATTTTGATAAAAAGATTCTGCTATCCGATTCTCTTGTTTTTCGAGGATAACAGCAGAAGTTTTACAAATAAAACTTATTGGTCAAAATCCGATATTTAAACTTGTAATTTCGTGTATTTTGATATTCAGCAAGTCATTTAAATGTTTTTTTTTCTTTTTTTTTTAGCCCCCGGAACGGTATGCTATTTCTTTCCCCCAGCTTATTTTGTCTTCAAAAAATAACGTTACCTTACAGAAGCTGGCAATAAGCAAAGCAGATGTATCACTATGTGATTAAATGCTCTATAGCAATTTTTTTAATTTCTAAGCATCGTACATTTTAAAATTTATACCGTCGTATTGGAAAAAAAGTACTTTTAAATGCAATTTATTTGAAAACTGTATCTCCATTTATTTCTGAAATATTATTATTATTATTATTATTTTGTAGCTTTTAGCACCATTTGTTTAATTTTGGCAACTCAAGTACTCCATTTATATAGAAAATAAAGGGAAAATAGTTCAAAAATAGCAATTATATCTTTTTGTTGCCATTTTCTCATAACAACCGAAAGAAAATGTAATTAAAATACGTGCTATTTTGAAAAAATACAAACGAATAATTTCTGTTAAAACATTATAAACTATATTTAATATTAAGTATCTGTAGACGTTTTCAGTGTGACGTCAGTCATGACGTTTTGGTTGGAAACTGACTCCAAACAAACGGTTGCTATGCGTCATTTCTTTTTAAATATAAATTGTGGAAAATGTTACCAGTACATATCAAGTATTAAAACACTTAGATGGGAGATATAGATATAAGATGTAGCTGCAACGCACAAACAAAATGGAAAATACAACATAGCAACCGTTTGTTTGGATTGAGTTTCCAACCAAAACGTCATGACTGACGTCACGATTGAAATCGTCTATATTAATTTTACAAACAAATGAATGCCTATGAAACATTAGATAGCCTTTTTTTGTCGAGTTTCTTTAATGGCAGCATCTTTTTGCTGCATTTGTGTATTATTTTGCGATGGTGACACCCTTATACATGCTTTACTGTAGATGTTGAAGAGTGGATCGTAAATGTGGAATTCTTAAGCGGATGCGAATGACGTCATCTTCTATCTATACTTCTATACTAATATTATAAAGAGGTAAAAATTGTTTATTTGTAGGAGGTAAGCTCTGGAACTACCGAACCGATTCCAAAAGTAATGGTATCAAAATGATGGTGTTAGTCCAACTTAGAACATAGACTAAATCTTATGTCCGTGCCACTGGCCAAAAACGGGTGCAGGAGCAAAAAATGTTCTAAAAATGCGATTTTTGTGTTACTGAAGGGCCTAGAAACATGAAATTTGGAATGGTAGTTACTTATAAGATACTAATGATCTCTAAGGATATTTCTTTAAAAAATCGAAATTAAAAAGGGGTGAAAATACGCGAAAAGTGTTCTAAAAAACGTTCTAAATGGCCATTTTTATGCAATTTCAGGAAGTACCAAACCGATTTCAAAAATAATGGTGTCAAAATGATGGTGACAACCCTTGTTCCAACATAGGCTACATTTTATGTCGGTGACACAACCCCTAAAGAGGGTGCAGGAGCAAAAAAAGTTCGAAATTGCGATTTTTGTGTTACTAAAGGGTCCAGATACATGGAATTTGGCATGGTAGTTACTTATTAGATATAAATGATCTCTAAGAACATTTCTTGAAAAATTCGAAATTTAAAAGGGGGGGTGGGGAATGCACAAAAAGGGTTCTAAAAAACGTTCTAAATGGCGATTTTTACGCAATCTTAAGAAGTACCAAACCGATTTCGAAAATAATGGTGTCAAAATGATGGTGACAAACCTTGCTCCAATATAGGCTACATTTTACGTCGGTGCCACTACCCCTAAAGGGGGTGCGGGAACAAAAAAAGTTCGAAATTGCGATTTTTGTGTTACTGAAGGGCCCAGATACATTGAATTTGGAACGTTCCAAATTCAATGTATCTGGTTATAGTTACTTATAAGATATAAATGATCTTAAGAACATTTCTTAAAATATTCGAAATTTAAAAGGGGTGAAAATGCGCGAAAAGAGTTCTAAAAAACGTTCTAAATGGCGATTTCTACGCAATCTGAAAAAAGTACCCAACCTATTTCAAAAGTAATGGTTGGAAATTGATGATGGCAGCCCTTGCTCCAACATCGGCTCTATTTCATGTCGGTGTCACTACCACCTAGGGGTTGCAGAAGAAAAAAACGTTCTAAATTGCAATTTTTGTGTTACTGAAGGGCCTATAATCCTGAAAATAGGAAGAACAGTTATTTATAAGATACAAATGATCTCTAAGAACATTTCCTAAAAAATCGAAATTTAAAAGGAGGTGAAAATGAGCGAAAAGCGTTCTAAAAAACTTTCTAAATTGCGATTTCTACGCAATCTCAGAAACTATCAAACCGATTTAAAAAAATAATGGTGTGAAAACGACGGTGACAGCCCTCTGTCCAATATAGGATCTATTTCATGTCGGCGTCACTACCACCTTGCGGTTGCATTTTAAAAGACGTTCTAAATTGTGATTTCTAGCAACTTGAAATTTAGCATGGTAATTACTTATGAGATGTAAATGCTCTCTGAGAAGAGTTCCTTAAAAATTTGAAATTTAAAAGGGGTGAAAATGAACGAAAAGCGTTCTAGAAACGTTCTAAATGGCGATTTCTACGCAATAATCAGGAAATATAAACCGATTTTAGAAGTAATGGTTTCAAGTTGATGGTGACAGTCCCCGATCCAACATAGCCTATAATTTACGTTGTTGTCACTTGGGTTACAAAGCAAAAAATGTTCTAAATTACGTTTTTTGTGTTACTGAGGGGGTTTAACATTTTAAATTTGGAATGGTAATTACGTGAAAGATGCAAATGCTTTCTAAGAATTGTCGAAAGAAAATTCCAAATTTAAAAGGATGAAGTGAGCGAAGAGCGTTATATAAGCGTTCTAAATTACGATTTTTATGCAATCGTATGAAATACGAAACCGATTTCAAACATAATGGTTGCAAATTGATGGTGATAGAACTTGCTCAAACATAAGCTATATTTTATGTCGGTGCCACAACCCCGAGAAGGTTGCAGGAGAAAAAACATTCTAAAAGCGATTTCTGCGGCACTGAAGAGGCTAGATACTTTAAATATAACACGGTAGTTACTTATAAAATATAAATGTTCTCTAAGAACAGTCAAAAATAAATTCGAAAATAAAAAGGGGTGAAGCGAAGGGAAGGAGCGAAAAACATTCTAAAAGAGTCCTAAATTACGATTTCTATGGAATCTCAGGAAATAATACACCGATTACAGAAGTTATTGTTTGCGAATCAAGAGTGATAGTCCTCGATACTATACGGGCTATATTTTATGCCGGTGTCACTACCACCTGGTTGGCTGGAACAACAAGAAAGCCTTTAAAAACAGCTAAATTCCGTTTTCTATAGAATATTAGGAAATACCAACCGATTTCAAGGTTAATGTTGGCAAATTAATGGTGACAGTCTCTGTCTAAACATTATTCGAGACATTCTCTTAAAAAAGCATAGTCTTAAAATACTTTCTAAATTATCATTTAATTGGAATTAGTTTTAGTTCTTCTTATTAATTAAAATCTCATTTCTGTCTATTGCACTTTTATAATGAAGTTTAGTCAAACTGTGGCTTAATTTGTAATTTTTGAATTATTTCAAAAAATGTTCTTCTAATAAAAAATAGTCATACAAATATCACTTGGCATATTTCAACTATTAAGCGAGCGAAGCCGCGGGGTTTGCTAGTTTTACATAAAATAAAAGTGTGTGCTTTAAGTCTTAAAATTGAAATAGGTTTTGTACTATTTATATACACATATATTATTTTTCATCGGGGGCGACACTAAATTCTGAAAAAGCAGAATTCCTGTTTTCTAGTTTTCTTTTTTTGTTTGTTTTTTTTATACGAAATCTATTAATGTAACAAATTTAAATTTTAAAAAGTACTTAAAAATCTGCAGAAAAATTTTTCCAAGAAGTTATTGATATAATCTAAACTTTATTTCACTCAGTTCATATATTCAGTTCTTATATTAAAACTGAAAAAAAATTAACATTTTAATATTACAATATATATTTTACATTGATCATAAATATTTGTAGTGCAAGTACTTTTTGTATAACTCAACAGCTAACATTTGTAGTAATGCAATAATTCTGTTAAGTAAAACAATTTCAATTTACATTCTTAATTAGACATATTTTTTTTTATAAGATGCTATTTAAAAGTTTCTTTACATGCAGTTTCTCTTCGGATGAAAAGAACAAAAAGTTTGACGCGGACTATTATTCTTTGTAACTCAGTATTCTAAAAATGAAATTTGAAAAAAAAAAATTAAAAATCTCTAATCCACCATCTTCGAATTCAACTTCTCATAATTCAGTTTCAAACTTTTCTCTGTATAATGACTGGGAGCAAAAACATAATTTCTTTAATTAAATAACTTCGAGATTTTCGCTAAATTAACAAAGAAGAAGACATTTAGACTATTCAATTAAGAAGCTCTTTTTGCAAGTGAGCAGATTTAAAAGCTGCAAAGAATTCGTCAGAAAAAAAGGCTGGAAACAGAACACGTTTATTCAAATCTTTAAAATCTTTAAAGAAATGAAATGGTTCTAAGAAATATTTTTGTTTTTACGTTTATAATTTATCCTGAAAATATAGATAAAATAGTTTTCAATGGAAGCAGACACAGTAATGATTGGCAAGAAATGATAAAACAAATTTTTAATCATTAGTCGTATCTGAAAAATGTTTTTTATTAAGTAGAGATATTGGACCACTTATTTGACAGTTTTACGTACAATTTCCGACTTGTTTCTTTTAGTAATGTTGTGTCTTTGAAATTTTGCTATAAATTTGTGGAAAATATTAGAGAAATGTTTACTAAAGTAATATTCTTTTATAATTTATAATTTTTAATTTATCCTGAAAATATAGATAAAATAGTTTTCAATGGAACCAGACACAATAATGATTGACAAGAAGTGATAAAGCAAAGTTTTAATCATTAGTTGTATGTGAAAAATGTTTTTTATTAAGTAGAGATATTGGACCACTCATTTGACAGTTTGACATACAATTTCCGACTTGTTGCTTTTAGTAATAATGTGTTTTTGAAATTTTGCTATAAATTTGTGAAAAATATTAGAGAAATGTTTACTAAAGTAATATTCTTTTATAATCTTTAATTTAGCTATAATAATAAGGAAAGAAGTTTGTGTGTGAGTGAGTGTGTCGACAGTGTTGTGAAGAGACCACTGCAAGTAGAGCTACAAAATTTGGGGAAAAGGTACGTTTATATATGAAGTTTTGCACCTCGAAGCCCGATTTTCGATTTTTTATGCGATTTTTTATGCGATTTTCAGCACTTTTTTAAGTTTCGTGGCGATTTTTCCATATAAGTGAGAAGAATATGGTTTCTTTCTTTTAACGCAATATAGTAAATTTTGTTCTCTTTTCAAAAAAGTTTATCCGGAATTCAGCAGCGATTTTTGAATTTTTAGCGAATTTTTTATGCAATTATTGAACAGCATTTAATGCATTTCCATACATATAAAAAGGTTACCGTAGAGGGACACAGTTTTGTCGCCAACTTGGCGATATATCGCCAAATTTGGCTACCAAAAGGAGTCACCAAAAGGGACGCCAACTTGGCGATATCTCTAATATTTTGCCAAATTCCCATAGACTTCCATTGTAAACCAATATGGATTACTTGCTTACAGAAAATCAACAAATTGAAATATTTTAATGCAACAAAAACTAATATTAACTTAAGGGATTATATTAATTATATTTAAGGGAATCCAAGTAAATTAAATTGTGAATAAAAGTAACATGATACAATGTTTAGCATGCTTTCTCAAACATAAATTTTAAGAGAGCCCGCTGGTCAAAGGAATTAGATTTGAATCTTTTATCCAATTATAGTAATTTTTGACTTTCGTGATTTTTTAACTTTTTGTGATTTTTAATTCGATTTTTACGTTTCTTCGCGATCTGCTGCAATTTTTTGACATTCCATTTTTGACCTACAATACTAAAGTAATTTCTACCTTCATTTCAATAAAGTTTATTCGGATTTCGTATAACAATTTTCGAATTTTTCGGGTATTTTGTATGTGATTTTTAGTGTATTTTAGCGATTTCCTACCATTTTTCCACATTAGTGAAAGTCGTTGATAGAAGTTGAATCAACTTTCAATCCTCGAACACAATATATAATTTTTTTTCTCTTTCCGAAATTTGTGCAGCGATTTAAAATTTTTTCGCTATATCTTATTCTGATTTTCAGAGCTTTTTCGCAATTCGTGCTGTTTTTTTACGTACCCGGGCAAGTTAGCTAGTCCTGAAAATATAGATAAAATAGTTTTCAATGGAAGCAGACACAATAATGATTGACAAGAAGTGATAAAGCAAATTTTTAATCATTAGTTGTATGTGAAAAATGTTTTTTATTAAGTAGAGATATTGGACCACTCATTTGACAATTTGACGTACAATTTCCGACTTGTTGCTTTTAGTAATGTTGTGTTTTTGAAATTTTGCTATAGATTTGTGAAAAATATTAGAGAAATGTTTACTAAAGCAATATTCTTTTATAATTTTTAATCTTTAATTTATCCTGAAAATATAGATAAAATAGTTTTCAATGGAACCAGACACAATAATGATTGACAAGAAGTGATAAAGCAAATTTTAATCATTAGTTATATGTGAAATATGTTTTTTATTAAGTAGAGATATTGGACCACTCATTTGACAGTTTGACGTACAATTTCCGACTTGTTGCTTTTAGTAATGTTGTGTTTTTGAAATTTTGCTATAAATTTGTGAAAAATATTAGAGAAATGTTTACTAAAGTAATATTCTTTTATAATTTTTAATCTTTAATTTATCCTGAAGATATAGATAAAATAGTTTTCAATGGAACCAGACACAATAATGATTGACAAGAAGTGATAAAGGAAATTTTTAATCATTAGTTGTATGTGAAAAATGTTTTTTATTAAGTAGAGATATTGGACCACTCATTTGACAGTTTGACGTACAATTTCCGACTTGTTGCTTTTAGTAAAGTTGTGTCTTTGAAAATTTGCTATCAATTTGTGAAAAATATTAGAGAAATGTTTACAAAAGTAATATTCTTTTATAATTTATAATTTATAATTTATCCTGAAAATACAGATAAAATAGTTTTGAATGGAACCAGACACAATAATGATTGACAAGAAATGATAAAGCAAATTTTTAATCATTAATTGTATGTGCAAAATATTTTTTTATTAGGTAGAGATATTGGTCCACTCATTTGCCACGTTTTCGCAATTTTCGAGTTGATGCTTTTAGTAAAGTTGTGTCTCTGAAATTCTGCTATACATTTGTGAAAAATATTAGAGAAATTTTACTAACGTAATATTCTTAATTATTATTTTTATATTAAATTGAACAAACTGAATGATTCATTTAATGTTGCATTATTATTAAGCAAAAACAATTTTCAGGTTGATATCATACAAGAATGCATGTAATTAATTATTACGTATGTACGTACGTAACGTGATAACTCTTGATAGAAATATCCGATTTGCTTCAAAAAAAATTTCTAGGTTCATTCTCATAAGGCGCTTCCCTGATTACTTTTGGGGGTTCATTGGTTAAGTATAAAGAGGGGGGGGGGTATAGAGGCTAATCCCCCCTTATTTTGGATAAATGGGTTTTTCATGCAGAATTATCAGATTTGCTTCAATTTCGGAATACCGGTTAATTCTGATAAGGCGCTTCCCTAATTTGATTCGAAGGTTCATTCTTTAAGTATAAAGGGGAGGATCGGGGGGGGGGGGGAGGAAATACCCCTTAATTTAGTTAAATGAGTTTTCTTATCCGATTTGCTTCAAATTTGGCATACCAGTTTATTATGATAAGGCGCCTCCCTGATCAGATTTGGAGGCTCATTGGTTAAGTATAAAGGGGGGAACTGTGGCCTTATAACCCCCTTAATTTAGATAAATGAGTTTTTCTATCCGATTTGCTACAAATTTGGTATACCGGTTTATTCTGTTAACCCCTTGGGGACGAGCGACACGTATACGTGCCGCATAAAGCGCTTAGAATCCTTGTTTTTCGTCACCAGTAAAATTTTACTGTAAAATTTGTCTTATTTAATCAACGCATTTTCTCGATTCAGGAAGACACAAATTTCTGTTTTTAAAAAACGGTGACAAAAGATTTAAAATTTCGTAAAAGGCTCCCGTCCCGAAGGGGATAAGGTACTTCCCTGATGACATTGGAGGATCATTGGTAAAGTATAAAGATGTGAAACGGGGGGAGCTAATCCCCTCTTAATTTATTTTTGGAAAGGCATTATTATTTGAAGTAAGAGTATACTATACAATTAGTGTGAATAGACTGTAAGCTCAATGTCATCAGTTTAACTGGGCTCTTTTCTTTTTTATTTATCTACTAGCGAACTTGCCCGGCGTTGCGCGGGTACGTCAAAAAACAGCAGGAATTACGAAAAAGCTCTGAAAATCACAATAAGATATCGCGAAAAAATTTTAAATCGCTTCTCAAACTCTGAAAAGAGAAAATATATACATATATATATTATGTTCGAAGATTGCAAGTTGATTCCTTTCACTAATGTGGAAAAATAGTAGCAAATGCTAAAATACACTAAAAATCACATACAAAATTCCCGAAAAATTCGAAAATTGCTATACGAAATCCGAATAAACTTTATTGAAATGAGGGCAAAATGTACTTTAGATCAAAAATGGAATGTCAAAAAATTGCAGCAGATCGCGAAGAAACGTAAAAATCGCATTAAAAATCACGAAAGTCAAAATTTACTATAATCGGATAAAAGTTTCAAATCTAATTCCTTTGACCTGTGGGCTGTCTTAAAATTTATGTTTTGGAAATCATGCTAAGCATTATATCATGTTACTTTTATTCGTAATTAATTTACTTGGACTCCCTTAAATATAATTAATATAATCCCTTAAGTTAATATTAGTTTTTGTTGCATTAAAATATCTCAATTTGTTGATTTTCTGTAAGCAAGTAAACCCTATTGTTTTACAGTGGAAGTCTGTGGGAATTTGGCGAAATATTAGAGATATCGCCAAGTTGGCGTCACTTTTGGCAACTCATTTTGGTCGCCAAATTTGGCTATATACCGCCAAGTTGGCGGCAAACTTGGCTGCATTTGGCAACAGAACTATGTCCCTCTACTACAGTAACCTCCTTATAGTTATGGAAATGCATTAAATGATGTTCAATAATTGCATAAAAAAATCGTTAAAAATAAAAAAATCGCCGCACGAATTCCGAATAAACTTTTTTGAAAAGAGAACAAAATTTAGTATATTGGGTTAAAAGAAAGAAAACGTATTCTTCTCACTTATATGGAAAAATCGCCTCGAAATTAAAAAAAGTGCTAAAAATCGCATATAAAATTAAATAAAAAAAAATCCAATCAAAAAATCGAAAATCGGGCTTCGAGGTGCAAAACTTCATATATAGACGTACCTTTTCCCCAAATTTTGTAGCCCTACGTGCAGTGGTCTCTTCAGAACACCGTCGACACACTCACTCACTCACTTACACACAAACTTCTTTCCTTATTATTATATATGTTTCACTATTTCAAATGGATTGAAATTGATATAATCACTGAGGTTCACTACAAGATGCTTACTATAGAATAGGGATTTCCCAACATTTATTGTTCGTTTGCTGCAAAATACGGAAAGAATTCGGTAACAGTACTGCCTTTGCGCGATAATTGAAGGAAGTGCGTTTTGAATTTTGGTTTGTGTTTTTAAAATTAATTTTTTGCATATAAATGGATGTGTATAAATTCTGTAGATCTTATACAGGGTTACACAGCGAATACATTTCTGCTTATTGCCGGAAATTGCTGAAGGGTTATTTTCGGTTGGGTTATGTATTTCCTAGCAGAAATGAGTTTTTGCATACAATGTAGTGCAGTATAACCTCGCTAATCCGAACCCCGCTAATCCAAACCGATTTTATTTTCGAAAATTATACTTGAACACATTAACTGAGAAGATTAACTTACGAAATTTTCGGGATTACAGCTGATGATGTCGGTAAAAACGTGTAGAAGTTAGAATTAAACATAAAATGGCAGTAGAGAATGTTTTTTTATTTTTTAAACAGCTTGAATAGAATGTAAATAAAATACTCGATAATGTAAAAGTACAACGTATGTACACGAATGTAAAATGAAAACGTGCACTGTATTCCTACTCATAGAAGCCACGTGGAAAAAAATCTCGAATATCAGTTTGTTTGACAGTCACACTGCATATAGAAGCATCTTAAATTTAGACACATATGTGACTGAAAAAGAATTTTAGACACTTAAGTGTCTTAATCTGAAAATTTAGACATTATAGATGTCTTAATTTAAGAAACATAAGCGTCTTACTATGACCATGGTGTAAACGAACTGAGAATAATGTCTAAAATATCCGCAAACGTCTTATTTTAAAACACTTCATTGCTTTAAACGTGTCTTAATTTAAGACGTTTTGATTCTTCCGACGCAATAACCACCAGTCGCAATAGCCAGTCGCGCATGCGTTTTAGATGTCTTCGTTCAAAGTTGGTATACGTTGTAATTCAAACAAAGTTTGTTTGTACGCGTGTATTTTAATTCGTTTTTTTTTTTTTTTTTTGCGGAATGTGAAGTTCTGTGATTTAAATTCGTATTCACTTGGATTATTTATTTATTGAATACATACATCTGACGTGTGTTCTTGACATCTTAAAAGCTGTCGTCGATATAAGGGCGGGATAGACACAGAACAGAAGTAGACGACGCTTGAAGATTACATCCGGAAATTCTACAAAGCGTGTGCAATGGACTTAATTGGTATTAATTTATATCAATAATATTGTGTTATTCATCTTCGTCCTGTCGAAGCTGGCAAAAAAAAAAGAAACTTTTGTCTGGCGTGTCCTATTTTGAGGATGATTTTGAGGGGCAGGACCACAGCGAAATATTTTTCCAGGATTCAACGTGGTCAAACATGGCTACGTATGATGCTTACAAAAAAATGGATGCGATTCAGACGCAAAAAATGTCTGAAAAATTCAGACTTTTAAAATGTCTGATAATTGAACACTCCACACTGACACTTAAGTGTCTAAATTTCAGACATTTTAATTTACAGTGCACTATAAAGTTCTCTTTTAAAATGCAAAATGTATTTAATTCAACTGACAATATATTTTTTTTTTTTTTTTTTTTTTTTTTTACTACCAACAATATGATTTAGCAAATAATCCACAGAAATGCTTATTTCTTTCCTCCTCGTCGACGTGGTCTCTGAGCTATTTATAGATTCGCAATTTTGAACCGTTTGTAATGGGTTGTTACGTAATTCCGCATTCTGAACTTTCATTGGATTATTATAAATATCTGGATTGATGAAACAATGAATACCATTTTTTGCGAAAGTCGTGCCAGATTTTCCAGCATGCCGGACCTTTGGATGCCGGATTAGAGGATGTTTATTATGTTACCGAGTGCTTATAACTTGCAATTTTTTAGCACGCATCTTTTTATTTTTATCGTATTTTGGATAATCCGAATTTTCTGTAATCCAAACAGGCACGGGTACCAATTAGTTCGGATTAGCGGTGTTCTACTGTATATATAAAGATATATAAATCAGATACAGGGTCACACAAAAGATTTCGAATATTTTTTCACCTGTAGATTCAATTGCTGAAATTGTGTTTTTAAACGTGCTGTGCGTTTTCCAAATTATTTGGTAGGCACTTCTAAATTTAACTAATTTTTTTACGTTACTCATTGTATATAAATTTTAAATCTTGTACACTGGACTGCACAAAAGAATTCACGTACCATTCGCCTTATGAGCGTAGCTTGCTGAAGAGTCATTCCATCTCAATTCAACCAGACTTTGTAACCCGACCAACAGGGATTTGGATGAAACTCGGTGTATATACTAATTCTATCATGATATGAATACATCAGAAATTTTTCCTTCCTAGACCTCATAGTTTGTGAGATATGTGGGGTCCAATTTTTGGATTTTTCTCAAATCGCACATTTCTGAGTCTGTATTTTTAGACTGCAGTTCCATTTTCAAAAAATTGTTTCTCTGGATCTAAAATGCTTATCATCTTAAAAATATCACCGTAAGTACATCAAAAGATGCATATTTTAATAAAAAAAATATTTAAAAAATTAATTTTAAGTATTTAGGGCCAAAAAATTAAACCAAAGTTGAAAGTTATGGTTATTTTTCCAAATTTTTGTGACTTTACGAAAAAGGCTCTACACAAAAAGGCAAATGAAATTTCCAATTTCTTTTTATTTTAAATAAAAGTTTACACTTTGGGCTTTCTATTTATGAAATAAAAATGATGTCTTTCTCATGGCTTATGCAAAAGTTTTGACTTATTTTGGAATGCTGTACCTATCAAGAGATATATATCTTTAGCTTTGCATATGGTACCTAAATAATTGCTGCACATTTTAAATTTAAATTTATTAATTATTTTGATTTATTTTCTAAAATGAACCCTTAAAATCAGACTGATTTATTTATTTTTATAACAGTAGAAAATTTGTATAGTATTGGTACATATCACACATTATCTGAAATTGTGTTGTTCTCAATCTTATCGTATGTGTTTGTCACATAAATGTACATCTATCATTGCATTCAGTGGTATAGTATTTCTATAAATACTTTCACAAAGGTAGTATGTAAAGAATGTGTACAATATTTAATGGAGGGGGTGTGGATATTGAAATCATAGATATTTTTTTCACATTTTACTCAGAAAAAACAAAGCAAAAACTTTACTTTGTAAATAAAAAAAAAGAAGCACTTATATTAAATAAATTCAAAGGGTCATAGGAACCACAGTAATTATTTAAGTACCACAGTTTAAATTAGCCATATTAGAGATATTTTTTTCCTTGAATGGTGCAATTTCCCAAAACAGGGCAAAATTTTTACATAAGCTAGAAGAAAGACTTCATTTTTATTACAATTGAAATAATCATTAAATAATCTAATACATTAAATAACATTGCTTATAAATATTTTAAAGATTTAGATTGTTGTAATTTTTTATGTAAAAATACAGAATTTGATAAATTATATGCACATTTTTAAAGCTGAAAAATCAGAATAAGCATTATATTTAAAAGATTGAAATTCAAAAATATAACTGAGCTAAATATAAATTTAGAAGTAAATGTACTTTTGCAGTATCACTTAGACTTATTTTGGAACATTCTTTCTTTGTGCAGTTTAAAATTTATATTTATTATGAATAAGCAACATTCAGAACCTTCTAATATATATTTCAGTTTTCCCATCTTACTGCAACTCCAAACATAATAACATAACAAAACATCGGTATATTAGAAGATCTTCGTGATTTAGTATCTAAAACACTAAATCGGTGGCTTTCTCCTCTCCTTCCCCCCCACGACCCAGAACAAAAAATTAAATATCTTAAGGGGAAATTCTCTTCATTTTGGTAAAGGTTTATGAAAATTTGCAATTTTTATATTGCCAGAGTACCCATCACAAAAGACAAAGACTTTCTTTAAATCAGGAAATATCTCTTTTACAAATGATATCACTTCCTTCTGTGTTAAACACACATGTTGCATATCATAAGATAAAATGTGTATATTGCTTGCTGATAATCTAATACTGAGAGATTGAGTGTACATAACAGCTGGATCAAGAGTGCAGCTTCTTTGATCGAATGGTAACTTTAAACCTCACCTTGAATAAGAAAAGTAAAATTTTTGCTGAAATCCTACAAAACGATAGCTTTTTGAGGGCCAAAATTTGCTTTAGTTTCTTTTAGGAAATTAGATTTAGCTTTCGTTATAAAAGAGTGGAATAACATTTTCCAAATATTTTACTTAACTTGTCACAAATTCATTTAAAGTAACAGTGCTGCTAATACTGGATTGAATACCTAGAGTTATAATCCTAGAGTTATAAGTTTTTCGGAAATTCCTGTTTAAAAAGAGAATACAACTCATGTAGATACACATAATATCAATCGTTTTTGTGCATAGTACATTCTTAGCGATGCTAACTACATTTTTTTTCCAGTCATGATTCTTCAATATTCATTACAATTATTAAACTTTTCAATTAGTTCAATTTTTTCTGGACCTGTGGCTGTGGCTTTACCTTTTCTTATTTCTGGCATAGACAAGTTTCTCTTTTCTCTCAGAAGTTGTCATGACGGTCTTGCAGCATGATTAGTTACTTCAAATTCATCTATTATTTTCTTTTGCAGCACAAGGAAAAATAGATCACCCTTCTATTATGAGAAACAGCAGACTAATAATAATTTGATTAACAAATTAAAAAATACCTGCCTTTATTAAAAAATTTTATCCTGCCTTTGTCAGAATTTGTTTATACAAGGCAGGTGTAGAATTATGTTTCATCCTGTAGAAATGAACTATGCTTTGTTAAATATAAGGTATTTAAACTATAAAAAACATATTTAAAATGATTAAAATTATCCAAGATAATATAAGATATAAAATTTAATAAAAAATGTTAAATATAAATAAAGTATTTTAATTCAAACACACATACACACACAGAAAAAAACATATTGAAAATGTGATGGGTAAAAAAGTCATTATTGCATTTTCTTATTCTATACCAACAAAAGATTTTTTATTTACAATTATACTGTAAAAACAAAATTAAGGGATTTTTTAAATTAAAAAAGAAATGCTTATAATAAAAGAAAATATATGAACGAATAAATAAAGGAAACATAAGGATTATGCACAAAATTTAATGGAGGGAGGATAGACTGCAGTCATAGACATTCCCCCCCCCCCTTTTACTCAAAAGACAAAAAAACAAAGCAAGAACCTTGCTTTGCAAAAGAAAGGGAGAAAGAAACATTGAATAATATATTCAACAATTCATAGGAACCACAGTAGTTATTTAGGTACCACAGCTAACATTAGGCAGAGATTTTTTTTTTTCTTGATTGGTGCAGTTTCCCAAAACAGGGCAAAATTTTGCATAAGTCATGAGAAAGACATCATTTTTATTTCATAACTAAAAAGCCCAAAGTGTAAACTTTTATTTAAAACAAAAAGAAATTAGAAATTTCATTTGCCTTTTCGTGTAGAGCCTTTTTCGTAAAGTCACAAAAATTTGGAAAAGTAACCATAACTTTAACTTTGGTTTAATTTTTTGGCCCTAAATATTTAAAATTAATTTTTTAAATATTTTTTTATTAAAATCTGCATCTTTTGATGTACTTACGGTGATATTTTTAAGATGATAAGCATTTTAGATCCAGAGAAACAATTTTTTGAAAATGGAACTGCAGTCTAAAAATACAGACTCAGAAATGTGCGATTTGAGAAAAATCCAAAAATTGGACACCCCATACCACACAAACTATGAGGTCTAGGAAGGAAAAATTTCTGATGTATTCATATCATGATAGAATTAGTGCATACACCGAGTTTCATCCAAATCCCTGTTGGTCGGGTTACAAACCATAAAAAAATTGGTTGAATTGACATGGAATGACCCTGAAGGCGAATTTTCAACTGAGGCATGTATTTCCTAACTAAACTAAATTTTAGCATGCATGTAATTAATAGATACAAATCTACATATCATATACAGTTCTTCTCAAAGAATTCGGATAATTTTCCAATTGCAGATGTAAACAGCTGAAATTGGGTTTTCTAATGTGTTATTCGTTTCCATATGGTTGAATTTGACATAATATTTTAACTTTTTAAACGGTGCAGTTTTGTTGCATTATTCTGAATGTGTTGGAAAATGTTTCATAACCTATGCTTGACGCATGTTTTTTTCTTTCTTGTTTACAAAGAAGAAGAAAAGCTTTACGCATAATAAATGTACAAATCGCCAAAGCTGAGTGTGCAAATAGAAGCTTTAATGAATAAAAATCATTGAACGCTACATCTCCATTATTTTAGAAAACTTGAAGCACTTTTATATCTAATTTATGAAAACTTAATTTGACTAAAATATTTATAATCCTCTGGAAATAACAGTAAGCTCTTTCTTTTCCGCCGAAGGAAAAGTTATTACCTTTACCAATTATTGAATTATCGAGTAATTAGTGAACGTTTTTGTAAAAAATTTCGTTTGATAAAGACATTATCATTAAATTAAAGTGACTTCACTGTTGACATTTTACATTATTTTTGATGTAACCTCCAGACAACCGGATTCAGTTTGATTTGGAATTAAAGAAAAAAAGATAATTTTATAGCTAATTCCTAGCGTTATTTCCTATGGCTAATTTTATTATTTTATAATGAAACAAAATATTTCTCGTAGTTAATGAAATAAATACATTTTATTTATTTAGAAATCAACCTATCGCATGAATGACGATTCAAACTGTGATAGTGGCATCTTTCTGTATCAGACAAAAAAAAACCAGAATTATTCAATCTGATTTTACATATATATATATATATATAATCTGCAATAGCTACCAATTTGATTATTATGATTCAAACAGAAATACAAAAATAAAATTTTTATCATCAAAAGCATAAGAACGAAAAACAAGTCTTAAATTGCACATCAAACGTAGCAAATGAGGTTCTTTCGTACTATAACTGTTTTATAAATATTTAGATCATGGTACAATAGCTTTTGTACTTTTATGCAAAAGCTTGAATACAAAATTTACTGCGATTATATATATTAAATTCGGTAATACGGAAACAAAAAGACTCCATCTTAAATTTGACGTAATGGCAACCTAAAATTATCATGGGATATCATTGAATTCATTACGTACAATAGGATTTAATAGAATGAAGAAAACTTTTCATAATATATTTTTAAATTTTGATTCGATTTTCATAAAATTTAAAATGACTCGACTAAATTCGGCAACGATTCTATATATTAAATTTCAAACCATTCGGTTGGGGCTGTGCATATGTAACGTTATCATCTTTTTGGTAATTTTGGATCCCCCCCCCCCTTCCGATATCATTCGTTATCATCCCTCGAACCCCCCTCCCCCCCCCGTAATGATATCGTTATCAATGTCTAAAAATTTTTTTAATTTTTAGAATTTATTTTATTTATTTATTTATTTATTTATTTATTTTTTGGAGTGATATACAAAAATGGTTGCATTTATTTTTCTCATACTTTATTGATTTAAATGAAGAAAAGTCAATAAAATATCACTTTATATGTGAAATAATTTTATATGAAATAACACTTAAAACAAATAGTCACTATTTAAAAGTATTTTATAATATCTTTTTGTTACATAATGCATTCTACAGCAATAATGTCTTCTTGCACATGCCTTGCACGGAGGAGGGGGGGAGGGTGCATACAGAAATTCTAGTCAGCAAAACAGGTGGACAACATCCTTTCTCTTTCTCTTTTATTTATTAGTAAAAACAAGTTTCATTTCAAATATATTTCGCATATGGTTTCTCGAACAGCGGTTATATATGCATACACATATGACAGAAAATATAGGAATGTCAAACATTGGGTATTCCACATTTTGGAATTAAATAATTTTATAATAATTTAGTAATTTTAATAATAAATTTGTATTTTCATAAAAAATAGATAAGATTAAAAAAAGATAACATACTATTTTGATGTAAAGACCATGTTACAGAGAGAAAAGGGAAATTTTGGTTGGATCAAAAATGATATCGATATCAAAAGACAACCCTCCCCCCTCCCCCTAGAGATATCGTATGACGTCATGTGCCAGACCCCCCCCCTTAAAATGATAACATTATATATGCACAACCCCTGTTGGGTAGTTTTTGCGCTGCTATATGCGCACAGATGGACATACAGACAGACGGATGGGCCACAGGACGGCTATTGGTGCTATGTATTTATATAATTACGAACGCACCTAAAAAGATATCATCAATGCAAAAGGTATCATTTTTAGTTCTCACACTGTAAAAAGAAAAAATACATTAGTTACTTAATCTATGAAATTATGATTTATAACTACATACGAAAGTACAGAATAAACTGTTCCGAGTTATCCATGATTCCAAAAAGAGTTCTTTACCTTTAGAAACTTCATAAACCCATATACTTGCGAGACTTAAAGAGGCATTTATAATAAGAAGTATGGATAAACCCGGGATATCGGGGTTACAGAATATAGAGGAAAACCATCATATACAGGGTGATTCAGAACTCTTTATCAATAATCAACATGTAGGTTAGGAAGACGATAACAAGCAAGAATCATAAAGGAACATCGGGTCCAAATGCAATGCAGACGCGCCACATGCCCACAAAGTTAAGGACGGCCAGTGCTGTCGAAACCACTGTGCCACAGTCCAAACGGTGCTGGTAATCACCGGGGTCAGTGACTGCACACGTTGCACATGGTACGGATGCAACTCGTCCGCATGTAAAATACGCCAAACGTTGGATTGAGATGCACGTACACGTGCATACGTCGAGTACTCGCCCCTAGGTCGTTTTCGACTTCGGACAGTACGGCTTCTTCCAGTCTACGTGTCTGCGTTGTTCTCTGAACACCAGTATCGATCATTTGTGTGTCGAAACGTCCCGTTTCGCTCAATCGATGATGCAGACGTGCGAACATGGTATGAATAGGGATACGCCTGGTTGGAAACCGGGAACGATACAGTTCCCTGAGGCTGTTCTACAGCAATTGGCAGCCATGTACAAGAGGTGCATATCCGACAATTCACTATTCGTGTACAGATGCATTCTTCCTTCAGCTCATACACCCGAAATACGCTTCTGCCTGCCCATCTGTCTTCGCAACCTCTAGCGCCCTCTTGTGCGTCAGAGTTGCGTCTGCGACCCTATGTTCGTATATGATTCTTGCTTTTTATCGTCTTCCTAACCTATATGTCGATAACAAAGAGTTCTGAATCAACCTGCATAGTATTTCTGATGTCAGCATCCTTTTTTCTGTGCACAAAACAAAAGGAAAAGCGATGAATGAGGTATTTTTCAAAAGGTTCTGCAAGCGGTTTTTGACATAATATGCAAGTATACAATTAAAACACATTGTTTGATTTTAAAAAAATGCCATTAATGAAAAATTAATAGGAAAACGTATCAGCAAATAATTTCAAAGATTGCGGTGAGAAAACCTCGCGCGTGTCTACGTTTTTTCTTTTCTTTTCTCTTTTCTTTTTTTTTCTGATAACTATAATACAATTTTAATTAATTTTTCAACTACATTTCAGCAGTGAAACAACTATACTATATACTATACTATACGTTTCAACTATAATACATTTTTTACATTTAATATATTTTTTAGAGCCCAGCAAAAATACTAAACATCATATTTATATGAAAAAAACTGCAACAATACGTTAAAATAAAGTTTTGAAACTCATTAAAAGCGATAATTTCGTATTGGCCTCGCTGGAGGATTTAACAGCCTAAGAAATCGCCAATGATCACTCTTTATAATCTGACATTTTGATTCTGTCGATTTCAGTGCTTTACGCGCGTATTTCGATTACATCTCTTAATTTTGTTTTTAGCTCACAGGCTATCAAAGCCTGCGAGCTAATGGGCCCGCCGTCTCTGTATGTACGTACGTGTGTACGTATGTACGTACGTAACGCGATAACTTTTGATGGATATATCTGATTTGCTTCAAAAAATTTTCGAGGTTCATCCTGATAAAGCACTTCCCTGATTAGCTTTGGGGATTCATTGGTTAAGTATAAAGGGGGGTACGGGAGGCTACCCCCCTTCGCTTAACTATATGGGTTTTTCATGCAGAATTATCAGATTTCCTTCATATTTGGTATACCAGTTAATTCTGATAAGGCGCTTCCCTGATTAGTTTTGGGGGCTCATTGGTTAAGTATAAAGGGGGTACGGGGAGGTAATCCCCCTTAATAAATCCCCCCCTTAGAGGGGAAAGGGGGGGCTAATAACCCCTTAATTTAGATAAATGGGGGGTATCCGATTTGATCGGATTTGCTTCAAATTTGGCATACTGATTAATTCTCATAAGGCGCTTCTCTGATTAGGTTTGGAGATTCATTGTTTAAGTTTAAAGGGGAACGGATGTCTAAATCCCCCTTAATTTAGATAAATGGGTTTTTCAACCCGATTTGCTTCAAATTTGGTATACCGGTTAATTCTGATAAGGCTCTTCCCTGATTAGATTTGGAGGTTCATTGGTTTAGTATAAAGAGTGGAACGGGGGACTAATACTCATAAATGGGTTTTTCTATCCGATTTGTTTCAAATTTGATATACCGGTTTAGTCTGATAAAGCGCTTCCCTGATAAGATTTGGAGACTCATTGGTTAAGTATAAAGATGTGAAACTGGGGGAGGGGCTAACCCCCCCATTAATTTATTTTTCATAATATACAATTTGTGTAAATAACCTGTGAGCTCAATGCCATCAGTTTAACTGGGGACTTTTCTTTTTATTACTTATATTTTATTGTTGTATTTATTGAATGACGATTGTTTGAATTTCGTAAGCTGTAAACAAAAGTTGAGTTATTAATGTTAATTTAAGTGCAAACGGATTTATCTTTCGCAAATCGTATTCGTCGGCACGCGATACAGATAAATTTTTAAGAAATCATGCTTGAAAATTGTTTAAAAAAATTGAGTAAATTACGATACAGTTTTCAAACAAATTGCAAAAAGGTTTTCAAACAAACTGTATTTTTAAAGTAGACTTCTTTCTTTATACGATGGTGTTAAAATTGAAAATCTGCGATGTTTGGACGTTAAAAAAATTTCAGTAGCAAATATTGCAAAACCGAAATTTCATCGTCAAATGATATGCCATTCCCAAAAGGACGTCAGCGTTACGCACGGACACGTTTGTTCTTTGTAATATATAGTTTCTTTTGCTGCCACTGATTTCAGGAAACGTTTCCGAGTAGTTTTTATAGCGTATTAATATTTCTTTTCAAACTAAAATATTAGTCTTTACGATGCTATCCAATCTCAATAAAACATTTTCTTCTGTTTAATTGAATTTATACATCCAAGAGTAACAAAAAAATATAAATTTTAATGCTGTTAATTTATCATGTTTGTCTGTAAAACTTATTTGTTGAACTTGAAAATGGTTAGTTGAGAAAATATATGTCGTAGAAATTTTTATCGAGAAATTCAACCTTTACATCTTCTAAAAACTGAGTTAAAAACGATTTCATTCAATTGGAATGGCACAACAAACTGCTTTGAACATTTACAGTAAGTGGTAGATAGGAAGATAATTGATAAAAAATTGCCTTCATTTTGCGGGCCTTGGGCCCTTGTAGACAAACTTTCTACCTCGATTCCCGTAAAAGTAAAAAAATTGAGGTAAAGTACTCATATACTAAATGTAAAATATCACTACAGTTTGAAATTAAAAACGTATTTCATTTACTTGTGTAAACCGGGCACTATCTTGGCAGGGATCTTTAACTTGGGTAGTCTGGTATAGTCCAAAAATAGCAATAATAATTCATTTTATAGATTTGAAATAACATATAATTGATTTAATTTCACTTCAAACTGTCAAACAAAAAATGCTGGAGTCGGAGTCGGCTTGTTTTTTAGCGACTCCGACTCTTTTGCTCAAAAATGTGCCTGACTCCGATTTCGACTCCGCAACCCTGGCTATTGGACAGCGATAAGAAGGGACAACCTGTATTCAAAATTCCCACATCCTAACAAAAGAAAAAGTATTTTTCGTAGACATTTTTATAGAGAAATTGAACTTTTACATCTTCTAAAACTGAGTTAAACAAATTTCACTTAATTGGAACCTGAACAACAAACTACTTTGAACATTTACAGGAAGCGATGTTTAGATGGGAAGATAAACAAGATGAAATAGAATGCGCTGAAGTAATGCAATTAACGTAATAAATTAAACAGGATGAAGCCCCTGATTTAATTTATGTTGAAACGGAGATTTCGGAAGTGATTTCATAATTGAAATATATTCTTCTGTTTGCTTTAGTTACCTTAATGTTATAGACATAAAGCAGAAATCAATTTCACTGTCAAAGAAAAAAAAAATATTAGAAAGACACATATGATTATGATTAGTTTTGCCCGGTGTCCCGATTTTCAGGGTCTTCAAGACCTGTCCCGTGTAACCATTGAGCGGGACGCCAAAAGTGCCGATTTTTAGGATCCACAAAGTCTTTTAAAATTTCTTTTAATATCATGCTATTCTGAGTTTTTTTCGAGTGAAACATAATACAGTAAGACCTGTGAAAACGAAACCTGTTTATAAAGGAACATTTTTATCATTCAGCCGAAAGAAATGTAGCGTAGAAATAAATCTACTTGCTAAAACGGAGTGCTTTTTCGATTCTTAACTATTTTATTTCTATAGGTGTAAAAGCTACGTATTTTGATTAACAAAACGTGTGAAAACGTTATCTGCGCCGAACGGAAACTTATCTGAAACAAAAATTTCATGGTCCTAGCATAATCAATACCATACAATTATAACCGCTCAATCGAAAACCTCCCGAAAAAGGAATTTTTTTTTCTTTTTGTTCCCTAGCGATTTCGCTTTCACACATTTGACTACATAAGATTTTTGTGTTTATTTAATGCACTAAAACGTTATAAGGCGGAATTTCAAGTGAGCAGATAGTCGGAGTCGACTTCTTTTTTAGCGACTCCGACTCCTTTGCTCAAAAATGGGCCTGACTCCGACTCCGACTCAGCAGCCTTGGTTATTGGACAGCGGTAAGAAGGGACACCCTGTATTCAAAATTCACATATCCTAACAAAAGAAAAGGTATTTTTCGTAGAAATTTTTATAGAGAAATTCAACCTTTATACATCTTCTAAAAACTAAGTCAAAACCGATTTCACTCATTTGGAATGGCACAACAAACTACTTTGAACAGTTACAGTAAGTGGTAGCTAGGAAGATAATCAAGATGAAGTAGAATGCGCTGAAGTAATGCAATTAATGTAATAAATTAAACAGGATGAACTCCCTGATTTAATTTATGTTGAAACGGAGATTTCGAAAGTGATTTCATAATTGAAATCTACTTTTCTATTTGCCTTAGTAAGAGTCTTAATGTTATAGACATAAAGCAGAAATCAATTTCACCAAATAGAATTTTCTAAAAAAGAGAGTTTATGGGAGTTATTTAAAGACGCCCGGAACACAAAATTCTATCTGTTTTGTTTATAAATACTTTTTGTCGCTGTTTTTCTTTTTTTATCCGACTGAAAAGAAGGGTTATGTGTTTTACGATTATCTGTGTATGTGGATTTCTTTATACCCTCGAAACATCCCAACGGCTGGATGGATTTTAATGAATAAGGTCTTTATCGATTCGTCTTAACCGTCCGATGGTTATAGGACAGGTTTTGTTTTTATAAATTCAAAATGGTGGCCGTAAACTACAAAATGGAAGTAGACACGAAAAAAAAATTTACGTACCCTATTGAGTGGCATACCATTGGATAGGTCTTTCAAAATGAAGACGATGTTTCACTGACCATTTTGCAGTCAGGAGCTCCGTTTAAATATTACACAACCTGGAAGTTGTGTACTTTGGATCTCTACCTTTACTGTAACTCTAACCTTCATAATAGACATCTATAGGCCTCATCAAAACAGTGTTTGTAGATAGGAACTAATAATTAAACACAACTCAAAAGTCATCAATACAAGTAAATAAAAAAAATTATAAGTAATATAAAAAATAGTTTCATATAGATGAGAAATAATTAATTCGTTCGCTTTTTACGCAGTCGGGTTTTTTGATTTTTTAAATTTAATATATTTATTATTGAAATGTATATTTGTATATACTTCGTGTTGCCGAATTCGATCGACAAATTCAAAAGGTTGATAATAATGTAGGCAAGCATCAAGAGAATGAAAAATTCCCTTAGAACATGGGGTCACAAAACACTTATTTAGTCCCGAATACAGAGTGTTTAATCCTAACTAAGTGTGAGCTGACAGTAATAATTTTGAGAAAAATAAAAACATTGCAATGAAAATGCAACGACATGTACCTTGTTTTGTATGAAATGTTATAACATCGCGAAAATTTCTGAAAAAACAGGATGCTGACACATTCGATGATACCGTATGAACTCGCGGTTCAAAATGTGGAGCGTCAAGTGCATAATGCTGGCGCGTATAATGGAAACTTCTACCACTTTTATATTGTATATATATATAATCAGATTTACAAACAAAGGTACGAATGTCTATTAAAAATGTTATTATAATATACAGTAGACTCTCGATTAACCGGGATCGGATTATCCGGGTTGTGGATTAACCGGAATCCCGCCCCCCCCGCAAAAAAAAAGAAAAAGGAACAGTGGAGTGCGGGTGTGGGAATGTGCGGGAATACCGCATTGTTCTAAACTCGGTCGGGATACGATTCAATCGTCGCGGCGCGGTATCGTCGCAGTATCGGTGCTGTTCAAATTAACCCTTTCAGGGATAAAGTACTCCTATTACTAAAATATTAAAATGATTGAATGACACCGGATTTATGAACAAATTTATATAAAAGTAAGTAAAAGCTTTTCTTCGAGTGTATTATACAAAGAAAAATTTAATTCCTAAATTCTGGTGCCAATGTGACATTTGAGAATTAAAATTAAGTGGCATATATAATATACCGGTGCCCTTCAAGAGGTTATTCGCACATGTTTTACATTCTCTTTGTAATGTTAACAGGTTGAAACGCATAAGAGTCGTTCTTAGTATAAATGAAAGGCTGGAACATTTTCACAGTTTTGGATGCAATTTATTATGTTGATGCTGCATGGAACTTAGTAAAAAGTACCATGGTTAAAAAAATCATGGAGGGCAATTTTATCGGATGAAAAAAAAAATGAAATTCTACAGAAGACGACAATAGTATTGATTTGCAGAGAAAAATCTTAGAAGATTTGAGAAAGTTAAACTGTCCTGAAAATGTGGATGAAGAAGCAGTACAACAAGGAATCAGCGAAGATTGGAAATTGGAATGTCACGAAGTATTAAGGCTGTTCTTAACTGCTCTGCTGAACAAGCTCAAAACGTTTTGACACATTTACAAATTCATTTTTTTACGGAAAGATATAAAATTGGAAAGCCTGGCCATGGAAGCGATTCGGAATTGAACTGTTCTTTCCCTTTTTTGATCAATCAATTACCTATTGAGTTATAAACGCATTTGATCACGTGACAAACACGTTTTTCACCCGCTCTCGAGTGCTTATTCTCCGTTCGCGCGGAAACTCGGTTCAAAACGTCCATTTTGACACTATTTTCTGAAAGATCTATTGCGCTTGCAAAAAAATGGAAAAAACATCTCGATGACATAGTTTCTGAACAACAACACCAGCTAGTTTCATGCATTTTCGATCAAAAATAAATTAAAACTTATGTCAGAAAGTTGCCCTTTTGAATTTGAGAACATCCTTAAGTGACGATGACAATGTGTCGTTTGCGTACTTCAGAATAAGCAAGGAATTTCGAAGAATGTCGTGAAAGGGATGAAGAAAATCTTATAATTCACCAAAAATTAAGTCACAGTGACGCATTTGTACACACTCAGGCGTTACTTAATTGCTTGGAGCAAGAAGATAAAAGCACACGTGCTGAAAAAAAAATTGTTGAGGAATTTGCGTAGTAAAATTCGTCAAAGAGTAAATGAAAAACAAAATCAGACTTCTATCTATCATTCTTCACAAAATAGTGAGGTAAACCACCGATCTATATGCTTCATATTGTATACTAATTGTAAATCTAAATAGCATTAAAATTTATGTTCAATCTCTTTCTTTTATATTAAGTAAATATTAATGTCCTATTGTGTAATAATTTGATATTTTTTATCCTTTTTCCAAAGTTTTTCTTCAAAATTTGCACAAATTCGATTATCCGAGATATTCGCTTATCCGGGAAGAGGCATATCCCGACCAACCCGATTAATCGAGAGTCTACTGTACTTTAGTTTTTTGAAAGTTATTGTTGCCAACCCAAACTGAGTTCGGGTAGAACATCCTGTATTTTTGGTTAAATACATGATTTGCAACTCCATGTTCTATGGTAATTCTTCAACCTCTTGATGCCTACGATCACCCCTCTGAATTTGTCTGTCGAATTCGGCAGCATCCTATATATAGCATATTTTAATATTCTTAAAAAAAAAAAAAAAATCCCATTGAATATGCTATTTTTACTTTCTTCTATCTTTACAAGAAGAAAGTATTGGATTCGTAAAAATTTTCGAATTTCCGTTTTTGACGGATTTAGACGTTTTAGGGGGCAGAGATCCCGAAAAACATGTTTTTACAAAATGTCTGTCTGTGAGTCTGCGAGTCTGTGTGTGACACAAATTTTGTGGGCGCTCTATCTCAAGAACTAATGAACGGAAATTAATAAAACTTTAGATTTAGTTAGTCTCTGATATAAATTGGCGCTGATTAGTTTTTGGTGTAAATCGCCCAGCAGGTGGCGCTGCTATGCTGCATTATTCATGATTTCACAATAGCTATATCTCAAGAACTAAACAACGGATTTTCAGAAAACTTCAGATTCAGTTAGTCCTTGATATAATTTGGTGCTGTAATGTCTTGGTTTAAATCGCCCAATAGGTGGCGCTGCTATAATGCATTATTCATGATTATCGCAATAGCTCTACTTAAGAACTAATGCACGCGCCAAGCTTCAGATTCAGTTAGTCCCTGATATAAATGAGTGCTGTTTAAATTTTGGTGTAAATCGCCCAACAGATAGCGCTATGCTACTATGCTACTTTGTTCACGATTTACGCAATAGCTCTATCTCAAAAACTAACGCACAGATTTTCATCAAACTTCAAACTCAATTAGAAGTTGACATAAGTTGTTGCTAATTAGATTTTAGTGTAAATCACCTAACCGGTGGCGCTGCTATAATGCATTATTCAGGAAGTATTTAACATGTATGAGATAGACGAAAGTTTTGGGATTGCCAC
Source organism: Maratus speciosus (assembly GCA_963932465.1). Lineage (NCBI taxonomy): Eukaryota > Metazoa > Arthropoda > Arachnida > Araneae > Salticidae > Maratus > Maratus speciosus. Next base: position 626,246,978 of record OZ010789.1, on the reverse strand, counting down.
ATCCGACTAGTTCACCTTAAAATACCTTTTCTTTCGTTCGTCTGTTCTTTAATTATTCTAGCGAAGAAATATAAGCTGCTGTTAAGGAAGCTTTTTTTTCCTTTTATTCTTGCGATTTTTTTTATTTTTCTCTTTTATTTATTTATTTATTTATTTTTAATTTTATACAATTTTGTTTTCGAAATTGCGTTGTTGAAATATACAAGATTAAACATATATTTCTTCCAAACTTTTTATACTTAGATTAAAGAAAGATACTTTCCATGAATAAAGCGTAAAATATCAAATACAAATTTCTAAATTAAGTCAAAGATTTTTATTTAAGACGTGAATCAAGGATCTTTGTTTTAAACATGAAAAGGAAATGTAATTTAAACGACAGTAAAACTCTGTATTTCTTCTTTATGATCCCAATTCAGCTTTGGTTATTTAATAACAGTTCTCCTCTCTATTCTTAAATGCCACTTTCACTCCAGTACTGTAATCAAATAAGCTGCCGACTGTATGCAGTTTAACTGAATTCTTCTTAAAAATCCCATCTATACTTAAAGCTTTATATGAGGTAATTTCTGGAACTACCGCATCCATTTCGAAGATTCTTTCAATCTATACTAATATTATAAAGAATTAACCTTTGTTTACAGGAAGTAATCTCTGGAGCTATTGCACCCATTTCGAAAATTCTTTCAATTTGTATTAATATTATAAAGATTTAACCTTTGTTTACAGGAGGTAATCTCTGGAGCTTATTGCACCCATTCGAAAATTATTTCAATCTATACTAATGCTACAAAGAATTAACCTTTGTTTACAGGAGGTAATCTATGGAGCTATCGCACTTATTTCGAAAATTCTTTCAATCTATACTAATATTATAAAGAATTAACCTTTGTTTACAGGATGTAATATCTGGAGCTATTGCACCCATTTCCAAGATTCTTTCAATCTATACTAATGTTATAAAGAATTAACCTTTGTTTACAGGAAGTAATCTCTGGAACAATTGCAACCATTTCGAAAATTCTTTCAATCTATACTAATATTTTAAAAATTAACCTTTTTTTACAGGATGTAATTTATGGAGCTATCGCACTCATTTCGAAAATTCTTATTATTATACTAATATTATAAAGAATTAACCTTTGTTTACAGGAAGTAATATCTGGAACTATTGCACCCATTTCCAAGATTCTTTCAATCTATACTAATGTTATAAAGAATTAACCTTTGTTTACAGGAGGTAATCTCTGGAACTATTGCAACCATTTCGAAAATTCTTTCAATCTATACTAATATTTTAAAAATTAACCTTTTTTACAGGAGGTAATTTATGGAGCTATAGCACTCATTTCGAAAATTCTTTCAATCTATACTAATATTATAAAGAAGTAATGTTTGTTTATTTGTTTGTATGTGTCTTTGCAGGGGATAATATCTGGAACTACCGAGCCGATTTCAAAAGTAATGGGGGCAAAATGATGGTGACAGTCCCTGTTCCAACATAGGCTATATTTTATTTTGATGCCACTATCCACAAGGTGGTGCAGGAGCAAAAATTTTCTAAAAATATGATTTTTGTGATACTGAAGGGGCTAGAAATTTGAAATTTGGCATGGTAGTTATGTATAAGATGTAAATGCTCTCTAAGAATCTAAGAAATGCTCTCTAAAATTTTGAAATTTAAAAGGGTGAAATGAGCGCAAAGCGTTCTAAAAACGTTCTGAATTACGATTTTATATGGAATAGCAGGAAATACAAACCGATTTCAAAAGTAATGGTTGCTAATTGAGGGTCACAGTCCCTGCTCCAACATAAATTGTATTTTATGTGGGTGCCACAACCCACCAGGGGTTTGCAGAAGCCAAAAACGTTCTGAAATTGTGATTTTTTGTGACACTGAAATGGCCAAAAACTTGAAATTTGGCTATTATTTACCATACGTAAATTCTCTAAGAACTGTTTCTGAAAATTTTGAAATTTTAAAAGGGTACAAATGCGAGAAAAGCTTTCTAAAAACGTTCTAAATTATGATTTCTATGGAATCCCAGAAAATACCAAACCGATTTTAGAAGTAATGGTTACAAATTGATGGTAACAATCCCTGCTCCAGCGCGAATATATTTTATGTTGGTGCCACTACACCAGCGGGCGGACTAGAAGCATGAAATGAAGCATGGTAGTTACTTTTAAGATGTAAATGCTTGCTAAGAACGGTTTCTAAAAAATTCAAAAGCTGAAAGGAAAACTGAAATGAGCGTAAAAGATTCAAAATACATTTTAAATTATCATTTATTTAGAATTTGTTTTAGTTCTTCTCATTAATTTAAGACTCATTTTCGACTAATGCAGTGTAATAATGAAACTGTGTCTTAATCAAACTGTGGCTTAATTAGTAATTTTTGTATTATCCGTAGCAGTATAATTTCTTCTAATGAAAATAGGCACACAAATACTACCTGGTATATTTCAACTATTACGCGAGCAAAGCCGCGGTTTTTGCTAGTATAATATTAAAATTTATTCAAAAAATTAACTTATAAAAAATTTTATGTTAAAAAATATGGCTTTTTAAAAATTTTCATTTTACTCAATTTTTTTTTTTCTTGTATGTAAAAATGAAATTTTGTAATCGATTTTTCAATCACTTCTTGATACACTGTAAGACATTTATGTAAGGTTACTCCATAAAATTGGTGGCAACATGCTACTTCGAATTTTATGGAGTAATTTAACTTATGTAGTGGTGCAATTTAAACTGATATAGTTGGTGTAATCTATTTATATAAAATCCAAGTCCCTGCGGGTCCCTCACAATTCCGGTTGGACTGCCTCGTTGATTGCGGCCATGTTAGGCTTCTTATGGCGATATCGGTATCAGCTTCAACAATGAGTAATTGTTGAAAAGTAGTAATGACAGGGTTGCCACAATAGTGCCAAATTCTGACCAACTTGGCAAAATACATCCAAATTTGGCGAAATACTGCCAAATTTGGCGACAAAATTAAGTTGCCATATATGAAGCCAGCTTGGCGACAGCTGGCTAATTTGACGAAATTCTCATTGAAACCCATTAATCGTTCATAATCGAGCTCACCGCAATTTAACTTGAACTCCGCGCATTCTGTGTCTAATGTCTAAAACTTCATATAAAATAAAATATACCCATAAATTTTCTAAACACAATGCTTTTCAATAGCGCGGTTATGAATGTAATTCCCATCAGGCGAATTTTTGTAGCCTCGAACCCAAGGGGAGAATATGGTCCATTATTTGTTTAAAAATAATTTAGTGTATAAAGACGAATTTTTCTGACAGTGAATATTTTTGTACATTTTATAAGCTATATCTATGCTATGTTTCTTATATTAATTTTAAAACATAGAAGAATTATTTTCTTGACTAAAGTTTCATTTAAATTGAAAAACTAAAAAGAAAAAAATATATGAAACGTCACATTCTTTTTTTTTTCCTTTCGTAATTTTGAAAAATGCTTAGGTAACTAAAATTTGCATTTCTCCACAAAAGGCAAACTTGCATTTCTGCTGCATGAACACAGCTGTGGCCGGCCAAGTAAAATGCCTAAACACCAAATGCGAGTATAGCGGAACTAAACTCATTAAGAAATTGAAACTTGAATTGCTTACATTTACAAAATAGATAGATTAAGGTTATGAAAACTATAGTTGAATGTTCGTGTATAACCATTAAGTTTAATTCTGTTAACTCGTGTTTTTGGAAAGAGAAAATTAATAAAAAATTTCATGAATTACAACATACTATAATATGTTGCAAAATAAATTTATAAAGGAAGTTATAATTTTTTAATAGTATAATATCATTTATTATTTAAAGAGAAATATTTAACAACGTCTACTATTTATATAAAATGCAAATGGGAATGGACACACAGACAGACACACGGACAGACAGACAGACGGACGGCAATTTTTTTTTCTAAAAGTATGTTTTTCGGAATCTCCAGTGTCTGAAACGTGACAGACGGACGGCATTTTTTTTTTTTTCTAAAAGTATGTTTTTCGAAATCTCCAGTGTCTGAAACGTGTAAATCCATCAAAAAAAGATTTTCGATTTTTAAAACGATTACAAGACTTACCCTATACTACGTATGATGGATAAGTAATTATGAAGGAAAAGGAATGAAATCGAAAAGAAAAATCTTTATGCTTTTCATACAAGTTTATTTTAATTTATACGACTCGCGAATAAGCTTAAGTTGTATAACAAAATTAATACTCTTTCTAAAAATGTTTTGTATTGGTCTACATTGTAAATGTTCACGCTCAAAAATGAAAAGAAGCGTTTGGATGCATTCATTTAGAAGATCTATTCCATTTAACAAACCTGATACGCATTCATAATTGCACTGCTTCATACAATTAAGCTCCTTCTATTATGCATAACAGACATCATACATCATCCTTATAATTTAGAGAGCATTAAACACGCCAAGTTGGAAGCGCCGCAAAATATGTACATTCTCAAAAAGCAAATATTTAATCTGCTGCTCCACTTTTTAGGATAGATGCCAAATTTTAGGTCACTGTATGTGTTGGACGAAACGATGAGTTTTTCCAAACAATCAGTTTTTCTATCGCAAGAAATGTTCTATCACTGTTTTGGAATTCACTGGTTGGATTAACGCTAATTTATTAATGTTCATATCATCCATCCAACTACCTTTAATTATTAATCCAGTAACTATTTGGTTGATTTTAGTGAGCGGATTTTTCTTGACTTCTACACAGCCCATACTTTTAATACATTCTATTATTTTTTACTTTCTTCTATCTTCAATAGCAGAAAATATTGCAATCGAAATTTTTTTCGACTACCGGTTTTCGACGAATTTACACGTTTTAGGGGCCAGAGTTACCAAAAAACATGTTTATACAACATGCCTGTCTGTCCGTGTGTCGCCATTGTGCCATCGAAAAGTACACTGCTCAAAACAATTAAAGGATATTTGAAGTTTTATATAAAATAAAGATATAAACGAAAATTTTTTTGCCGAAAATAGAAGAAGAGAATCACAAATGCAAATTTTTCTGGTTTTCAAACTGTGGAGTATTCAAATTTTGAGTTCGACGTCAAAAACGTCGCTTCAGCGGCAGCGAATGAAATTTGACTTTCAACTGGATAAAAGAGAATGAAGACAAGGATGATCGGCATTCAGTGATTGCTTTGTTTCGATGAGTACGATGTCTCAGCGAAGTCATTTGACAGATTCAGAAGCTTTGAGAATTGTTGGTAGGTTAGAAGGGGGCCAAACTCAAGCCGAAGTAGCGCAAGCCATTGGAGTGTCACAAAGTGTCATTTCCAGGATCTGGAACCGTTTTTTGGAGAGTGGATGTGCAGGCCGAAGACCAGGGCAAAGTCGTAGAGGGGCAACAACGCCCAATGAAGATCGGTATTTAGCGTTAACAGCTCGGAGACACCGAACCATGAACGCTACTCTTCTCCAACAACACCTTCGCTCGGCTACAGGCACCACGATTTCAACTCAGACTGTCCGAAACCGGCTCCATGCTGTAGGTCTGTATGCTCGCCGACCGATGGTATGTGTTAGATTAACATCAAGGCATCGTCGCGACCGCAGGGAGGGGGCAACCGAGCATGTCAACTGGAGGAGAAATGAATGGAGCAATATTCTGTTTTCTGACGAGTCCCGTTTTTCTGTGCATCCGGATAATAGGCGTATTTTCATCTGGAGGGACCGTGGCAGTAGGAATAATCCTGCGTTCGTGCACGAAAGTGTCAGATTTGGCGGTGGGGGAGTGTTGGTGTATGGTGGCATCTCCATTGACGGGCGCACTGACCTCTACATCATTCGAGACTGAGCTCTGACTGGTCGCCGATATAGGGATGAGATCCTCAGACCTATTGTAGTCCCTTACGCTGCAGCAATCGGAGATAACTTCATTTTAATGGACGACATCGTGCAAACCTGGTGGAGGATTTCCTTTTCGAGGAAGGAATCGTTCGAATGGAATGGCCAGCGTGTTCTCCAGACATGAATCCAATCGAGCACGTTTGGAACGCTCTAGGAAGACGAGTTTCTGGCCGCCAACAACCCCCACAAACTCTCCAAGAACTGGAAAGAGCTCTTCTGGAAGAGTGGGGCAGAATACCCCAACTCGTCATTAATAGCCTCATTGAGTCCATGCCTCAAAGGTGTTCAACGTTGCTGGCCGCCCGTGGAAACCATACCCCCTACTGAAAATGATTTTCTTTGAAGAAAACACCTTTTCTTATTCTTTTTTTTCTCATATGCACAAATTGTGTTTTTTTCCTTTAGTACACAAATGCGCAATAAAATGCATTTTTTTCTGCCAAACATGTGTAATTTATTCTCATATAACCTACTATGTCTGTCGACCATGTATCAATCAGCTAAACAGTTTACCAGATACAAAATCCACCTAAAACTGCAATATCCTTTAATTGTTTTGAGCAGTGTATATGAAGTTATGCATAGAATTGAACCAATTTTTTTGTTTGTTTTAAGCTATGGTCAGCAGGTCCTGCTTGTTGTAAAATTTCCGCCAGAAGGGGGCGATGTGATAGCGATTTTTGTGCCTTTTCGTTATTGTACTATCAGAAATTGTTTGAAGTTATGTATAGAATTAAACCAAATTTTTTGTATACTTTTTTGACTGTGGCAAGCAGGTCCTCCTTGAATTTGAGAAAAATACGCCGAAAGGAGGCGCTGTAATAGCAATTTTTGTACTTTTTTCATTTTTGTACAATCGAAAAAAGTATGAAGTTATGCACAGAATTGACCAAATTTTTTGGGTATGTTTTTGGCTATGGCAAGTAGATTAACTCTTTTTTATTCCGCTTAATTGACTGAAGCAGAAATTTAAGATGAAAATCAAAGTGGGTATAGTATTGAACTAATAACATTGAAGTATTAACATTCGTAACCACTTTTTGAAATATTAAGATGTATGAGATAGAAGAAAGTTTTGGGTTTGGCATATCCAACTAGTTTGTTTTTATAGTCATTTGTATTTGTATTTAATACAGACAATTTATTTGATTTATCTGTCCGAATTAAAATAATTTCTGGATCTAGTTTGAAGTTTTTTAAAGTACTTAATTCATCTTTTGGTGGCACTGTAGGTTGTTTAATTATTATTTTTCTTTTACAGTTCATGTTACATAATGTTACGAATTTCTTCTTTTTCCGTGCAATCTGAAGATTGTTCAATGCTTTCAATGTCTAGAATAATAGATTTTAGCTTAGGTTTCATTGGAAAAATATAACGTGTACCTAAACATATTTCCCCAATGAAACCTAATCTAAAATCTATTATTCTAGAACTTGAAAATACTGCAGAATCTTCAGACAGCGGGGATAAAGAAGAAATTCGTAACACTATGTACCATGAACTTAACAAATTAATTAAACAACCTACAGGACAAACAAAAGATGAATTAGGTGCTTTGAAAAACCTCCAACTAGATTCGGAAATTATTTTAATTCGGACAGATAGATACAATAAATTGGTTATATTAAATACATATGCCTATATAAACAAAATGATAAAATGTAATCATAGTATGAACTGTGTATAGCAGTTAAGAAAAATCTGCTCGCCAAAATCAACAAAAAAGTTACTGAGTTAGTTAACAGATAGATGGCCGGAGTAATAAAGTGCTCAAGCCCCATCACATTAAAAAAGCTTTTTGTATTTTTTTTTCTTTCTTTTTTTAATATCTTACGTAAGTATCGGAAGTAGTGCGCTACAAGTTGCGAAACTACAGTAGTCGCTGCTTTTTACAGTAGTTTGTAGTGTAGCTCATGACATTCTGAATAATGTAGAGTAGCGAGTACAATGCAAAAAATCAGTAGTTCTGTAAATCACATGGCCGTAGCTCGATTCTTTTGTGCAAAGTTTGTTTTCTCAACAATTTTCGAATCTCAGTGCTAAATTTTTGTTATCAGTGTATAGCAGTGTACAGCAACACATCGAATGAAGTCAAAGATTTTTCCCATTGACACTTGCTGCTAAAGTCAAGTACTAACCCACTACAAAAATTAATTTCCTTTCTTCCAACACTCATCTATTTACTCGTTATTAGATTTCCATGTTATAATGACGGATTTCTTATTATTTGGAATTGCTTTCATTTACAGACTTATTTATTGAATTCATTTAGAGTTTTTTTTTTCTGTAATTTTTCAGATTATAAAATTAGATAAATGAATATAATTAACTCTTAACATAACTTAACTGAATTAACATATCAAGAATGTATTGAAGAGTTAAGTAGAGAAATCTATTGAAGAGTACAGAAAAACATACATAACCGACAAACGGACACTCTCTATAAGGAGGGGTCACTGTATTATTTAATCCTGTCGTCAATTTCGAGTGTAAATTGAATTTTTTAATAAAAGTTGAAAGTAGCGAAATAGTAACTGCTTCTGATAGTAGTTTGTAGTCTGTACTTTTTTAAAGAAATAGTTGTAGTTGTAGTTGTAGTTAACTACATTTTCGAGAAAGTAGTTGTAGTTGTAGTTCTCTACAATAATAAACGGTCAAGTGCGAGTATTACTCGCGCTCAGAAGGTCCCATACAATAAATGTATGAATTATTAACTGTATTATTAAAAAAAAATCGTTGCTAAAAGAATAAAAAGACTGAAAAAACTATACAATGTAGAGTTAGTTAGATATAGATGTATATAATAGAAAAGTACGAATGGGTTTACCATAAATGTTCAAAGAGATATAAAGACTAAATACCAAATATTGCCATTCTGTATAACTCTTTTTTACTTTCTTCTATCTTTACAAGAAGAAAGTATTGGATTCATGAAAATTTTCGAATTCCTGTTTTCGACGGATTTACACGTTTTAGGGGTCAGAGAACCCGAAAAATATGTTTTTACAAAATATCTGTCTGTGAGTCTGTCTGTCTGTGTGTCTGTGTGTGACACAAATTTTGTGGGCGCTCTATCTCAAGAACTAATGCACGGAATTTAATAAAATCATATATCCAGTTAGTCCCTGATACAAATTGATGCTGATTAGTTTTTGGTGCAAATCGCTCAACAGGTGGCGCTGCTATGCTGCATTTTTGCGATTTCCGCAATGGCTCTATCTCAGGAACTAATGCACGGATTTTCATGAAACGTCAGATTAAGTTAGTTCTTGATATGACTTGATGCTGATTACGTGTTGGTGTAAATCGCTTAACAGGTGGCACTGCTATGCTGCATTTTTTACGATTTCCGCAATGGCTCTATCTCAAGAACTAATACACGGATTTTCAAGAAATTTCAGATTTAGTTAGTCCTTGATATGACTTTATGCTGATTACGTGTTGGTGCAAATTGCTCAACAGGTGGCGCTGCTATACTGCATTTTTTTACGATTTCCGCAATAGCTGTATCTCAAGAGCTAATGCACGGATTTTCATGAAACTTCAGATTCAGTTAGTCCTGTATATGACTTGATGCTGATTACGTATTGGTGTAAATCGCTCAACAGGTGGCGCTGCTGTGCTGCATTTTGCACGATTCCCGCAATAGCTCTATCTCAAAAACTAATGCACGAATTTTTCATCTAACTTCAGATTTAGTTAGATGTTAACACAAGTTGTTGCTCATTAGGTTTTAGTGTTAATCGTCCAATAGGTGGCGCTGCTATGCTGGAATTTTCATGATTTTCGCAATAACTCTATCTCAAAAACTAATGTGCGGATTTTCCCCAAACTTCAGATTCAGTTAGACTTTGACATAAGTGGTTGCTTGGTGGTTTTGATGTAACATAGGTTTTGGTGTAAAGCACCCAATAGGTGGCGCTACTAGGCTGGATTTACACGATTTCAGAGATAGCCATATCTCAAGAACTAACGCACAGAATTTCATATCTTTAGAATCCTCATGATGGGCATAGATTGCCTTTAATTTTGGCAGTGGGATAGCGAATTTTCAAGTATTAACATGTATGAGATAGAAGAAAATTTTGGGATTGGTACATCCGACTAGTTTAATCTTATCCGAATCTGTTTATGATAAAGTTACTATTAGTACTGACAATAAAAGTAGTGCATATCAGTAGTGCTTCATTTGGCATTTCATAAAACTAATTCAGAGTAGTAATAATCTTTTCTTTTACAGTGTAGCTAAAACAAAACCCTTGTTCGAAGTTTAAACTTGGCATTGTGCTAAACGCGCTTCGAAAGAAGGTCGCAAAGTTGCAAGGTCTCCTTGGTCCGTGCCGCGTACTTCCAGATAGTTGTCTGAGCGAAGCGAAGGCTAATACTCAGCGAAATATTACTGTCCGGACACATTACAGCTACGATGGATATTAACGCCATGTCCAACTAAAAAAAAAGCCTAATTAAATCCTTTCGTCAAGCATAACTCAAAAAATATTTGTCGGATTTCGTTTCTGATTGCACCAGAAGGTACCTATGATGGCCACCTACTGAATGCAGCTACTATGAAAAATAAGTTCCAAACCGTTTAAAAATTATATTAAAAAAACTAATAAAAAAGCACAATTTATCTGCATACGTCACAGAAATTTGGTGTGCGTCACTTTCACCGGTGGATGTTTTCGTAGACAACTGGTTTGAGCACATGGAGCATATATAAAAAAAATACGCACGCAGTAATATTGAATAGATCAGTTTCAACCACGTGATCACAAACCTTGCAACAACCAGTTTTGGTGGACAAACAAATAATAATACAGTACTCCGTACCACGGTGACCGTTTTTAGCCTGTTGTATAAAATCTGGCCTGTTGTATGACATACAGTTGTGCATAATTAAAACAAAAGACATGAGTGTTTATTGCTCCGGGAGGTTATCTTTCTCTGGATGTCTGTTTGTCTGTTATACAGCATGCAATTTTCTTGTAAAGGATGATATTGTTATGCATTAAATCCTCCATAACGGACACACCCGATTAGTGGACACCTCTATTTAGCGGGCATTTTTGCGATTACCAACCCTTAAATAACTGTACATTTTTTACTCTCAGTAGCGGACACCTCCATATATAGGACAAATTCTACCCTTCCGAGGTGTTCTCTATTCAGAGGTTTTACTGATAAAACCTCCATAACGGACACACCCGATTAGCGGATACCTCTATTTAGCGGACATTTTTTGATTACCAACACTTAAATAACTGTACTTGTTTTACTCTCAGTAGCGGACACCTCCAAATAGAGGACAAATTCTGCATTCTCGAGGTGTCCGCTATTCAGAGGTTTTAGTGTATATATTATGGATAGTTATTTTACAGGGCCGCACAAAAGAATAAGAATATATGAAACGAATATAATCTAAATTCGAGATTGGAAGATCGCTGATGGTAATGTAATTTTAGGATGTTGTTACAGTCATCCGCAGCATGTTTTTAGAGTTTCGTTAATCTAACGAAACCCTACCTGTCTCACTCCTTTGTCTGTCCGTCTGTCTGTCGTCTGTCACAGAGACCGTTCTCAGAAACTATATATGTCGGAGACTTGAAAATTTGTATACTTATAGCTGAACATCACACATCAAACGGCAAATAATAAAATTTTCAAAAAGTCTAATATTTAACCCTCTGGGCTCTAACTTGTGTATTTTAAGCAATTTTTCTAACTCAGCACCTAATTAAGTTGGAGACATGAAATTTTGCATACTAAAAGCTGAACACCTCACATCAAACGACAAATAATAAAATTTTGAAAAAGGTCTAATATTTAACCCTCTGGGCTCTAACATGTGTATTTTAAACAATTTTTTTAACTCAGCCTCTAATTAAGTTGGAGACATGAAATTTTGCATACTTATAGCTGAACTCCTCAGATCAAACGAAAAATAATAAAATTTTGAAAAAGGTCTAATATTTAACCCTCTGGGCTGTAACTTATGCATTTTAAGCAATTTTTCTAACTCATTCCCTAACTAAGTTGGAGACTTGAAAGTTTGCATACTTATAGCTGAACACTTGTGATAACACGATAAATCATAAAATTATGAAAAAGTCATATTTAACCCTCCAGTCTCTAACTTCTGTATTTTAAGCAATTTTTCTAACTCAGCCCCTAATTAAGTTGAAGACATGAGACTTTGCATACTTGTAGCTGAACACCTCACATCAAACAACAAACAATAAAATTTTGAAAAAGTCTAATATTTAAGCCTCTTGGGTCTAACTTGTGTATTTTAAGCAATTTTTCTAACTCAGCCCCTAATTAAGTTGGAGACATGAAATTTTACATACTTATAGCTGAACACCTCATATCAAACGACAAATAATAAAATTTTGAAATATCTAATATTTAACCTCTAATATTTTGTCTCGCGCATTTTTTAAATTTAAACTGTTTTGCAATACTATTTTTTGTTCATTTTGCATAACAAGTGTAATGTGACGTAATTTCTTCTATTTCAGACTTCTAACGCATGTTAATGAATTTATTTTACAATAACCTTTCTCTTTTAAAATTCACATGTAAATATAGTTTTTATGGCGTAATTTCCAATAAGTGCCTGCCTTATAAAAGATACCTAATTATTTAATTCTAATTTTAAATTTTTTTCTGTTTATAATAGTAATGTGTAAATATTTTTTTTTTTTTATTTGGAGCAAACATTATTGTTTGCGCTGTTTATACAGTATGCAACAGTTTAAATTAATACCATTTTCTAAAATATGTAAAAAATATCTGTCGAAATGCTGAATATTTGAATTTAAAATAGAAATAAAACCTCAAAAAATGAGTAAAATTAAAAAAAAAAATTAATGGAATCTGCACACCGGGATCTTCTATTGAATAAAATGATCTAAAAATGATTAAATTCCCATGTTTTTGCTCCTATAAAACTTTTTTAATGGAACGATTTTGTCCAACTTTAGCATTAAATATCTCTTAAAATAATTCTTCGATTTGAAAACTGTATGGATCAGCGTGTTGATCAAACATTTCGCTATAATACCACCGATTTTCATATTTTTGTATGCAATAGTTTTCTTAATATTAACGAAGAAAGGCCTCCGCTCACAAAAAATTCAAAACCGGCGGCGGCGTTAGTTACATTTTTAGAACAGAGAGATATATAAAAATGAGAACTTGTCTATCTGTCTGTTTGTAATTCTATAAAAAGCCCCAATTTGGAAGCCAAAATTGTGAAAAGATACGTACATGTGTATTAAAACATGGCCGAGGCAACTAAAGTAATCCGGAATCGAAATAATTATAGTTAATTTTTAATTAATAAAAAACCACCAAATTCACAGCAATTTCTTATAAAATTTAAACATTTTTCGTTATAACAGTTGCCAACAATTAAAAAACACAATAAAATTATTACTACAACACTTAATTTTCTACTGCAAGATTTCCACGTGAAAAATGAAAATGAAATAAATAGTTTGCCGAATTTTAAAAAAAAGGTGAATATTACGTCATAACTTTTCTATTGCAAGATATTCACGTGAAAAATGAAAATGAAATAAATAGTTTGACGAATTTAAATCAAAGTGAATATAACTTCATAACTTTTCTATTTCAAGGATTCCACGTGAAAGAGGGAAATATTACGTCACATTGGAAATATAAAGGACGTGGTGGATATAGTATAATGTCATATGAGTGTGAAAAATGTATTGAATCATGATAAAAATCCGATTAGGGAAATATTGGCATATTTTAAACTTATTGCTCGAATTATAAATTGAAATAAGTTCATTTATAGCTGTATTCTTTTGCGTCTGTTATATGCATTTTTATATAGCGTTTTCATATGATTCATTCATACAACATTTCGACTGCTTTTTTTAATATTTGTTTTGTGTTGTATGTTAAATTTTGGAATTGATTTTTCAGAACAAACATCCTTCAAATTCTGGGCAACGCCGGGCACTTTAGTTTGTAACAGATAAATGGCGTTTGTATCTGTACATCTAATGCTAATATTATAAAGCGTTATAATATTATAAAGTGTATAATAATTTTAATGCTTGTACGTTTGTGAGGTGTTATCTCTGAAACTACATAGCCAACTAAAAAAAAATGTTGGTGGCCATCTCTGCTCCGAAAAAAATACTATTTTATGTCAGTGCAAGAATCTACATCGCTGCAGGAGCAAAAAATTTCAAAATTGCGATTTCTGCGATATTGATTGGGTTAGAAACTTTAAATTTGGTGCGGTAGTTACTTTTAAGATGTAAATACTTGTAATGAAAGCTCTTTAAAAGGTTCAATTTGACGGATAAACGTAAAAATTTCTAGAAAGGTTCTAAACTATGATTTATTTAGAATACTGAAATTTTGGGGATACTGTTGGGGTTAGAATCTAGAACTTTGCCATGGTAGTAATTAATAACATGTAAATGCTCGTTGTAGAACCAATTCTAAAAAATCGAAAGACTAAACAAAGCGGAAAAAGATCTAAAGATGATCTAAGTAACGAAGTACATGGAATTGTTAGGAATATAAACATGAAAATTGACATGGCTGTATTTATCATGACGTAAATTCTCGCAGTAGAACAATTTCTAAAAATGTCGCTATATAAAACAGTGCAGAAACAAAAAACTTCCAAAAATTTTCTGTTTCTGTGTTACTGCTGAGCCCAAAATTTTGAAATTTTGCTTCGGGTTAGTTTTAAAATATACAATTGTCTCTATGAATGATTTCTAAAAAATTTTAAATTTAAAAAGATGAAATTAACGGAAGGTGATCTCAATTACCATTAAATTGGAATTATTAGGTACAGCAACTTTAAATATTTCATAATGCTGCATTTCCTTCGCAAAAGATGCAATTTAAATGCAACAAAACTGATAAATACCCACCTAGCATTAAATAAATTGTGTAAATATTGAATAAAGACCAATGTGAAACAGTGAGTAGGTTGCCCGAAAGTACTTGTTAAAGTGTTTCTTCTCTAGGTTTTCTCTCTCTCGCCAAGGCCACTAATAGAGGGAAGTGCCGTTTTAAATGTGAAATGAATTTTTTATCCGATTCATTTTTCTAGACATTTTATCATAAGGTCATATTCTCAATTATCATTAGTAGATTTTTTATATATTAACTTATTCTGGTGAAATGTCATAATCGGATTCATACTGGCGTATGTTAGCTTGCATGATTTGCTGGATAAATATGTATGGATTTGTAAATTACTTCAAATGACACTTTGACATCTCAAAAGTTATGCAGACGATATATTCAGATCTTGTGTCATACTTTATGTTGTAATCATTGCCGATTTCTTTTATTTAATACATGCTAAATACAGCTCAACTTGTGCAGAATTTGTTTGAAAACAAAACAATACAGCGTATGTAGTGGCCAGCATACACTCATCATTTAAATCCGATCGAGCATATCTAAAACACACTCTAATGAAGCATTGCATGCCACTGTTGATGTATTCGGTAAATTGATACTATGTCATATTTTGAGGAGAGAATTCCTTAAATGTTATCGACAACCTCATTGCATCCGTGAAAGACAGATATTGTACAATATTAACTATTCCGGGGGTGCACACACCATATAAAGTATATTCAATTCTTTTTAAACATCATATATTTGTCATTTAAAGTTACTCAAATTGGTGCGGAGCGTCTTATTATGCTCTTAACATCATTTTATACAGTTGAAATTCCGATATAAGTAATTTAGTGCTTCATTTTCTATTTTACTTTTAATATATTGCGTACTTTCAATTTTATATCCATGCATGGCTGTCTTGAATGGTTTGATTTCCCATTTTTTTAAACAGTGTATACGAATTTATATGTAAGATTTTGTAATTCTACGATTCGTTTATTTTCATCATTTCAATTTATCGCAGTATTTGGACAATTAAAGATAACATCTCATTTTCTTTGCTTCCACATGTTATTATTAAATCTATGTTCTCAGCAATATCGCTCAGACTAATCCCTCTGAGGGAAGTCCTAGTTTTATACTTAACTTTTAAAGACACGAAAGGCGTATTGAGAGATCCACCAATGCAAACTAGTCTCGCATCCAATAGTATTTATGCGATTAATTCTAGTTTAGGGGTCTTGTACCTTTTAAACGCCACGAAAATTAACGAAAAAATTCAAAATTTCAATTGGTCTATCTTCAAAACCTTTTTATGTATGCATGAAATTTTGACTATTGATTAAATAGGTTGCACTTTGTAATATGCTACCATTAGAAATTTATTAGACTTTTACAGAATTTGGGTATTGTTGAAATCAAAATAGCTCTTTTTTTTACTTTATGAGTCATTGCGCACATGATACTTTAAGAAAGTATATATGGATTGTCAGGAAATTTTGTAAAGATACTAAAGAAATATGTGTGTTTAAAATGATGTTCTACTCTTACGCCAAAATTATTTCATTAACTATACATAAAAAAATGTAAAAAAAAAAAAATCAAAATTTTATATTTTTAAAGAATAAAAATATTACCATTGTAAATACTTAAAAGTAGATCATTTTAAACACACATATTTGTTTAGTACCTTTACAAAATTTCATGACAATCCATACATACTTTCACAAGATATGTACTGACAATAAAAGTAATGCATATGACTCATGGAGTAAAAAAAGAGCTATTTTGAGTTTCAGCAATACACAAATTATGTAAAAGGCTAATAAATTTCTAATGGTAGCATATTACAAAGCACAATCTGTTTAATCAATATCCAAAATTTCATGTTTATACATAAAAAGGTTTTGTAGAGAGACTAATTCAAACTTTGAAGTTTTTCGTTAATTTTCGACGCGTTTAAAATGTACAAGACCCTTTAAATTATTCTGTTTCTATAAATTTGACGTTTATTGCTTTTATACTGCTACTCGGCATTGCACTACACAGATATATCATTAGAAGTTGTTATCTGGGCTTTAAAAGTTGATGGTATATACGGTACATCGACCCTGTCATTATAACCGTCCGTATGTTTAAGGGTTAATATCTCGGCTAATAACCGACGATTTTTTCAAAAATCAGTGTCAACAATCTTTTTATACTTCTGCTGCGATAGTGTCTCCAGCGCTCCTCAACCGCCTTTGCTGAATGCCTGCAAATCGAAATTTGTGTGTAACGGAAAAATGCGCTTTTCTTAAAAACTATGTGGCCTAGGGTAATCGCTATAATTTTCCTGCAAGGTTTACGTTAACATCTACTACCTCTAATTGTTTCAAAATTTTAGTTTCAGTAGATTCGGAAATAGAGGGGGGTGGGGGAGAACATATTTTTGCACAACATTTTCGACAATATCTCTGAAACTATAATACCTAAAATTAAAAGAAATGTTTTTTTGAGTTCAGTCTTAAAAAAGCTTTCACCCGATACCCCACACGATATACAAAGAAAATTTTTTTTTCAAGTAACTTAATTAGCCCCTCTACATTTTTCCTAAATGTATTTGTCAATTTTAATAATCTGAGAATATTTGGGTCAATAGTCTTTATTACTTCCCCGAATTTGAACTTTTCACATTCCATAGTTTACGAGTAAAGTGGCTGTGACAGACAGACAGACACAGGAATGATCTTATAATGTTCCGTTTTTACTTTTTAAGTACGGAACCTTAAAAAAAGTATTTTTCCGACACCTCATCTTAACTAATAGGCATTCACTTTTACAATTATAAAAGAAATTAAAGCTAAACTAAATTTTAGAATGGAATCATTCATATAATTAGTCACGGCACACCTGTGAGACTCTCATGACTCAATTTTGTGTCACGTCACACCAGTTGTGGGATACTGATCTAATTCAATATGGAGTTACAACGAAAAATAGGGTCGCACTCCGAGTACATCTGTAAATATAATCTCAAAGTCAAGTTTTTTTACAACAAGTAGACATTGTATCACAGAAATTAATAAACTCGTTGATGAGCTCACACAAATACTCATCAAAAGATAATTCCGTTTGATTAAATCATTCACTGCTAATAATAATAATAATAATAATAATAATAATAAAAGACCGATTACATTTGTTTACTGCAACAACTAATATTATTTGGGAAAATCTCATTCATGTGTTTATTGATACTCAGAAAAACGTTACTTCCGCCTTTGAGACTGTAATTTTCAGTTCAGTGCAGTTGCACCAGATGTTCACAAGACATTCCTTGAACTACACGCAAGCAACTGCGCTTGATGTGCTGCCTTTTCTTTACTGGCCCGCACCAGTGGATTCAAACCATGGTATTAAATTCCATTGTAATTAATGTCTCATTAATACGCAAATTAAGGACACTCTTGCAAATAGGGCACTATATTTTTTTGAGCAATTCATTTAGAGATTTTCTTGTCAACAGGGCCTGCTTAACACTTAGGAATAGGGGAAGCCGGACATCACACAGGAGGCCCCGTATTACTCTTCAAATTGCTTTTTTATTTACTAAATCTCATTTTCGTATGCTTAAATAATTTGAAATTTTACCATCACAGTTTAGAGTAAATAACATTTTTAATATTAAACTAAAACTACCTATATAAAAGTATTTTATTATATGTTTAATTGTAAATAACCAATTTATTTTGTAAATGACAAATATGGAACTATAGTTGAGACTATGTGAACTTCAAAATATTTTTTGTGATTTACAAATTGCCAAATAGTAAGAAAAAAAAAAGTTTCATAAGAAAAAAAAAAATGTATTTTTCACAGTGATTGAGTTTCTTTTTTTCTAAAAATTAGTTTTGAAAAGTAAAATTGGGGGCCCTTTTGTATTTCAGTGAGTAAGCACGGGCTTCACGGGCCTATTCCGTAAACAGGCCCTGCTTGTCAATACACAACTCACGACATCTAATCACTCGTTGACTTATTTTTTCCTCTCAAATGCTTAATGTTTTATTTACTTCAAAGTGGCATAGGATTTATTTTTAAATATTTTATTTCCTTTATTTGTTTTTTAAATATGTATATTTATTTATTTAAGGGCAAAAAACTACCCCGAAACTTTTCTTATCAAAATGCGGCTATTTCCGCCATATTTTCTGAATTTACGCTAACGGTTATGCATTTAGCTATTTTACGTTTTATAGACGTTATGACATATTTTATGAATGCTTCAGTAAATTTGTTTTCTGATGTGCAGGGTTCCTGCAAGGTGCCTTTTTCCAATAGCACTATTACGCTTGTGGTTTCTAAGCAACGGCATATCAATATTTTTCCCAGAAAATTTTCAGAATGACAATTTAAATGTACCCTAACATCATACAAAAGACCCTTGTGTATTTCTTTTTTTTTTTTTTTTTTTACAGCGAAAGAAAAAAAATTCAAGGGTTTTTTTCGCCTGCGTTCAGAGTTGGGATTATCTTTAATCGATGTTGTTACCATATGAATGTATGTAAAAAACACTTTTTTTTAAATATGTATATTTATAAAACAAGAAGTTTCTATTTTTTAAAAGAGAAGGAAATCCAATTTGAGTGTTTTCCCCTTGCGAATGAAGCTTAATGTTAAAAAAATATTTTTACTTTATGTTTTCATCGTAATGAATAAATAAACAATAAAAGAGAATTAACTGTCTCTAGACGAGATTATAAAATAATAATAATAATAACAATGACTGATAATTTAGAAGATTTGGCTGTTTATGAATCAGTAATAGTTTTATCCTATTGGGGATTGGAAAATGGAGTTTTAAATACAATTCTAATTTTTTTGTTCAGTCATTACTGATAAAACGTCTTTACTTTTTTTTCTCCAATAGTAATTTAAAAAGAGTTACGGAAACTTTTACTTTGTCATTGGAATTAACAACGCACTTTTTTTTCTTTCCTATCACGTTATATATTTACAAAAACAATTGACATGAATTTTGTGACTGTATCAGAGAAGGAATTCAAATGTGAATGAATGAATTCAAACTTTCTTTCGACTCTATTAATATTATTAGCCCCGGTATGCTATTTCTTTCGGCCAGCAATTAAAATGTCGTCTCTAAAAAATAACTTTCCGTTACAAAAGCCAGCCGTAAAATAAAGCAGATGCATCATTGTACTGTTAAATACTGATAACCTCTACTGCAATTTTTTTTAACTTCTAAGCATCGCACATTGTCAATTTTTATACCGCCGTATAGAGAAAAAAAAAGTACTTTTAAATGCAATTTGTTCGAAAATTACATCTCAGTTTATTTTTGAGATATTAATTTTTTCTGTAGTTCTGAGCGCCATTTCTTTAATTTTGGCAACCTTCACTTCTGTAGAAAGTAAAGGAAGAATAGTTGGAAAATAATAATTATGTCTTTTTGTTGCTATTTTCTCATAATAAATAAAAAAAATGTAATTAAAATACGTTCTTAAAAATATATAAATGAATGATTTCTAATAAAACATGGAGCATATCATAAAGTTTATTTAATTTTAAGTATCTATATTAATGATACGAACAAATGAAGGCCTAGTCCTATAAATCATAAGATAGCCGATATTTTTTTTTTTCTTTTTTTTTTTTTTTTGTCGACTTTCTTGAATGATGACATCTCTTTTTGCTGAATTTGTGGATTATTCAGCGATAGTGACGTCCTATGTATACTTTTCTGTAGATGTTGTTTAAAAACTGGGTCGTAAATGTGGAATTCTTCAGTGGATGCGAATGACGTTTATTTTATATAAAATAAAAGCATGTGATTTAAGTTTTAAAAACTGAAATATGTTTTGTACTATCTATATTTATATTCATATATTTTTATTTTCATCGGGGGCGACACTAAATTCTGAAAAAGCAGAATTCCTGTTTTCTAGTTGTTTTTTTTTTTTTTTTCTTTTTTCTATTCAATGCAAATAAATGACTTAAGAAATTAACCTTTTTTCCAATAAAAGAAAATTTCCGTGTATAGTAACTAATTTGTGAGACTTTTTTTTATTGTAAGATATAGTCAATGCTTCCATGAAAAACTTGCAATATATTACAGAAAAATAATTTATATACTGCCATAGCATATTTGGTCAGCTTTCAGTCAATAACGTAAATTAAAAATTCCTCCTTATTTTAAATTTTCCTTAAATAAAATTTAATTGTCAAGAATAAAAATTAAATGCAAACTAAGAATGGAAAACGCCGAAAGTCCAAAAGAGAAATTTTCTCAAGAGGGCGAAAAAAAGAAGGGGAAAACACCTTATTCGCCATGTTTGATGAACAATTTCCGACTTGTTTGAACTATTACTACTAGGGTTAGCACTTCAAGCGTTCTTCTGTTTGTTAAGCTTGATACTTGGGGACGAGCGACACGTATACGTGCCGCATGAAGCGCTCAGAATCCTTGTTTTTCCTCACCAGTAAAATTTTACTGTAAAACTTGCCTTATTTAATTAGCGCATTTTCTCGATTCAAGAAGACATAAATTTCTGTTTTTAAAAAGCGGTGACAAAAGATTAAAAATTTTGTAAAAGGCTCCCGTCGCGAAGGGGTTAAGACATTTTTTCGTTAAAAAAAAAAAAAAAAAAAAAAAAAAAAAAGATTTCCCATTTTTTGGTACTTTTAGCGTTTTTTATCTTTAGTCTTCAAATGTAAAAGAGGAAATTCTGTTACGATTTTCGTAAGGTAATGCAGGGCTCCCAAATATTTAGCTTTTATACACGTCGTAATTCCACCTCGTCCAATTTAACTTTGTAAGAATTTTGGTATGAAATTTTGTAAAAAAATTAATTTTTGTAAGAATTTGCTGACATAACTTTCGAAACATGTTACAGAATAATTTGCAACAAGTTTGGAATTTTATTGCAATTAATTTTGTAGATTTATTATAAATAAACGCAACAGTTCTGTTTTAAGCATTTTCTTTCGTCGGTATTCGACGGGTTCCACATCGTCCAATTTAACTTTGTAAGAATTTTGGCATGAAATTTTGTAAAAAATTTAATTTTTGTAACAATTTGCTGACTTAACTTTCGAAACTTGTTACAGAATAATTTTAAATAAAATATAATACCTTTATATTTTTTCATAATTTATCATCTGTCAAATGAAAATAAAGCATCATCATTCATTGTATTTGAAATACAGAAGAATCATTTTGAAACAAAAAAAAAAAATCTTTTGATTCAAAATAAACTCTGTGTGGATTTGATATAATCGATGAAAATTAAATGTCTAACAAGTTAAATTCACTTCCTGTTTTACTTGATTTGTCAAGAGAATTTAAGCAACCGCTAGAAATAAATAATCTGATGATATTATAAAAGCGAATGACCTGGAAATGAAAAATGTACGTGAAAAAAATATTAAAGTATTTAGAAATAAATAGTTGTTTTTTCTGCGACTAATATTATGAATGTTTATAAATTGAAATAAATGTTTCTTTTTTATAAAGCCTGATTTTGTGTAGGGGGGGGGGGGAGATTTTTATTTAAGTATTTTGTGATGCATAGAATCAGGGTGGAAAAAGATCAGGAAAAACACAGTCAAAATAATGGGAATTTATTTTGACTGTGTTTTTCCTGATCTTTTTCCACCCTGATTCTATGCATCACAAAATACTTAAATAAAAATCCCCCCCCCCCCCTACACAAAATCAGGCTTTATAAAAAAGAAACATTTTGGTACTTTTAGCGTTTTTTATCCTTAGTCTTCAAATGTAAAAGAGCAAATTCTGTTACGATTTTCGTAAGGTAATGCAGGGCTCCCAAATATTTAGCTTTTATACTCGTCGTAATTCCACCTCGTCCAATTTAACTTTGTAAGAATTTTAGTATGAAATTTTATAAAAAAATTAATTTTTGTAAGAATTTGCTGACATAACTTTCGAAACTTGTTACAGAATAATTTGCAACAAGTTTCGAATTTTATTGCAATTAATTTTGCAGATTTATTATAAATAAACGCAACAGTTCTTTTTTAAGCATTTTCTTTCGTCGGTATTCGACGGGTTCCACATCGTCCAATTTAACTTTGTAAGAATTTTGGCATGAAATTTTGTAAAAAAATTTAATTTTTGTAACAATTTGCTGACTTAACTTTCGAAACTTGTTACAGAATAATTTTAAATAAAATATAATACCTTTATATTTTTTCATAATTTATCATCTGTCAAATGAAAATAAAGCATCATCATTCATTGTATTTGAAATACAGAAGAATCATTTTGAAACAAAAAATAAATTTGTTGATTCAAAATAAACTCTGTGTGGATTTGATATAATCGATGGAAATTAAATGTCTAACAAGTTAAATTCACTTCCTGTTTTACTTGATTTGTCAAGAGAATTTAAGCAACCGCTAGAAATAAATAATCTGATGATATTATAAAAGCGAATGACCTGGAAATGAAAAATGTACGTGAAAAAAATATTAAAGTATTTAGAAATAAATAGTTGTTTTTTCTGCGACTAATATTATGAATGTTTATAAATTGAAATAAATGTTTCTTTTTTATAAAGCCTGATTTTGTGTAGGGGGTCGGGGGAGATTTTTATTTAAGTATTTTGTGATGCATAGAATCAGGGTGGAAAAAGATCAGGAAAAACACAGTCAAAATAATGGGAATTTGCCGGTATTAACTTACAGAAAAATTAGTCTTGTTTAATCGCGCGATTAAATAAGGAGAATATTTTTATGAGAAAATACTGATATATCGTGCTTAAATTGACTGTGATTTTCCCTAATCTGTTGCCACCCTGAGAATATTAAATAGAATTTATTCGATTATTAATAATAATTTGATGCAACATTTTATTTTGAACTATCGAGCTTTCGCATCCTCCATTGTTCGGTTTTTCCAAACGGACCTTTAATAAAACGAAATATATCGGAGAATGTGACCTTGTGTTTTAAGGCATAATGGACCAAAGCTTTAATGTCCTTCGGCATGGTTGAAAACAATGCATACGCCGTTGTTCTATTATATTTTCTAATATGGTCTGTTAAAAACCAACTCTTTTAGTTGATAATTTATATTAGGATTTGCTAAACAGCAACAGAATGATATGAAATATACTAAAACCATCCCTGAAAAATTATCTAACTAATAATGCAAGTCTCATCAAAATCCGTATAATAGAATATTTAAAAAAGGGTAATTTTTCATTATCTGATTCACCTGATTATAGAACTTTCCCCCATAATTATTTAACTAAGCAACGTAGAACGCACGGTAAGCTATACACTAAAACCTCCCATGAAAACCACCTCACCTTATAACTATAAAGAAAATCAACTGTTATACAAATTAAACAAAGGAACCATTAAGTTTTGTGATTATTTTTAAGGTGTGTCTTACGATATAGTAAAAATAAAATTCTGAATAACTTTATGTATTGTTTATAATCATTTTTATCTTGTGCATTTATCCTCCATTACGTAAACCCAGTGTCATTTGATGAGCCGTTTCCCACTTAGCTGGAGAAAATTATTCCTCTTCTCCATTAATTTCTTTCTATCGTAAGTTTTAGTGTTATTTAATAGTTACACCTCATAACTATAAAGAAAATCAATTGTTATACAAATTAAAAATTAAGTTTTATGATTCCTTTTGCGATGCGTCTTACGATATATTAAAAACAAAATTCTGAATATCTTAAGTATTGCTTATAATCCTTTTTAACACTTTCCAACAAAGTTGAAAGGCATGTATGAATTCGGTTTGTCTGGCCATCTGTCTGTCTGTGTGTCCACGCTTTAACTCCCGTAAATATATATTCGGATTTTCATGCAATTGTTGATGATGATGTTAATGATGTTTATTAATTATGTTTATCATGGCATGTTCGGTATTGAATATGAAGTGTGTAGCATTAATACACTATAAAAAAACCACTGTAGATTTGCCAGAACAAACTCGATCATAGTGAATGTGCTGTATCTTTCTTTGGTTTCCTGACTACATTAACATGAAAAATACAGTAGTTTCGTAAAATTAACAGCACAATGTGCTGGCAATTTGGACGCATTTTTTTACAGCACAAATTGCTGGCGTCCAAATTGCCAGCACATTGTGCTGTTAATTTTACGCAACTATTTTCCATGTTAATATAGTCAGGAAACCAAAGAAAGATACAGCACATTCACTGTGATCGAGTTTGTGCGCGAGATGAACAGTACTTTGTACTGTAAAAATGTCTTTTTTTTTTTTTTTTTTTTTTTTGTACAGTGTAGTTCATTTACAGGGGAACTCAAAAGAATTCCGTTACATTATGGCCAATGGGGAAAAATCGTTTGGAGAGTATTTTAATGACATTACGCTATTTCAAATGAAATTGATATAAATCACTGAATTTCGCTACAAGAGGATTACTGTAGAATAGAGCATTCATAGCCTTTGTCGTTCATATAAAGGGACACACAAAAGAAAATCGGTTACAGTACTGTCTTTGTGCAATAATTGCTGGAAGTGCGTTTTCAATTTTGGTATGCGCTTTTAAAATTAATGATTTTTTTGCATGTTACTCATTGTGTATAAATTCTATACCTCGTATACAGGGCTGCACAAAAGAATTCACGCACCATTATCCTTATTAGAGGAAATTGCTGAAGGGGAATTTTCAACTGAGGTATGTACTTCCTTACTGAACTAAATTTTTGCATGGATGTAGTTAATAGATACAAACATATATATATATATATATATATCATATACAGGGCTGCTCAAAGAATTCGGATAATTTTCCGACTGTAGATGGGAAATGCTGAAATTTGGATTTCAAATGTGTTAATGCGTTTCCAAATGGTTCAATTAGACATCACATTTCAACTTATTAAAAGGGAAAGTTTTCTTATATTATTCTGAATGCGTTGGAAAATGTTTCATAATCTGTGCTCGACGGATGATTTTTCTTTCTTTTCCCACTAAGCGGGAGAACAATTATTCCTCTTTTGCATTCATTTCTTTATATCCATGTTTCAGAGTTATACAATAGTTACACCTCATAGCTATAAAGAAAAATCGATTGTTATACAATCCAATTACTATTCAGACACCTAGAGACCAACAGGAAAAATTTCACTACTATAAATATTATAATCCTATTAAATAAAAGATTTGCTTGGCACCGATAATTAATTAGATGTAATCATGCTACAAACGCAAATGCTTGAGGGAGATTTTCAACAGATGTATGTAATTACCCCTCATTTCGGGAATTTATGAATTTTACTAACAATTAAATTATTAGATCTAGTTGCATAGAAATTATAAATTAAATTAATTTGCAAGCAATTATGAGTAACTGTTGAAAATCTCCCTGAGGTGTATATACAGTACACATACATATAAATCTATATAGATACAGAGGGTCACCTAAGGGTGACGCTGTGTGTATACACTGCAAATGCTCAAATGCAAAAATAAACATATTTTACAGCACGTTTTCTCACCAAATTAATAACACATTAATGTGTTGTGAATTAGAAAACTTCATATACAAAATATTTTTTGTGTTGTGGTTGTGTTTTTAATATGGTCCAAAAGTGTTGCTATCTAGAAATGTGTTCTTAATACGTTTCAAAAGTGTTGCTATCTAAAAATAGTGTTGTTAATTGTGTTGAAATCGTGTTGTAAATAGTGTTGATGAAAATATTTTCTTACACTGGTGTTGTTCTGCACAACCCTTTGTCACCAAATTAACAACACGTTGTAAACACCACACAATTTAGAATACTATAAAACAACGCATGTAAAACACTTTCAAAACCCTTTCTACATGGTGCCTTTAAAATAACACACACGTACACTTAAAACATACTCTTTATTAAACATCTATAACACAACTTAAAAAATGACTGTTTTGAAAACACATTTTCTCCTCTTGTAATTTTTAACAACACTTTTTGCACAATCTTTTTATTTGGCACAACACATTCGCAAATGATTTCAGTTAGAAGTGTTAATTATTATGTTCAGTTAATGTTGCAAAAGTGTTTCACGAATTTGCAGTGTAGATATATACAGGGTGACACTTCTTGTCGTTGACAAATAACTAATTTGTAAACTGTTGGGCTTAGACAGGTACATTACCAATTGCAAAAGTATTTCAAATGTTGATCTTCATCATATGAAAATTCATTTATGTGAAAATAGTTGTTTTAGGTTACAAAATTGTAATTTTTGTATGGTTCGTTCTAAAAGTTATACATGGAAGACCTTTCTTTCTTTAAAAAGAAAAAAAACACATTAAAGTTATGTTTACTGTTAAGACGGTTCTCAAAATCCATGCTGAACAACGCCAAACTTTCTGACACATACAGAAAAATTTTAA
Organism: Maratus speciosus; assembly: GCA_963932465.1. Lineage (NCBI taxonomy): Eukaryota > Metazoa > Arthropoda > Arachnida > Araneae > Salticidae > Maratus > Maratus speciosus. Next base: position 626,219,767 of record OZ010789.1, on the reverse strand, counting down.
TTTACAGGATGATTCAAAAAAAGTTTACAAAATGACATGGCATATCAGGCATACAGCAGGGATAAAAAATCACATAGGGACAAAGGGTCGCAAACCACTTACTTAGTCGCCAAATACAGGGTGTTTCATTCTAACTGAACCCGGGTTGATAGTAATAAATTCGAGAAAAATAAAAAATAATGAGAAAAATTGTAATGAAAATTCAACGATATTTATTTTGTTTTGAGTGAAATGTGTTAACATCACGAAAAGATCTGAAAAAACATATTGCTCAAGCAATCGATGATACCGTATGGATTGATAATCACAGTCCAAAATGTGGGGTGTCAAGTGCATACTGCTGGCGCGTATAATGCAAACTTCTACCACTTTTGTTTGGTGTTATCACATTTACAACAAAGGTGAGAATGTATGTTAAATATTTTATTATAATGTACTTCAGTTTTCTGAAAGTTATGACCGTAAACCCAAATTGAGTTAGCATGGAAACCCTGTATTTGTGACTAAATAAGTGGTTTGCGACCCTATGTTCCTATGGGATTTTTCATCCTTGTTGTATGCCTGATTTGCCATGCCATTTTGTAAACGTTTTCTGAATCACCTTGTATAAGTGCAATGCCAATAAATATAATGCAAAAAGTTTGAAGGTGATGTATCTTTTCTTTGTAACCGAGAAACACGTAAATATTTGGCCAAAGAAGTAGAACCTCCCCTTTATTAGACTTATAATTTGTTTTGTTTTTTGTATTTTATTTTGTATTGTATTGTATAATTTGTTTTATAATTTGTAATTTCTGATTTATTTTCCAACGTAAAGCACACCTGACTGTTGAAGCTATTTTTAATCTAATGGTGTTTTTCATTTTTTGATAAATAAATTACTTGTCCAGTTAAAAGCGATTGTTGACAAATGGCGTTGCAAACGTTACGTTGCGTTTCTACAGAAATGTGTCGAAAATCAACTCTTTTGGATTTGCGAACAACTTTAATCCCTTAATTCTCGCTCCCATCAATATCACGGACTAAGATGTCGTTCGTTATTTCTCGTGCCCGTCATATTTCCGGGCTCGAGATTTAATTGCTGGAAAAAACTTCTGCAATCAGAAAAATTTAACTGACATTTCCGTGTGAAGTCTTTGAGTATTACTGTTTGGGTTTGGTTTTTGGCGCTGATTGTGACGTTGGACTTTGTATTGCATGTTTCGAAATATATCACACTCAAAAAAATTATTAGTCATCAAAATTTAATGTATATATATTACTTCAAATATTATTTGTAAAAATTTGTGTGATGGTGATAAATAAAGATCTAAGATGTGAAAAATAAAGGTTTTGTTCGCATTAATTTGTATGGTGTAAAACAAACATCAAGACACAGAATTCTCGCATGATGGCTTTTCTACAAATGTGAATTTGTTCTATAACATTTTTTTTTTCTTTTCCTTAAAAAAAAAATTGCATATTTTATTTAGAAACATTATAATTATTTAATTTCTGTAATAAAAAATAGGTACTGTTTCGATGTTTTTTCGAAATATTAAGCTATCCTTAAGGGGTTAACGAAACTCGACTCGTGTCCCATTTTTACAAAAACGGGAAAACGCGTTTCTAGTGCCGCAAAATGCTGAAAGTTCCTAAAATTCAAATTGTCGAAACTCGATGAGTTTTCTCGTACAAAAAACTCGTACAAAAAAGGCTAAAAAATATTGGTATGTTCCCTTTTAAATCGGTTTTATTTTACCTATACACATTATTTGTAAATGTATAGGTAATTCTTTAAAAATGGGGTTAAAAAATTTTAGGGCTGCGAAGGAGAGGTATGGCAGAGAAACGGGTAGTGAAAATAAAAATAAATTGGTAAACACTGAATTTGGGACATGATCTTTTGTCTACGCAAAATTTTGGATAGAGCCACAGTGGATGAAATAGAAACCCAATAGAAACTAAACCAGCGTCAAAACACTTTTAAATACAAATTATAGCCTTTTTTCCTTCAATAAAAAAGTTATATTGGATAAAAAAGACATTTTTGGATTATTACAATTTTAAACAGTTTTGTTTTCTAATTGAAAATGGTAATTGGTACATTATTATCTTTTTCCTTTTCACTATTATTATTATTTCAGTCAAATCACGTTGCATTAAAAGGGAAATGCACTTATTTATCTTAATTCTTTTATTTTAAATAAAGCAAATAAGAAAATTTTCTTCTACTTCCTGCTACCCTAGGAATTATAGACTATCCCATTTCAAACGAAGTGAGGTATTTGGATGAATGGAACGAAATTAATGAAATATTCCCTGGCGATGTTTACGGTATTGCAGACCGGAAGTACGTGGAAATTTAAATGAAATGTATATTTTAAACTTGTAAAATGTATTATTTATTATTATGTGCCACATTTTAAGTAAACGGTGAACTGTTTTAAGTTCATATTATGTAGTTTATGAAGATTTCCTTTCAAATCCTGCTTTCTTTTATTAGAATAATAAACAAAAAATTATATCGTAATCAAATATCACCTTCTTATTAAATAATCATTATATTAAAACAATCAAAAAATGGCATTTAAATTAAAATTAATTTTTTGAAATATTTATTTTATTAAAAGAAATGCTTCAAAAATATCACATATCTTTATGTAATATATATACACTAGCAGGAATGACCGAGCTAAGCTCGGTTAATTTTGCTTTGTGTTTCTCTCGATGTATTATTCTCACTGAATCTTTCTTGCTGTTTTAGTTACACTTAGCTTGACCCTGAGCGATAGACACCCAAAATGACCCACTAATAGATTTTTTTCGAACATGCCACCTAACCCAATGCTCTTCTCCAGCCTGAATACGATGAAATACAAAATTTAGTGAAAATCGTTAGTCATTTTCTAGATAAAATTAGCTTGACCCACGTTGATCCAAAAATGACCCACTAATCGAAATATATCGGACATGTGACATATTCCAATGGTCTTCACGTACTGGGAAACGGTATAATAAAAAAATTGTCAAAATCGTTTGAACCTTTTTGAGATACAGTTAGCTTGACCCTGACCAATTATGACCCAAAATGACCCATTAATAGAATTTTCTTGAGCATGCGACCTAGCCCAATGTTTTTCTTGTGCCCAGAAACGATATAATACAAAGTTTTGTCAAAATCGTTTGAGCTGTTTTTTAGATACACCTGGCTTGATTCTGATCCATTAGGACCCAAAATGACCAACTGATTGAATTTTCTTGAGCATGCGACCTAGCCCCATGGTCTTATGCCCGGAAACAGAATAATACAAAGTTTTGTCAAAATGGTTTGAACAGTTTTTTAGATACAATTAGCTTGACCCTGACCCATTGTGACCCAAAATGACCCCCTAATCGAATTTTCGAAAATGTGACCTAGCCCAATGGACTTCTCGAGCCCGAAAACAATAGAATACAAAATTGAGTCAAAATCGTAGCAACTGTTTTTTAGATAAATTTAGCTTGACCCACAGTGAACCAAAAATAACCTATCGAATTTTCTCGAACATGTGACTTAGCCCAATGGTCTGCTCATGCCCAGCAACGGTATAATACAAAATTTTGTCAACATCGTTTGAGTCGTTTTTAGATACAATTAACTTGACCCACAGTGATCCAAAAATGACCCACTAATCGAATTTTCTCGAACATGTGACTTAGCCCAATGGTCTTCTCATGCCCAGAAACGGTACATTACAAAATTTTGTGAAAATGTTTTGAGCCTTTTTTAAATTCAATTAGCTTGACCCTGACCCATTGTGACCCTAAATGACCCACTAATTGAATTTTTTTGAACATGCGACCTGGCCCAATAGTATTCTTGTGCCCGAAAACGACAGATTACAAAATTTCGTCAAAATCGTTAAAGCCGTTTTCTAGATATACTAAACTTGACCCACAGTGACCCAAAAATGACCCACTAATCGAATTTTCTCGAAATGTGACTTAGCCCAATAGACTTCTCGTAATCCAAAACTGTAGAATATAGAGTTTCGGGAAAATCGTTAGAGCCGTTTTTTAGATAAAAATATGGCTTGACCCGCAGTGACCCAAAAAATGAACCACTAATCGAAATTTCTCGAACATGTGACCTAGCCCAATAGTCTTCTTATACCCGAAAATGGTTGGATACAAAATTTACTCAAAATCGATTGAACCGTTTTTTAGATATAATTAGCTTGACCCTGACCCATAATGACCTAAAATGACCCACTAATCAAATTTTTTCGAACATGTGACCTATCCCAGTGGTCTTTTCGTGCCCGAAAATGGTAAAATACAAAATTTCGTCAAAATCGTTTGAGCCGTTTTTAAGATAAAATTTACATACACACACACAATTTTTGCTCGCATTATAGTAGGGTAATTCCGGGATTTATGCCGCACATTTTTTTGAATTTGTGTATAAAGTCCGAAGGTGGACATAAAATAAAATAAATCATGCTGTGCTATTTAATGTTAAATATACAACGCGTGTACTGAGACGAAAAATCTCAAAACAAATTATTAATATTTTTTAACAATTTTTTTCTAAAACATTACACTGCGGCACCCATACATTCAGGCTGAGACGCCGCACTTGTGCGGTAGTTATGCCGCGCTTGTAATAAGAACAGAATGAAATTATAAATAAAAATATTCAAAAAAATTATTTATATCTGGACTATAATTAATGATGTAATAACAAAATGAAACTAAATGAGTACAATGAAACGTATTAGTAGATTCAAATTAATAATTTTTGCCAACTTTCACTATTAAAATTATCGACTTATTTTTTTTTACATTAAACTTTAATTACTATTTCAGCAACAACATAACATCAATGTATTAGAAAGAAAACAGAAAAAAAGTAAAATTGTGTTGACACAATTTATTTGTTAACCCTTTCGGGACCGGTGGCTTTTACACAAATTATATTCGGTTGGTACCACTTTTTTAAAAGAAGTTACCTTTTCTTAAATAATCATGAAAATGCTCTAATTAAACAAAGCAAATATTACTTTTCTTTTTTACTGGTGCCAGAAACAAATTTTGTAAGCTCTTTATGAAGGTGCTTGTATGCACCTATGGTCCCGAATGATTTAAGAGACCTGTTTTTTCGACTACAATCTACAGAAAAAGTGTCGAAAAAGTACAGTCTTTATGTAACTACGTTTAAACACATGATGCAACAAAGCCAATTACACTTCCTCTTTTTTGCAGTAGTTTTCTAAACATCCCTTGCAAAGAATGTCTGTGTTACGCGTAATACAATTTTTCATTATTATCATCTTGATTTGCATCTTTCTTGCCCTTCTTACTTTTTATTTTCCCCTTTTTCTCCATTGGTTTTAGTAAACCTGATAACATGCCTAACATGGTTAGTCTGTGCAAAAAGAAAAGGAAAAGTTAATAACACTTAATCATTACGTACAAAATAAACTGTGGCATGTATACCGGAATAGCAGTGCGGCATGTATCCCATTTTGCATGGTGCAAACGTTGGCCATCACAGTTACCTGCCATCGCTAAGGGGAATGGCGTAACCATACACACAGTACTCTATACAAACACTACACTTAGTTTTGACTTCGAAATCATGCATGCATTTAGTAATTAGTGTATGAAAAGTATTTAAACATAACGTGTTTAAAAGTTTGGACAGTGAAATGATGCACTTAAGTCAAATTAAGGATTGTACTTCTACAAGTAAACATCGAAATGTGATTCACGCTATACACTGGTTAAAATAATCTCATTGCGCACCTATACTGTGCGTTTGTCGACCATCTATTGATAATTACAAGAAATACAAGGGGTGCGGCATCTATCCCGTATGCTGCGACTCTCCCGAAGTTACCCTATAAGATTTGAATCAAAACTTTTATGAACAGCTATTTTTATTACAAATTGCTTCGAAATATTATTATTTTATAATTATTTCATTTTTAAATTAAAAAAGCATTTGATTTACGTATCATTGTTATTGTTTTTTGTCATTTCAATAAGAGAAAAGATAATTAGATAGAAGAACCACTTGTTTATTTTATTTTATTTCGTACCTTCTGATAGTGCATTGAATTTTATAGTAGATGAATAACAAACAAGGTTTATTTAAATTTTAATCAATTTGAATTTAATACTCATAAGAAATTCACTTGCAATAAATATAATAATATTTTACTATTAAAAAAAATCTTAAGCGTTAAACTTACCATACAATTCACAATTACTTGTAAAACAATTATTAATAAAAAAGAGAACTGTGTTAATTTGCAAGATGTGTTGCATGATTTTAATAGTTAAAAAATATGCATAAAATAATCGCTTTTCGTATATTTCGATTGAAATTTTGCAAACAATTTTATATTCGCATACATACATGCATTTATGCATGCATCCGCGCATACATCTTTGTGTGTATGCATACTCAAAAATAAAGGCAAGTGAAAATGTAGTGGAGAGGTAATATAGTTAAGTTTCTCTATAATGAACTACCATATAATGGATTTCTCTGTATAACGAATTTTTAGAAGGAACAGTCACTTTTTACACATTAAAAATAATCTAGCGAAATATCTATCTCCATATAACGATTTTTTTCAGAATTTTGTCTTAATTTGTTCAGTAAAGGCTTCAATATATGGTAGAGGAAAGCGGGCTCTCATGTCAAGCACACAAGTCGTATGTTTGTTGTTCAATAAATAAATAAATAAATAAATAAATAAATGGTAGAGGAATAACAATCTCGAGGTTGTGCAGCATCCCACTGATAGTGACATTTTAATCAGCATTGTTAAGAATATCTGTGATAGTGACAATGAGAGTGAAAGTGAAAACTTACAACAATAAAAAAAATAAAAAAAAATTACGAAGTGAAATAATGAGTTTCTTACGTGTTATAAGCAAAATACTTCATATTAAGGAAAATATTCCCGATTCAATTCTGCATTCCGTGTTAAAGTGTTAAAATTTTCAAAAATTACAGATGTCTTTAGTCTAAAACAAATGTATGTTTTCTTTATGCGTTTTTTAACTAATTTTCTTTTTCCGATTTTTAAACTATGTAAATAATTAAAAAATTACAATACCAAATTAATATTTAGAGTTAAACATTTCAAAATCTTAATTATGAATTATAAGGCACCTCATTAACAATTTTTTTCAAAGTTTACCCATTAAATAGGAATTTTCGACGTCATTCTCTATATAAAACGAATGCTTTGACTGGAACAATTGATTTTGCTACATGAAGACTCGACTGTACTTCTATTTTCTGTATTAAAAATGCTTTAAAGGTGACCAAAATATGTACAATAAAGTAGTAGTACTTAGTGAACTAACGCTTGAAAACCTGTGTGTATGTGTTTTTAAAGATGTTTCTTTTTAATATTATACGAAAACTTAATGGAAAATTCTACTTCTTTGTGTCAAAATTTTCGAATTTAAAATTTTTGCATCTCTTAAGTATGTAACAGCAAATTCCTCACAATACTTTTTGTTCGTTAAACATATCGTTGTCAGGACCGTAGAGAGAGACCGCGCCTGGTGCATGTAAAATCCGTCGTGGGTGCAAAGTCCTCCAAGTTACCTGTGAATTATACCTCTGGAGGTGCATTGCCAGGTGAAGGTCTCGTCATCTGATCAAGGTTCTAAATTACGAGACCAACTTGAGTAGCAATGTGCTGGTGCCAAACGACAGAATATAACGTTAAGTAACCGGCAAAACAAAGTATACATAAACAAGCAGTAGGCGCTGCAGATAGGATGACGATCGAGACAATGATGGCAGGATTATTGCCGCTTCGCGGCGATTAGGCGGTCACCCGCCCCGATGTCAGATACTAAACCCGTTAAGCTGGGGCAACCCGGCAGGTAGGGGCCTGGTTATTGGTTAGAAAGAAAAAAAAAAGAATGCGGCCCCCCTCCTCTCACACCATAAGCATGATAGAATAAATCCTGCTAAGACGGAATCGCAAAAGATCAGTAAAAATACAGTTTTAGACATGTTATTTCCGTCTTAGGAGGTATATTTTCTTGCCTGAACAGTATTTTTTTTTTTTTTTTTTTACGTACTATATACTAGCTTACAATTTTATTTTTATTAGCCCCCGGTACGGTATGCTATTTCTTTCTCCCAGCTTATTTTGTGCATTCCAAAAAATAACGTTACCTTACAAAAGCCAGCCGTAAAACAAAGCAGTACGATTAAACACTCTATAGCAATTTTTTAAACTTCTAAGCATCGCACATTTTCGATTTTTATACCGTCGTATTGGGAAAAAAATGTTCTTTAAAATGCATTTTGTTTGAAAACTGTATCTCCATATATTTTTGAAATATTAACTTTTTTGTAGTTTTTAGAGCCATTTGCTTAATATTGGCAACGGAAGTACTCCATTTCTTGTAGAAAGTAAAGGAAATATAGTTCTAAAATAGTAATTATATATTTTTGTTGCTATTTTCTCATAACAACCGAAGGAAAATGTAGTTAAAATACGCTCTATTTTGAAAAAAATATAAACGAATTATTTCTGTTAAAACAATAGAGCTATTATAAATTATATTTAGTTTTAAGTAATATTCAATATATTCATGTTTTAATTGCAGTATAATGTTTCTACTACTCATTGTCAGGTTTTTGGAAAATGCGTTAAATTTGGTTGAAAACTCTGTATGCTATAAACAAAAAACCTTTTGAATTTTTCACAAAAACGTTAACATCTTCACGAATATGAGTGCTATGCTTACACAAATGCATACAAACATTGAACAGGACCCAATTAGTCATTTACCACAGTGACAAACCATTTCCAGCCTTTCCTGTTACATAGGTGATCGCAAATATTATTTTATTATTAAATTTATTATTAGCCCCCTAATTGTACCCCCGACTAAATCTTCACCGATAAATATAAAATCAAACATGTTCTTTTCATCCCAGAAGTTCAAGAACAATTCGCCAATAATTTTTGTAGATATTCGACAAAACGTGTGCAATCGAAAGCATCCAGTCCCTGTACCTTAACTTTTGGAGGCCAGTGTATAATGGCTGTTTCATAATAATAGAAGCCACCAGTCCATCAGAAGAAAAGGAAGTAATGGAAATGCCGGGGGCGACTCTAAATTCTGAAAAAGCAGAATTCCTGTCCTCTAGTTTTTTTTTCTTTTAAGAGGGTCCGGGACACAAAAATCTTCAATTTTTCTAAAAACATTTTATTGCATTAAAAATTTCTCTATTTTTTCTGCCTAAAATGACGTTTAAATCATGTTCTTATTTTAATTGAAACAGGAAATATTAATTTTTTCGCTTTGGTTTGTTTTCAAAATCTAGCTTTCAAGCTATGGCTGTCATGGAAACGACTTCTTATGAAAATGCGTTTTTCTTCGTGATGAGTTTTTACACTATTTCTTGTATTTAAATTGTTATAAGTCAAGAAGCGTTAAAGCTAAATGGTTCAAACTTGGAACATGCCTTTTTCAATTGTTTTACTTTAATTTTGATTTAGAAAATTTGAAAAAAAAATTACTTTTGACAATATGATTTTTTTTTTTAAGTTACATCATTTTTTAATTTAAATATTTATCATTTTTATTTAAATTAATATTTTAAAAAATACTGAAGCAAAATTAAAACTTATATATTTCTGTTTATTTAAATGAAAAAAAATTGAAATTCTACAAATAATATTTCGAGTTATAACGAGTTTAAATTACCCTACGTTTTTAATATATTTTAAAATTTAATTTTTTTAAATAAAATTTATGATAAGTTTTATCAATGTGATTTTGTTTACAAATGATATGGTTAACCATAACAAAAAATTTCAAATTTTTAACTCAATAAATAGAAAATATTTTAAAATATGTCCCGGACCGCCTTGAAGTATTATTGTTTGCTGTTAAGTAGTTTCCCTACTTACTATTCCTATATATATTTTATTAACTTCTTCCTTGTAATACTTTTCAAAAAAATTTTTAAATGTGCAGCAAAAATGTTCTTTTTTTAAACGTAATATCCAATATTCATAAAATACCTTTTTTTATAAAATAGAAACAAAATCTAAGAGAGTTTCAGTTTGCTATATAAATTATCATCAACCTCCACGCCTTTAAAAAAGTGATGTATCTTTTTGTATCGTTATTAAGCATTTTCATTGCACTATAAAAATACATTATTTTCTAGAAAATAAATATAACTACCTAGATAGGTTCGCATAAAATAATCATAAAAACACATCCATATTTAAAGACGATATCGGTATTAAAACATTAGTTCGAAGTTTTAACTTCTCTTTTAATCCACACGTCTCGATTCCCCTTAAAAATACATGCAGGTTTAAATATTGAAAAGAAAAATTACATGCATTATCCTGAAAAATAATAAGAAGATGTAAAATCATATTTTCAACATATTTCGCAAGGATTTAGAAAATAATTAGATTTCTACATTAAAATTTCATTAGATTCATTCTTTAACCTCTCTTTGGAAACTGCAAAATAACAAATTCATGGGGAAAGGTATCGTCGAAACTCGTTAAAGCTACATGAAGAAAAAAAAAATCATGAAATTTTAAATTCGGTAACAAATTTATGTTCTTTCCCGGGAAAGAGCTAATTAAGTAGACGTTTTAGAATTCCAAAACAGCACAACGGAAAGTAAATGACACAATAGATTCTTTGCATGGGAGGACGCTAATTAATATTTATAGACTGTAAGTTTAGCTTTAGAAAGAAAAAAAAATACATTAAATATGGATTAAAGAATATGAATGGCTTGCAAGTTTGAAAATTATTTCTCTTTCTTCATTAATTATTCCTTTTCTGAAATAAAGAGGCCTAAAGATTTTATATCATTTTAAAATTTAAGATAGATATAATTTTTTTTCAGTTAATAATAAAATGGTCAAAACAGATCTTACATATATATTGCTCTTAATTAAGTTCTTTAAATAAAATATGATAATGTATGCCTGAACCATGAATTAATTGTTTATCAGAAAAAAAAATATTTTATATTATTTTGTTAATAATTTATATTATTTTGTTAATAATTTATATTATTTTGTTCAAATATTTTATATTATTTTGATTTTTAAATAAGTGTGAAATTTTTTTTTCAATGACAGCATTTGTTTTAATCAAAAAAATCTACACAATTTCCCATTGAGAAAAAAAATTGTTCCCAGAAACAAATGCATTTGAATATTTTAAGACATTTTGCATTATTAAATAAATATGACATTATTTCCATATGAAATCCGTCTTTCTCTCTCTCTCTCTCTCTCTCTCTCTTTTTTTTTTTTTTTTTTTTTTTTTTTTTTTTTTTTTTTTAATAAAACGATTTACATATGCCCCAATAAAAAAATAATTATCTGAAATAAATTTATTCATGTTATTTCTAGTATTTTGCATACATAATACACAAATAAGAAAAAAAAATTGTTTATCAATAATAAACGCAATCAAATGGTACATATGAATCTGCATTTTAAAACAAATACTCACTTTTTTATGAAAATAATTGTAATAATCTACTTCTACACAATGCCTCATTTAAAAAAAAAAAAAAAAAAAAAATGTCTGCTGGACATAAATGCATTCAAATAGTTTAAGACATTTTGCATTTTTAAATAAATGTGGTATTTTTTTTCATATGAAATCCGAATCTCTCCCTTTTAGGTAGCTTTCATTACAAAAAGCTACCTATTGCAGCCGTTCGGAGGAAAGCGATTTCAAAGAAATTTGGTATATTTTCATCGATCATGACCCCCAGACCCCGAAACCACCCTCCGTTCAAAAGTTGATATATATATCCATATATATATATATATATATATATATCTGACCTTTGTCATACTGTAACTCTCGAATTCATGAACCGATTTGGATGTAATTCGATATGTACATAGTACATACCAATGTCTCGACCGAGTTCGTTGGCCAGCTTCATCCGCCATTTTGTTTCAAAATGGCGGCCATTTAAAATTTTTTAAAACTTTTTAAATTTGAAATGTGGTACCAAAGAATTGAAAATGGTAAAATATTTTTTTCTTGTGTGTTTGATCTTTATACAAAGATTCCGGAGCAGTTTTTGTTTCGTGTATATCTTAAAAAATGGCTGAGTTATAGCATTTTGAATTTCTAGCGTGGCTGACATTTTGAAACGTCCTGAATTTTGTCACGCGATAAAAGGCGTATTTATGAACCGATTTGGATGTAACTTCGTTTGTACATAGTACATACCAATGTCTCGACCGAGTTCGTTGGCCAGCTTCATCCGCCATCTTGTTTCAAAATGGCGGCCATTTAAAAAAAATTTAAAAATTTTAAATTTAAAATGAGATACCAAAAAATTGGAAAATGAAAAATATTTTTTCTTATGTGTTTGACCTTAATACAAAGATTCCGGAACAGTTTTTGTTTCATCTATATCTAAAAAAATGGCTGAGTTATAGCATTTTGAATATCTATTGTGGCTGACATTTTAAAGCGACCTGATTTTTGTCACGCGATAACATGCGTATTTATGAACCGATTTGGATGTTACTTGGTCTGTACATAGTACATACCAATGTCTCGACCGAATTCGTTGGCCAGCTTCATTCGCCATCTTGTTGCAAAAGGGTTGCCATTTAAAAAAAATTTAATTTAAAATTTAAAATGAGGTATTAAAAAATTGGAAAATGAAAAAGATTTTTTTATGTGTTTGGCCTTGATACAAAGATTCCGGAGCAAATTTTGTTTCTGAAAATTTGTTCTTTTGTTTATATCTTAAAAAATGGTTGAATTATAGCACTTTGAATTTCTAGTATGGCTAACATTTTGAAACGATCTTGTATTTGTCACGCGATAAAACACGTATTCGCCTATTTCCATGTAAGAAGGCATGTGGATTGTACACATCAACATCTCAGCCAAATATAAGTTACTTTAAATAAAAGAAGCTTGGATAAAGCTGGCTAATTTCGCGAAATTCTCATTCATAATGATTTAGTATTGATAAAAATTAGTATTGAATCTCCTATATTCGGTTTCCACTAAATTGAGCTTCGTGTGTTTGAATAATATAAGTTGGCTTTTTTAAAATAAGGAATTTGAAAGCTACCTCTTCCTCCCGGCACTGGCCGGAAGGACTTTTTTTTTAATAAAATGATTTACATAATGCATGCCCAATAAAAAAATAATTATCTGAAATAAATTTATTAATGTTATTTCTAGCATTTTACATACATAATACGCAAATAAGAAAATAATTGTTTATCAATAATAAACGCAATCAAATGGTATTCATCAATCTGCATTTTAAAACACATACTTACTTTTTTATGAAAATAATTTTAAAAATCTACACAATGCCTCATTAAGAAAAAAAAATTGTTTCCCGGAAATAAATACATTCAAATAGTTTAAGACATTTTGCATTTTTTAATTAATTTAACATTTTTTTCATATGAAATCCGACTCTCTTTTTTTCATTTTTTTCATAAAACGATTTACATAATGCCCCAATAAGAAAATAATTATATGAAATAAATTTATTCACATTACTTCTAGCATTTTGCATACATAATGCACCAATAAGAAAATAATTGTTTATCAATAATAAACGCAATCAAATGGTACATATCAATCTGCATTTTAAAACAAATACTTACTTTTTATGAAAATAATTTTAATACTCTACACCAGTGATTCTCAAACTTTTTGACTCGCGAAGCCCTTTTTAGAATGAATTTCTATGGCGGAGCCCCCAAAGCTTACCGTGTCCTATGTTACAAGATAAGGTTTTTTAAATGCATTGCTACCGAGCACAGGATGTAGGAATGAATAGTAATCTAAACAACTATACATTGTCACAGAAATAAAATTATATTTTGAAACTTTTACCTATACACTCAGGGCCTGATTAATGCACGGGCCTCCGGGGCCTCGGCCCTGGGCCCACCAATTTCAGGGGCCCACAAATTTGTGTGTATTTTCTCACAATTTAAGTTTTTCCAATGTTTCCATTTTATATTTTGGTCCCTGACGTAAAAACAAAGTTTTACTGTAATAAAAAACTTCCATATTTAATTTTTCTGTAAAAGTCCTTTTCAATTTGAGAGTACCTATACTTTTCCAAACTTGCCGTATCCAGAAAATCAAATTTGGGGAAAATGCCAAAAACTGCATACTGTGTCTATTGGTTTCAATATAAACGAGGATTTTACAATGTCAGAATTATAGTTTAAAGTGATTACTAGACTATTAGGGAAAACACAATTTTTATGATTTTGGATAAGGCGAGTTTGGAAAAAGACGTCCTCATTTATTCTTCAACATAAACTGTAGATCATAGATGTTTGTGAATTATGCAAATGCTTATTTGAGAAAGTGGACGGTAATTCATTTTCTTGATTATTCTTGTAAGTTAAATTTTTTTTGTAAACTTGAAACTTTCACCCAAACAGTTTTGTCAGCTTATCAAATAAACCTACTTTTTTTTCTGAAAGTGTCGCCGGGAATGGGGAGGTAGGGGGGCCCAACTTTTTAACAGGACCTGGGCCCAACTTCAGCTTGATCGGGCTCTGTATACACTGAATGTATTTTCAATTACCATCAATACAGATGGAATTGTCAAAAGTTTACATACTTAAAAAACCTCAAAACTCAGAAAATCGTAAAATTTTACATTATTAGAATGACGAACAATAACGCATAAACGCTTAATGTGATTGGATTGTTTTGCGCAAATTTCTGAATTCGGGTCCTTTGAAAGTAATGGCAGGCGAATGTTTCGTTCTGCATTTAAAAGACTTCTGTATTTCGTTTTGGTTTTAAAGTAAGATCTTTAAGAGGCTACTTCAGTCAAATGAAAAGACCCATTCGCTAATGCTAATCCTATGAAAGAAATTTATAACGATATCTCGGTTGCATTTTAATATTTTTAAATGATTTTTTTTTGCATTGGATAGCTGAGATCGATCTGTATGCAGGCCGTTTTTTATTTTTTTGATTTCAATTGCAGATTTTTTAAATGAGGATGCTTTCATTTTCGAAACCGGTTCCCAAAATGAAAGTGTCCTCATTAAAAATATCTATAAACAAAATAGAAAAAGTAAAAAACGACCTTTGTACAGCTCGATCTCAGCTATCCAATGCAAAAAAATCATTTAAAAATATTAAAATGCAACCGAGATATCGTTATAAATTTCTTCCATAGGATTAGCATTAGCGAACGGGTCTTTTCACTTGACTGAAGTAGCCTCTTAACACTAAATGTACCAAGAAGTTTACTCAAGTTTTATAAAAATATTTCAGGCTGAATTTTTATTTAAAATTATTTACTTTTCTATGTAACTTATTTCTGTTTGATTTATATTTTAGTTATTTTATAAAAAGTTTATGGTTCGAAATGAAATATTTTCATTTGGTATCACTGAATAGCCTGTTGTTGTATATTCGGTGTTAACTTTTACGAGATATCAAATCAACGAGGACTTCGTGTCTCACTGAAAATTAGCTGTGTGTCCGTTTTTAGGTGCGTTCGCAGTTATATAAATACGTAGCACCTATAGTCGTCGTTCAGTTCGTCTGTCCGTCCGCATATAACAGAGCAAAAACTACCCAACAGAATGGTCTGAAATTTTAAATATATAATTGTTGCAAAATTTTGTCGAGCTATTTCCAATTTTATGAAAATCGGATGTATAGTTTAATTACAGGGACAGTCAAAAGTTTTCCGTTACATTACGGTCAATGAAAAAAAATTATTGAAAATTTTAGAGCATTATTTTTAGCATAATGAATCACAGTGATTAAACAGGACAAAGGGAAAATTTTAAATTAGTGGTAGAAATATATTTTATTGTCTATTTCGTCCCAGTGCGAATATGTTCAGGACATTTCATATTTGTTTTAACAAATGTTGTGATTATTTCTTTTGAAGCATGTACACATTACTTTGCCCTTCATATTGAAAAAAAAAACTGAGGCGGTTTATCTTTCAAATCACAATGGTTTATTTCGAAATGATGACGCAGCTGAGCATGATAATCTGAAGCTATTGGTTAACACTATACCTCAAGTCATACTGAGAGGAGGAGTTGAGAAATTCAAGTATACAAATTTTCCATACAATTTCTTGCTTTCTTATATTAAATCTACATTTTTTTTTTCATTTATTGCATTTTTTGATCGGAAAACGAAAAAATAGAGTGCTAGTAGACATTAATATTCGCACCGGAAATTTTTTAAAGAAAATAGAATTTAGTTTATTAAAAGAGTTCAGATAGTTGAAGATCAATGTATAAATATTTTTGTAAAAAAACAATCTGTTTACATTTTTGGAAAAAAAAAAAGCAGAAGGGAATAAAAACCTTCCTTTAAATGTGTTTTTTTGTTCAAATTTTATTTATTTTACTTAACGCGTAGAGGAGCCCCTGGAAAGTTCAAGAGGAGCCCTTCGGGCTCCGCGGAGCACACTTTGGGAACCTCTGCTCTACACAAAGCCTCATTGGGATAAAAAAAAAAATTGTTTGCCGGAAATAAATGCATTCAAATAGTTTAAACCATTTTGCATTTTTAAATAAATTTGACATTTTTTTTTTCATATAATCTCGACTTTCTTTTGTTCTTTTTTTTTTAATAAAACGATTTACATAATGCCCCAATAAGAAAATATATATCTGAAATAAATTTATTCATATTATTTCTAGCATTTTGCTTACATAATGCACCAATAAGAAAATAATTGTTTATCAATAATAAACGCAATCAAATGGTATACACATCAATCTGCATTTAAAACAAATACTTTTTTATGAAAATAATTTTAATAATCTACACAATGCCTCATTGAGAAAAAGAAATTTTTTTTCCCAAAAATAAATGCATTTAAATATTTGAAGACATTTTGCATTTTAAAAAAAATATGACATTTTTTCATATGAAATCCGACTCTCTCTCTCTTTTTTCTTTATATAAAAAGATTTACATAATGCCCCAAAAAGAAAACAATTATCTGAAATAAATTTATTCATATTATTTCTAGCATTGCATTTTGCATACATAATGCATCAATAAGAAAATAATTGCTTATCAATAATAAATGCAATCAAATTGAAGATATCAATTTGCATTAAAGATCAAAAGGCTTTAAGTAAACATGCTTCAGAAGAAAAAAAAAAAAGCGCGTGTTTATCAGAAATAAATGAGTTAAAATAGTTTTGTCATTTTTATATTATTTTTTTCCTATTAAAGTAATTTTAAATAATAAAACTTCTGTATTATGGCAGAGGGACGAAATACTTCTTTTTCGGAGATAAATACATTCTTAAATTTTTCATTTAAAAAACAATGTGCTTTTTAGTTTTTATTAAACGAATTTAAAATGAAAAAGTACTAGATTATGCCAAGACAACAAAATAATTTTTTATCAAGAATAAACGATATCAAATAATTTATATCATTTTGGCATTTTAAAATGTATTTATTTTCTTTTAAAAAGTTTTAAATGGAAATTTGCAACATTGTGCCACAAAGACAAATATTTTTATTATTATTATCAGAAACGGGTAAATAATTTATGAAATTTTGCCTTGTTAAAAATATGTTTGTTTTCTACATTTAAGAAGTTTTTAATCAAAAGGCGCTATAATGTATTGAAGCGATAAATTAATTTTCATCAAATAATATAAATTCCCTGAAATAATTTATATAATTTTGCATTTTAAAACAAATTTTATACATATACATTTTAAATTGGTTATTAAATCCAAATGCGCTACATTGTATTACAGAAAAGATTTTTTTTTCTCATTGAAGAAGCTTTTAATCAAAAGGCGCTATAATGTATTACAGCGATAAATTAATTTTCATCAAATAATATAAATTCCCTGAAATAATTTAGATAATTTTGCATTTTAAAACAGATTTTATACATAGGGTAGGGGAGTACACAGTGAGACAGCAGCTACTTTTGCATGTAGTTGTAACTTTTCTTCAAGATGCTACACACACATAACGACCTCATCTTATGCAACACGTGGATGTAGTTTCGGCACTTCAGTTACTCGTCCGACAAAATAGTAAATAATTCCTTATTTTATAGTGGTTAAAGTTACATAAACGTCTATTTTAGAATTTATTTCCTTCAATATGACATATATTTGCTTAACCAAACCTAGCTATATCTAATAATAGACTATTTCGGCAAAACGATATAAACTTTTTAAAGCGATGAAATTGATGTAACAGATGTGGCATCCATTTTGTTACAATGCAACGAAAGTACACAGTGAGACATACTGTTGTGGTACACAGTGAGACGTGTCTTATTGTGTACCTACTATGTAGTTCTAACGTTAAAAAAGTTATTTATTAATAAAATAAGGTTTCTCTCACTCTCTCTCATTCTCTCTGTGTATGTGGGCCTGCGATGGCTAGGGAAATTTACTAAACGTAAGAGGCTGAAAATTTGCATGTAGGTAGCCCAAGGTCTGCCATTGTCCACCCGAGGCTCATATTTTTAATATTTTGAAAATCTAGAATTATTAATTAGAAATCATAAACTGCAGAAAATTATTGGTAGAGTGTAAAATTGTATGATTTTTGAAAATATATACATTGTCTCACTGTGTACTACTTGTGGTACACAGTGAGACAATTTCCGATACTCCGTTATGCTGCTTCTGTGCTTTTATAAATAACTTTTCTAAAATCATTTATACATTAATGTGTAGAGCATTTGTGTAGCTTAAAGATGTAGCCAAAAAATTTTCAAAAGAATAAAAATAGTCGCCATTTGTTAAGTAATAATAATTTTCGTCTCACTGTGTACTACCCTCCCCTATACATTTTAAACTGATTATTAAATCCAAATGCGCTACATTGTATTACAGAAAATATTTTTTTTTTCTCATTGAAGAAGTTTTTAATCAAAAGGCGCCATAATGTATTACAGTGATAAATTACTTTTCATCAAATAATATAAATGCCCTGAAATAATTTATATAATTTTGCATTTTAAAACAAATTTTATGCATATACATTTTAAATTGGTTATTAAATCCAAATGCGCTACATTGTATTACAGAAAATAATTTTTTTTTTCTCATTGAAGAAGTTTTTAATCAAAAGGTAACAATCAATCATAATGTATTACAGCGATAAATTAATTTTCATCAAAAATAAATTCCTTGATTTAATTTATGTAATTTTGTATTTTAAAACAAATGTTATACATATACATGCGATTGATAAGTAAGATCAACTACACATTTGAAAATCAGCTTGTATGAAATGGTTATGTTAAAAATGTCGCTGCCTCTCGGACTTTTATAACGACACTATGGACAAAAACCTTCCTTTGGGTTTGAGATTAAAAATCTCCTTATGCTTGGAAATAACTTTCAGGACCACGGTATATTGAAAAGCAGTCTGTTTTCAAATTTTACTCTTATAGTTTAAGTTTTGATCGAGTTTTAGATGTTTTCAGGAACAGATATAGCTTATGCATGAATTCTTTTCTCTATTTTAATGCACCATCATGCATATTTCATGTTATTTTTTAAATGTAAATTATTTATTTTAATTAATAAGTAAATACAAAATTTCTAATATTATTTATCGAACAGTAATTCGTACAAAGAAATCGAAAATATTTTGCGCATACATCTACCTGTATTTATGGTGCACCAAGTGATGAAACATATAAACAAATTTGCTAACTGCATTATTTTTACACTAAATGATTCCCAATGTAGCGTCACATTAATATTGTCCATAAGAAAATAGTTTTAAAAGTATTAGTTTAATATATGAATTTTCCCCATTAAATGCGTTTCGCATAAATAATTTAATTATTTTAAAGTTTTTTTCCTCTTTTAAAATTCACGTGTAAATATATTCTTGAATTTAAAAGTGTTTGAGAAAATTATTATTTGAGCTTTTCAAATGTGAACTACTTTTCACTATTAAAAGTTTTTCAATCGTAATATTTTAATTATTTTAGCCATTTTACATATGACGATATTTAATATTTGGGCATTTTACATATGACTTAATTGTCATCATAAAATGCGTTTGCATGTAATAATTTAATTATTTTAAGAATTTCTGACTTTTTTTAATATTCACACGTAAATACTTTATTTATGACGTAATTTTCCTTATTTCCTGCTTTTAACACGTGATCATATAATTATTATCTTAAAGTTTCATTTATATTTTTAATAGCCACGTGTAAATAATCAATATAAAACAAAAAAAACTTTTTCTGATTATTGAAAAAATGTCTCTTGAAATGCTGAAAATTTCAATACAAAATTCGAAAAAATAAAAATAAAAAAAAATAATCAAATTCCAAAAAAATAAGCACAGCCTGCACACCACAAGTTTATGAAGTATCTCTAGAAAAAAAAAATTAAATTCCTATGTATAGTTTTTGGTCCGATAAATCTTTATTAATGGAACGATTTTGACAGACTTTAACATTTAATAGCTCTTAAAATAATTCTTCGATTTAAAGACGGTCTGCTTCAGCGTGTTTATCAAACATATCTCTATAATATCACTAATTATCATATTTTTATATGCAGTAGTTTTTTATAAAATTAGCGAAGAAAGACCTCGGTCACAAAAAAATTATTCCCGGCAGCGGTGACAGCGTTAGTTACTTTTTTTTTATATATATAATAGAGAGATTTTGCATTTGAAAGCAAATTTTTAACATATAAATTTTTTAACATATCTTTATTAAATCACAATCCGCTGAAATGCATTTCAGACGCGAAATAAGTTTTTTTTTTTCCGGAAACAAATTCGTTTACATAGCCTATGTGTAATTTTGAATTGTTTTTAAAATTGTAGCATATCATTTATTATTATTATTATTTAAATGTTTATTAAATCAAAATTCGTTGCATTGCATTGCACAGACAAAATCATTTTTTGAACAGAAATGAATTCTTTGAAATAATTTATGTACTTTTGCAATTTTAAGCAGATTTGTTTTATGTCCTTTATTTAATTTAAATATTTATTAAATCAAAATGGCTGAATTGCATTGTAGAAACGAAGTAAGTTTTTATTGATAAAGGTGCCTGCCTACGTACGGAACAATTTTTTCCAAAAAAGCTATTTAATTATTTTTTAAAGTTATTTTTACTAAGATTAGGACTATAAAATGTGAAAAAAAGTAAAAAATATTTAATTTATTGAAAAAAGTTTGGTAAATGGAGTAATTTATAGTAAAATTTAGTGAAATTTGCCCCGAAACGCAAAACGCAGTGGTGGAAAATTGGCGCAGAGGAGGAGCCTATTGACACCACTAAATTTTAGTAGTATTTTTTGGCTTATCTAATGATAGGATTTCTGAGTTTTTATTAAGTTGAAGAATACTTCAAAATATTAGTGGTGTCAATAGGCTCCTCCTCTGCGCCAATTTTCCACCACTGAAAACGCTCTAAAGGAAATTCTACTGTATGTATCTTAATTTCCTTTTTACACTTCATATTTATGACATTGGTGAAGGCAATGAACTAAAATCTAAGAGATTCTTTAAGTATTTCAAAACTTGTAGCATATCGCACCTGTTTACATGTTAATTTTCATAAAATTCATCGATGTCATTCCTCAAAAACATCCATAAAACAAAAAAAAATTTATTCTAAATTTAAATCTTTAGTTCATTGCCTTCACAATAGTGTAAATAACATATATTTTAAATTTCATAGTGATATTCTAATAACTTTTTGAGAAATCATGTTTCGCGTATGGAATTTTCACCGAAAATTACATTTTCCAAAAAATGCATTTAAAGTTTAGATTTATGTTTTACTACAAGAATTTACAGTAATATACATCTAAATTTCATGGAGCATATTATTTATATTTCTTATTATTAAACAAATGCATCCAAAATTGCGAAATTTCTCCAAACATACGACGCTTTAAAAGCAATTTAAAAATTTAAAAATTTTAAATTTTAAAGCCCTTTAAACAACACTTTCGGTTTGAGTGACAGCTGTTGAGTAGTTTTAAAACCGCTATAACTCCGGATCTATTTATTGTACAATAAAAACAAATACAGTTTTGGAAAGGTAAAGAGTTGGTCTTTATTAAAATAAAATAAAATAAATTTGACAATTTTGGTCGAAAATTGCATTTTCAACGTAGTCAGATACCTTAGCTAATTTGTAGCATACCTTTTTTTTAATTTAAGTTTTATTAAATCAAAATCCGTTGTATTGCATCGCAGAGACGAAATATATATATATATATATATATATATATATTTATTTATTTTTTTTATCAGAAACAAATTCTTTGAAATAATTTATGTAATTTTGTAATTTAAAGCTGATTTCTTTTATGTCCTTTATTTAATCTAAATATTTATTAAAACAAAATGGATGAATTGCATTGTAGAAACGAAATAAGTTTTTATTGACAATACATTCTTTTAAATAATTTGATGTTTTAAAGCTAATTTATAGCATATCCTTTCTTTTTATCTAAATGTTTATTAAATCAAAATCCGTTGCATTGCATTGCAGAGACGAAATATATATATATATTTTTTTTATCAGAAATAAATTATTTGAAGTAAATTATATATTTTGCAATTTAAAGCTGGAAGTCCTTTATTTAATTTAAATATTTATTAAATCAAAATGGCTGAATCGCATTGTAGAGACGAAATAATTTTTTATTGACAAAAAATTCTTTCAAATAATTTGACGTTTTAAAGCAATTTTGTATCATGCTCTTTTTTTAATTTAAATGTTTATTAAATCAAAATGGGCTGAACTGCACTGCAAAAACGAAATAATTTTTTTAATTTTGCATGATTTTTTTTAATTTAAATGTTTATTAAATCGAATTGCCCTGAATTCAATTACAGAAACGAAATAAGTTTTTATTGGAAATTAATTCTTTTCAAATAATCTGCGTAATTTTGCATTTTCAAGCAAATTTGTTGCATATAAATATATTATTTATTTAAATGTTTATTAAATAAAAATATGCTGGACTCAATTAGAGACACGAATTTTTATTATTATTAATACTGGAAATAACTTCTTTGAAATAATTAAAATTATATAATTTTGCATCTGAAAACTGATTTTCAGCATATCATTATTTTAATTTAAATGTTCATTAAATCGAAATGTCCTGAATTGAAGAATTACTGAAACGAAATAAGTTTTCATTGGAAAATAATTATTTTAAAATAATCTATGTAATTTTGCATTTTCAAGTAAATTTGTAGCATATATATATATATATATATATTTCCTTTTTTTTATGTTTATTAAATCAAAATGCGCTGTATTGCATTGCAAATACGAAATATTTATTATTATTATTATTATTTATTATCGAAAATAAATTCTTAGATAAAATTTATGTAATTTTGCATTTTAAAACTTATTTGTTTTAATAATAAAAATAATAAAGGACTTTACGTTGTAATATCGATTTGTTTTATGTCTTTTATTTAATTTAAATATTTATTATCATTGCATTCTAGATACGAAATAAATTTTTGGGGAAAATAAATTCTTTTAAATAATCTATATAGTTTTGCATTTTAAACCAAATTTGTTAGGTATCATTATTTAAATTTAAATATTCATTAAATCAAAATGCACGGCATTGTAAAATTATTTTTTATCGGAAATAAATTATTTGAAATAATTTATGAAATTTTATATTTTAACGAAAATTTGTTGTAAAAAACGTTTATTAAATCAAAATCATTGCAATACAGCGACGAAATATGTATATAATCGAAAATAAACTCTCAAATAACTTACGCAGTTTTGCATTTTAAAATAAATTTGTTCAATTTCCCTTTGTAATTTAAATATTCATTAAATCAAAATACGCTGTATTGCCTTACAGCAACGAAAAATTTTTGATGTAGGAAATAAAACCTTTGAAACATTTTTTGTAATTTTGTATTTTAAAACCTATTTTTATATCCTTTTTTAAATTTAAATATTTATCAAATAAAAATGCACTTCATTGCATTGCATAGACGAAATAAATTTCTATCGGAAACAAGTTCTTTGAAACGATTTATGTAATTTTGCATATCATGTTTTTTAATTTATTTTTTTTAATCAAAATTTGCTGTATTGTATGTCAGAGACGAAATATATATAGAGAGACATTTTTATCGGAAATAAATGCTTTGAAAGAATTGATGTAATGTTGCATTTGAAACAAAAATTTTATTATGTTATTTATTTTTTATTTAAATCAAAATGCATTGTATTGTATTGCAGCGATGGGCGAATTACTTCTTTGTTAAATCATAAATAAGCTCTTGGAAATAATGTATGTAATTTCGCATTTTAAAACAAATTTATTTAACTTTCCTTTTTAATTTAAATATTTATTAAATCAAAATACGCTGGATGGTCTTACAGGGGGATGAAATATAATTTTTTATCGGAAATAAATTATTTGAAATAAGTTATGTAATTTTGCATTTAAAAACAAATTTGTTGTATACGTTTTTTTTTTTTTTTTATAATTTACATATTTATTAAATCAAATTGCGCTGCATTGTATTATGGCGCTCCTTTTTTTTTTTTTTTTTTATCGGTAATAAATTTTTTGAAATAATTAATGTGTCACACTTTGGGATCAGGACATTTACTTTGAGATAGTGGTCTTCAACTTTTTTGCCAGAAAATCGCTTTGTCACCACAAATTCCGAAAGGTAATTCTTACAATTTAATCTCAAACTTTCCTCTGTGACACCTCGCCATAGCTCATCGAATCCTTTTCCCGATGTTCAGCGAGCACTGCACGAAACTTTATGTTGCAGGTTACTCTTCCCCAATTTACCTTTATTCCCTTTCCTTATTTTTCACATCAAGGGTATATCTGATACCAAACAGTATATATATATATAGAATACTAGGGGGCTCTGCCCCCTACGAGCTACGCTCGTCAACCCCCGTTCAGACACCGCAGACTCTAACAGCACGATAATTTAATCGGCTTTAAAAAGATTTCGGAAGATTGAATTATAATTTGAATCTGAGAATTATAATCTGACGTAATTTTCACCAAACTTTTCTTTTTCTTTTTAATATTCACGTAAAAATACTTTTGTTAGAAATGAAATATTATGATCATCTTAAAATATCAAATAAATGTCTCGAGCAATTTTTAAATTTAAACTGTTTTGCAATATTATTTTTTGTTGATTTTATATAATAAGTGTAATGTGACGTAAATTCTCCTATTTAAGACTTCTAACGCATGTTTATGAATCTATTATTTTACAATATTCTGTCTCTTTTAAAATTCACGTGTAATTATAATTTTTATGACGGAATTTTCAATGAGTTCCTGCTTTTTATATTTTCTGTTTATAATAGTCACGTGTAAAATAATTTTTTAATTTGAAGTAAACATTATTGTTTGCGCTGTTTATACAACTGGCAACAGTTTAAATTAATAACATTTTCTAAAATTTGAAAAAAATATCTCTCGAAATGCTGAAAATTTTAATTTAAAATTGAAATAAAACCTCAAAAAATGAGTCAAATAAGAAAAACAAATACAATCTGCACACCGGGAACTTATAACGTATAAAATGATCTAAAAATGATTAAATTCTCATGTATAGTTTTTGCTCCAATAAAACTTTTTTAATGGAACGATTTTGTCCAACTTTAGCATTAAATATCTCTTATAATAATTCTTCGATTTGAAATCTGTCTGCATCAGCGTGTTTATCAAACATTTCTCTATAATACCACCGATTTTCATATTTTTGTATGCAACAGTTTTTTTTTTAATATTAACGATGAAAGGCCATGTTTAAGCATTCAAATTGGATGTGGATCTACCCGGAATATCTACGCAGATTTTCATTGGTCCATTTCCAAATTAAAACTTTTTTTTATATATAGAAGGATATCACATTATTTGCGACAAACCGTTATTTATATACTATGTACAAACTGTCAAATTTTGCCCGAGGTGGCATTAGAAAATAAATGTAAAATGAATAAATTTTTTAAAGGAAATATTACTTACGAACTCAATAAGTCTTAGTGTTGCAAACTATTTTTTTTTTTTTTTTTTAATCAGAAATAAGTGCTTTAAGATAATTGTCAATTTCATTGCATTTTTACATTTTAAAATAAGTATGAGAATTAAAATAATTAAAATAATAAAACTTTGTAAAAAATCACCATAAAATTAAAACAAAACACAGGACGCGTTTCGAGCTAAAAACATAACAGCTCGTCATCAGCTAAGCATACACGTGTCCGTAAACGAACAAGTTCAAAAATGAACTGAAGATAAAGAATGTTGCGAAGAATGCGACAGATGGCGCTACCTGAAAGAGGGATAAGCAAAAGGGAAATGTGTTGAAAAAAGATAGAAGAGAAAATGAAATGGAAAAAATGGAAATAAAAGAAAAAATGAAAATAAAAGAAGTAAATTAAAAATATAAATAAAAATAATAAATAAAGAACTATAAAAGAACAAGAAAAAAATCCAAATTATTATTATTATTATTATTATTATTATTATTTTTTTTTTTTTTTTTTTTTTTTTTTTTTTTACAAAATAAAAAGAAAAGAAACAAGAGAAAAGGGAAAGGAATTACAAAATTAATTTCCACGCTGGAGATAGGAAAGGAGATGATGGGAGATCATTGACAAGATTAGCAGAATTTTTAGAAATAAAATATGCTTCATGAAAATCCAAGTGAGAGGGAGAGGCAGGGGAAGAAATAATTTTGGCCATGGAGAAATTGAAACAATGACTGGAAGACCAACAGTGAGAAGCAATCGAAGATTTAGAGATTTCTTGATTTGCAATATATCTCTGATGCTCGCCTAATCTGAATTTTAAAGAATTTCCTATTAAATTAGTTTTCAGCTTAAATATGCATTATTGCATGCAGTAGCGCCAGCTTTTGAAAAATATTAGGTGGGCTCAAAAATGTTTGAGTAAAATAATGCATACATAAACATTCCACCCCCCCCCCCCCCTCTTAGTGCGTATGTGTGAAGATAGGGGCGGGGGAGGAGCAGATGACTAAAGATTCGAAGTCAAATTATGGTTTTTCTAAGTAAAATATAAAATTATTATAATTCAATTATAATTTTATAAATGATTTTATTAAACTATAGTCTCATAAATTATTTCTTAGAAGTGCATTAATATTTATTACAAATAGCATAAAAATTACTAACTGAACATCCAAAAAAAACTAAATGTCAAGCAAAACATACATTTTAGTCACCTGAAGTGCTTTATCGATTCAAGACATTAAAATAGATGACAAAATATACATAAAATTTGTTTTTGAGAAAAATATAATTATACATTCGCTGAAGGGGCTTCTGTAAATCTAAAGACTGTCTTTACTATTTTTCAAACAAAATTATTTTGAGAACGTCAATAAAACAAAATCTTATTTCAGCGATTAAATAAATAAATAAATAACGAAAAAGTCAATGAAAATTGGGTAGGTGGAGAGATCAAATTATTGCGTGGGCTCGCGCCCCAAGAGGACATATAAGTTGGCGCCACTGATTGCATGCAACAATGGGGAAACAAATGTTTGTCAAAAGTATATTCTTTCCTACAGCATAATTTATTTTGCAATTTTGAAATATATAATTCTTGGTTAAGGGATTGTTTCTTTTATCGCAACATCTTAATTTGTCTAGAATCGTGAAATACGTTTCAGCCACACAAGCGTAACATTTTATATATTGTAAAAGAACTATATAGTACTTACTGTATTATTGTTATTATTATTTCCTTTAAAAAAATATTTTGAGAAAACAAAAAATAATGTTTAAAATTAAATTTTGAGAACCATTAAAATTGTAAAAAGGTAATTCTCTGTGAGCAGCCAGTATAACCTTTTATAAAGAGATTAAAAAGGTTCATATCTTAAGTATCTGAATTTGATTATCTGGTAATTTTACGCAAGTTCGAAGAAAGGAATACATTTGACTACAGCATAAAGTATTAAAAGAGTGTTAATTCGTATCTGAAATGCCTTAAAACAAGTCAGAAATTGTATGCCAAACGTTCCAAATGGGGTGCGTTTGTACTATAACTAGTTCTATAAATATTCAGATCTTGGTGCAATAGCTGTTGCACTCGTATGCGCAAAAATGTATGAATAGAAAATTTATTACGATTCTATATATTAAGTTCAGTAATACGGAAATAATAGGACTCCGTCTTAAATAGGACGTCATCACCATGGCAACCTAGAATCATTACTTTTCGCGGGATATCATTGAATTAATGATGAATGACAGGATTTATTAGAATGAAGAAAACTTTTGTTAATATCTTTTTAAGTTTTGATTCGATTTTCGTAAAATTTGAAATAACTCGACAAAATTCTGCAACGATTATATATATTAAATTTCAAACCATATGGTTGGGTAGTTTTTGCGCTGTTATATGCAGACAGACAGACAAACGGACCAGACGATGACTATAGGTATGGCGTATTTATATAATTACGAAAGCGACTAAAAAGGTTAAAACCAATATTCATACCATTTTCCTTCATTGTATTGTTTATTCAGAGTTATAAAATGTGAAATTCATAATTGCAATAATTATGATAAGCGTAACCAGGATAAAGTTCAATTTTAACAGCCTTTTTCGTCTTTCACGTAAACTAAGCTTTTTGTTTGCATTAAAACAATTGTAAATTTACCTAACTGAAATAAATAGCATATTAATATAATTATATATCAATAAATATTAATCGGATGAGCTAACAAATACCGAGCCAAAGTATTAAATTATATAAAATCAATTTACATTTTTCCAACGTTGTATATCAATACAACGTTTATTAGAATTAAATTAGAATTTGATATTTACTGAGTATGCCAACAAATGTTAACAGGCATAATTAATTCGTGTAGAATTAATCTGTATTTTTTTATATTATTATTTGATGTCTCTGAACAAATAATTTATTTAATATAGTGACAAATATAAACAGAATTTATTAATTTATATTGAAATAATTAATTATATAAATTAATTTAAATGATGAAATATTCTAAAATTCACAGTTAATTAATAATTTTAAAATGACTCACTACTCAAAAAAAAAAAAAAAATGTTACTATTTAAAATAATGTGTAATCATTTTAGATATGATTATTTATAAAATATAACATCTTATTTTTTTATTATTATTGTTATTTATTCTTTATAAACTAATAATAAAGTTAAAAGAATACGGTTGCATAATTGTCGTTTTCGATAACGCTTACACTGTAAAATAAATCCGAGCAGTTTTCCTGTAGGAATCGGAAAAATAGTTGCCCTTATCGTACCGGAAAATTTTCTGACCCAGCTCGGAATAAAATCCGTAAAAAAAAGGAAATAGTCAATAAAACGGTATTTTACAGATTTTATTCCGATTTTACGGATTTTATTCTGAGCTGTGTCGGAAATTTTTCCGGTACGATAGGGCAACTATTTTTCCGATTCCTACAGGAAAACTGGTCGTATTTTTTTTTACAGTCTACGGTAAGTAGAAATATATTAAATGAATGCAGGTATTAATTTACATTTTTAAATTCGAAGTTACATTATTTGAGCTTGACACATACTGAAATAGTTATCTGAAGTTGATGCGATATTCAACTGTAAGCGGCAGCAGAAAATAAAAAAATTCGTTATAATTCATTAAAATAATGTTATTGCTGATTAAATTTCCAAGTTTTCATACACAAGCAAGTAATAATAATTAAAAAAAAATAAAAACAAGTTTTAAACTAGTCACTAAATTAATTTACATAATTTTGTTTTTTCTAAGCAAGTAATTTCAATTATTTCATGTATACTCAATAAAAAATATTTAAATATTCACATACGCATGAACAGGCAAACATTCAGAACTTTACTCTGCTTACATAATATAAGAAAATTTATTATAATCGATACGCAACGCATAGCTTTTATTTCCAATATTTTCTATTAATTGTCTCTCTATTTCCGCTAACATGCACTTACTCTTACATAGATTCTCTACGGTATCATACATAGATTGAGAAAAAGCGGCATAATTAATCAATACTGAAGAATCCGTCTTTCTTTTACGTATTTTATCATTATATTATCCAATAAGAAAATCTCATGCAGATATGTCCACTGATGTTCTATTTATAAATTAAACTGGATTGTAATCAAGTAACAATACATGATTCTGCACCCCCTTTTTTATCATTATTCTTTAAAGCTTTCTTAGAAATGTATAACCATGAAAATGTAAATACATAATTTCATTTAACGACAGCATGCCACAAGTTTCAATGATTACTGTTACTCAAATTAATTTTTATAAGGTAAAATGTACCGTAATTAATATATAATATAAAGCATACTTACATTTTTTTTCTGTATTCTGCATTTACATTATTGCATAAATAGGAAATCAGAGAGAATAATTAGTAACAGTAAAAGTTTTTAATTAGTTAGAGCGCATCCGAATTTAAATAAGTTATTTCAACAATAATTGATTAATATTTTTTTACAATAATGTTAATAATATTATTATCTTATAGTTTCTTTTGATTGAATAAAAGAAGCAATGCTACTATTTTTTGCGATATAATTTATTGCCTTAAAAATATGCGTAAAAGTTTCAATTTTTCAAAGATTAAATTGAATAATCTCTATAAAATTTAAAGCACAAATTTTTTTCTGAATTCTTACAAGGTAGTTAGTAAACATCTTCAGTACAACGTAAAAATAAACAATTATTTTTTTTTCATCAAATATACAAAAGTACGATTTCAAATAGATAACATTAATTAAAATTATTTACTTGTTATGACAGTTTCGGAAGAATAAATAAACGTCTTCTCCGATTCGAAATAACAAATTAATGAATTAAGTAAAAAAGCGGGATAAAAGCATAAATAAGTTATTTCAGCAATAAAATGTTAACATAATTTATAATTATAGTAATAATATTTTTTCCCCTTTTGATTGAGTAAAAATAGCAATGCTATTATTTTTTAGGATATTATTTACTGTCTTAAAAAGAAGCGTGAAGTTTTCAAGCATTTTTATTATTATTATTAAAATAAATAATTCATTCTAATTAAAAGAATTTTTTTTTTTTTAATTTTTACAATATAGTTAATAAACATCTTCAGTATAGTGTAAAAATAAACAATTATTTTTTTCATCGAATATGCAAAAGTACGACATCAAAAAGATAACATTAATTAAAATTATTTACCTTTTATATTTCTGTGACAGTTTCGGGAGAATAAATAAATGACACTTGTCCGATACAAAATAACAATTTAATGAAATATGTCAAAAAGCGGGACCAAAGCATGCACAGTAGCTGCAAATGCCTGAGAAGGTCAATTGGGGTTTGTAATAGCTCTTAGTCACAATCGTCCATCCTTTTTAAATACCCGCCCTGGAAAAGCATCCGCGAAAATTTTCTCACAATTATTTTGAACATCAAAATTCAGTACTTACTCTTACGCCGATCGTGGCTTCGTTGAGAGGTGCCCGATTTCGAAACCTCATGTCACGTGAGAAAAGCAAACTACCCCCCTCCCGAAGTGTGGGGGGGTAAGGAAAAAATGACAAAAAATAATAACAAAGGTACAGAGAGAACAGCCGGATGAAACAGATCAGATCACGATGTTGATGCTAGGAGGATTAGAGTAGCTCTGGGATGGGAACTGGCGAAGCACTGACAGCAGTCATATCCGCGAGGTCAGCGCCATCTGGAAGACACTGATAGCAATTTATTCAGGTTGTTTTGGTGCGTAAAAGATAGTTAAGGGGCAGAGTTATTAAGGGGTCTCAGGACTCTTAAAATTGGAAAAAAAAATGATAAAAAAAATACAATTTTGAACATTTAATATTTTAAAATGTGTATGATTTAAAAATACAATTTTTACTGGTATTAAAATACATAAGTATTCATCATTCTTTCATTTCATGCATTTAAAAAATCGCAAGATGTAGATTTATTTTTTATAGGGCGCTCCAAACTGTCATACATTTGTCGAGCAGAAAATTGGTATATAAATAACTAGAAAACAGGAATTCTGATTTTTCAGAATTTAGTGTCACCACGATGAAAAAGAAATATATGTATGAAAGGATAAAAACCCTTTTAAAATTCAAAATTCAAATTAAATTTCAAAAATTTAAATTAAAATTCGAAGTCTCTTTCTTCTAACTTTAAATCTATTTCTAAAACCAGTTTTACCCCTTGTAACTTTGTTTCCCAGCAATACATCTTATTACTTTCAGACATCATTTTCGGACGATCCTTAAGAGTAAAAATAGCTGAGTTGCAGATTTGGTAGCCTTGTGTGGTTAGCTGATTCCCGGGCTGGCCAAACCCAATTCTGGCCCGCGCAATCAATCAAAAGCTAATCAGCCAATTAAAAAAATGTTCCTCCCAAATTTACAACTATGCCCTTTGCTGGAAAATATGTTAAACCCAAAGATATTAGCTAAAACCCGCGCCAAAAACGAGACAACTTGCAATTTTGAGAGACCTGCAAAACATATGCCAATGTAGCTCCTAAATTCATCAACGTAACGGGATCGAGGACTTCCGACCGGACTGTACGATGGAGCACGAAATAAACGAGTTCGATCCACCAGAAGGTTCCCGAGTCCAATTATTCCACAAGTAACGTCACCTCAAGATATCATTACATGTATATTAATATAGATAGTACAAAACATATTTTAATTTTAAGACTTAAAATCTCGCTTTTATTTCTTATAAAATGACGTCATTCGCATCCGCTGAAGAGTTTACTATCTCGATCCAGTCTTAAAAAAACATCTAGAGAAAAGTATGCATATGACGTCACTATTGCAGAATAATACACAAATCCAGCAAAAAACGATGTCACCAATTGGAGTACATCAGTTGCCAACATTGAAAAAAATTCGTTAAAAACTACAAAAAAATTAATATCTCAAAAATAAATTGAGATGCAGTTTTCGAACAAATTGCATTTAAAAGTACTTTTTTTCCCAATACGACGGTGTAAAAATTAAAAATGCTTAAGCTAAATGCGATGCTTAGAAGTTAAAAAAATTGCAGTAAAGTATTTAACGGTACAATGATACATCTGCTTTGTTTTACGGCTGGCTTATACAAAGGAACGTTATTTTTTAGAGACGATATTTTAACAGGTGGACGAAAGAAATAGCATATCGGGGCTAATAAACTTTTGACCCTGAATAATAAAAAAAAAAAAACCACGAATGAAAAATTATGCATATGGCATAGATTACGAGACACTTTCCGACACATTCAGAATACTATGACAAAACTTCACAGTTTACTACGGTGAAAGAGAATGCCTAAATGAACAATTTAGAAAACCCAATTTCTACTATTACCATGAATAGTCGGGAAAATATACGATTTTTTTGTGTAGCCCTGTATGTGATCTATAGATATGTATGTGTACTTACATAGTATGCTAGAAGTTATTTCAATTAAACGCAATGCACAGTTCGACAATTTCCGCCAATAAACGGATGTTGTTGAAAACTTTTGTGCAGCCCTGTATATGATCTATAGAATATTATACACACCAAGTAATACTTAAAAAACAATTAAATTTAAAAACGCATACCACAACTGAAAATGCATTTCCAGCAATTACTGTTAGTAAGCTTCAATAGTTCAATTATTGTTCATTTTCTTCTGTAGCCAAATTATTTCGTGTGTCCTTGAAAATGAACGATACATTCTATGCTAACCACGTTCTATAGTAAGAACCTTGTAGTACACTTCAGTGATATATATCAATACGTTTAAAATACTAAAATATCATTAAAATACACCGCAAACGATTTTTCTCCATAGGTCGTATGGTAACGAAATTCTTTTGAGTGTCCCTGTAAATGAACAGTAAGTGACACTTCGTTTTCAACATTTTCAATACCGAACGTGCCAGAGTAAACCCCAATAACATATATTAATTTCATGGCAATCGGACTATATTTACGCGAATTTGAGCGCGGACAGACAGACAAACCGAATACATAAACACTTTTCAACTATGTTGGAAAGTGCTTCAAAAGTTTCAAAAAAGTTTTTAAAAAGTTTCAAAAAAATTATAAGTAAAAAAAAGTTTTCAAAAAAGAAATTGTAACTTATCAAAAATAACTTATCAAAATATAAAAATAAAACAAAGAGTTTTCAAAATTAAAAAAAAAAGTTTGTAAATAAAGAAGTTTTCAAAATTAGAAAAAAAGTAAGTAGAAAAAAGTTTTCAAAATTAAAAAAAAAACTTTGTAAATTTAAAAAAAAAGTATTAAAAAGTTTATAAAATTAAAAAGTTAAAAAAAAAAATTTGAAAAAAGTTTTCAAAATTAAGTTATTAAAATTTAAAAAAAAAATAAAAAACTTAATAAATTATGTTATCAAAAGTCAGTTTACCTATCTATATATGTATGTGACTTTCATAATTAAAAAGTTATCAAAAAGTTCAATTAGATGGCAAATACAAGTATACAATCATTCATATATCAATCAGTCATAGCAATTAATCAATCAATCATATCAATTTACCAGTTAATGATATCAATCATATCAATTAATCAATAAATCAAACCAATCAATCATATTAATCAACCAAACAATAATATCAATCATGCCAATTAATCAAACCTATCAATTAATCATATTAATCAATCAAACAATAATATCAATCAACTAAACAATAATATCAATTAATCATATCGATCAATAAATCATATTAATCATATTATTCAATCATAAAAATCATTTTAATCATATTAATCAACCATATCAGTCAATCATATCAATCAATCAATCAATCATATTAATCATATCAATCAAGATATCAAATACAAATATTCATGCAAATAAATCATATCAATTGCAGTTCGAGTATTACAAGTTAGTACAATAACCTTATAAGAAAGTTTTGAATTAATACAATGATTAACTACCAACGTTTTGTAACGGTACTTTTTTTCAAAAGCAATGTATGATTATGTTTTCTAGTTTTAAAAAATATTTAAAATGCTTTTGAAAGTTAACAAAATTATTTTTCAAAAGTGTTAAAAAATATTACAAGCTGCTAAAACCTACAATTTAACAAGAATGAGTTGATCCATATTTCATTTATATTTGCATTTGAGTACATGTATACGGATTCCTCCTGTCAATTATGTTCTGTAGTATACACTTCAAAAAAATTATATAAAAAACGTTAAATTAAAATATTCTTTAGTTATTAAAAAGTTTAAAAAAATTAACAATTTTTTAAATATTATAAGATAACAAAAATTATTTTATAATTTATTAAAAGTAAATTTACCTATCTCTATATATGCGTTTAATAATATAAATATTTTTTATGTTAACATCCTACCCACATTTTATTTTATAGTCACACACATCGAAACGAAAAAAAAAACCAATCTATTATTAAACTCTTCTATTTAAAAATTTAATACATTATACTTAAACATTCATATAAAAATAACGAACTTACCCTATTTGAACTCAAAAAAGAGATGGTGAGCTTATCACATGGTAGACTGTGACGTAATCAATTAGATATCATGTGCCTACCTCGTGTCTTTTGTCTTATCTACAATCAGATTGTATTATCAATCACGTGATCTAACTGATATGAGTCTAAACCAAGACACTAACCATTTTCACTTCAGTCATCGAATATGTAGGTCGGATATTTTTTTGAAAGGCTTTTATTTTGTGGAATCTTAAGCAACATGATATCAAATATTTGCAAATAAAATCCTATTAAAATCTTTCTCGCAATTGTGAACAAAGATTAATTTTCATATTGTTTAAGTATAACAATTGATTATTTAACTGGATAATAATATTTTTAAAAGTAACGTAAATTTCTTATAAAAGCGGAAATATTTATTGCATCATTCATAGAATTCAAGTTTGAATATTGACCAAGTTTTTTAAACTTTTATAAACGCTTTATACTAGAATATATACTAGTTTTTACTAAGTTATACCAAAGTTTTTATGGTATAACTAGTTTTACTAGTTTATACCAAATACTATTGTTGTTTGGATGTTTGTTTGCCATGTTTGAATCTGGGATGGGTTTTCCTTCAAAATGAACAGTTAAATTGTCGTCCCATTCGAATTTTCTTGGATTATTTCTTAAAAAGTCCAGCAGGGTCTTAGCTTGTCTTTTCATAGTAGATGGAACCGGTGATAAAATCAAAGAGGAATCTTGTTCAGGTTTGGGTTCAGGTTCAGTTTTTGGTTTAATAATTTCCTTTTTCACAGAGGGTTGTTCAGGCGATTTCGACATCCAGGGCATGTTGAATTCTTGCAAGTCCATTTTTCGTTTGAGTAATTCGAAATATTGCATCACTTTTTCATGATCAGGAATAGTGCTATTTAATATTTTTGACATAGCAGTATCAAATTCACTCATTTGTTGTTTTGTTGGTATGTGTTTGGAGAGACTCTCTTCCGGTACCAACGCATATTTCTTAGCGTGTTCCATGAATTAAACCTGTTAACACACTCAAAGCGGCTGGAATTAAAATATTTAAAAATCCCCCACGTTGAATAATAAGTCTTTTCTTTTGAAAAAGGGCACCTTTTTTGTACCGATTTTTCGCAAAGTCGTCTTATATTTACTTAAAGACTTTTTCTGTCGTGAAGATATGGGAATATATCCTTTTAACAAGTTCAAACTACATTCGCAGATGGCTTTCACAGAACGAGAGGATAATTTTTTTAATAATTGTTTACGCAATGCTTTAGGACACGTTTTAATTAATTCTAAATCACGAAGCTGTTTCTTCGACAGTGCCATAGTCACAAATGAATTAAAAACCAGGTGACTTTCTTTTTAAACCTTGTTTCGGGACATAGATGAATTGTGTTTGGCCTGGTAAAATCTGTGTTCTCAAACGTAAGCGTTCTACCGTTTCATTTCTTAAATCCACGAGTACATAGGAGAAAGGCTTTTGAGTCGCGTCTTCAAACACTTCTTGAAAAAATTTAGTTTTAGTGGGATATAATTGACGACCCAAATAAATAATTTGACTCATATCGCGACGATTTTTAAATAAAATCAAATACTGACTGTTTAGAGAAACACCCCTCATTTTTTTTCCTTTATGAAATAAATTTTGCGTAATAAAAATCACACTAATGTTTAAATGATGACTTCCTTTTGTAAATCATCATCATCATGTTTATCATCTGATGTGTGATCGGCAGTGCCTAATTTCTGATCTTTGTAGAAACATTCGCATTGTAATAAACTTTTCTTAGCGTCTTCACCGAAATTCAAAAG
This sequence comes from Maratus speciosus, assembly GCA_963932465.1. Lineage (NCBI taxonomy): Eukaryota > Metazoa > Arthropoda > Arachnida > Araneae > Salticidae > Maratus > Maratus speciosus. Next base: position 626,182,406 of record OZ010789.1, on the reverse strand, counting down.
GGTTTCGATATATGCTCGATAGGGGTAGGTGTTACTGGAAGAGGAAATTACTCTTTCGTTTAGACTTATGTCGACTTGAGAAAACAAGGCCTGAGAAAATAAATTCACGGGAGCGACATGGTTCTCCTCCGTTAAGGCTGATCCATCCGGATTGGTGATTTTCACTTTCGTATACAGGTATGATGAGGATAAATCAATATAGTCTTCTCCGTTTCCAGAAATGTAAAATTCCACAGGAATCATCACGAATATTAGCGAGGGGGGTGGTATTCTACAAAATACCCTTTTTCGATAGCCGTTTGAGTAGGAGGAATTAAAAAAAGATCCAATTCTGTTTTAGCGCAAGCGGCAGAGTCTTTATGAATAAGTCCGGACATCTTTAAGCGAAATTATCACTTGTTTTCACTTTCTTGACTTTGCGTCGACTGACGGTTTTTTTAGGGAGCTTCCTCTTTTTATGTCTTCGCCCGGAACCTAGCATGAATTTAACCTTTGTTGCGGCTTTATCTGTTAAAGTATGTCCAGCTTCTTTCAATCTCCGCTTGGAGGCCACTTTGACATTTTGACCACGTGACACGTCATTCAACAAATCGACTCCCGTTGAAAACAGTTGTTTGCCCATGGCTTTAGCTCCTGATTTAAAAAGAGGCACTGCAGCCCCAAACAACGAACGAAACAATCCACCGAAACCATAACATTTTTGTAAAGTAGTACCGTGATAATAGTTTAAACCACTACCCGATTGATGGGTATAATAATCTTCAAAAGATTTAGCACAGCACTGGTAAGGAACTAACATTATGAGAGGTAATTTTGACGAAAATGAAGTTTCACGATCAACTTCCCACGCTCGAATGACATTAATCGACCAGTATGCGTCCTTATAACGGTTTCATTCGTTTGAAAATTCTTTCGAGTGAGTGGGATGTAGTGAGGTCTATCAAACACTTCATGAATCGTATCACCGTCTTGCCGTTTCACGGGGAGCACACGTAGAAGCGGGGCTACCGTATCCTCCACAATCTGCGGTTCTACAAGATCACTGTAAATGTATAACAATTTAAAATCAGCATGAGGATCGGCTGCGAAGGGGCTATCAAAAGACATTGAATAACCAGCAAAAGGTTCACCTACATTACCAGGTGGAAACCCTAAACTTTCCGTTAATCGTGCATCGAAGTTGATTTGTGCATTTTTTTTCAAAATCACTCTCACTTTTTTTGAATTTTTATTATAGTTGAGCGAAATTCTATCATGAAATTTTTGATAGTTGATTACTTTAATAATATCGTTAGGGGATTCATAAAACCCAGGGGGGATTCTAACTTTTTTCACTTCAAATTCACCGACTTCAAATTCGGCTTCATTTCTAGGTCTTCCATTCGTCCATTCAATATTCTCCCCTAATACATATTCATATCCGTTAGTATATTCTGTTATATTATTCCACGTGTGCGGGTAAATAAGTTCGGTTAAGCCTACTTCCCACTCGCCTTTCAAGTCCAAAGCAGAAGGTAATCTCGTCACAAAATGAAAAATTTTATTATCGGGAAAATAATTCAACGAACTGTCTGAAGGCAGTGTCACGTAGAAAGACATGATTCGAAATGACAATGCAATCTCTAAAACATAGATTTTATAGGGAAAATAAATCACAGGAGGGTAACCTTTGATTAAACTTGTCAGGGTAGCCTTTAAATTTCACTTTGTATTCCACATGACCTTTTCGTTTGCGTTTTTCTAAAACCTTTTCGATAGTATAGTCTTCTTTCGGTTGAACTCTTTGAAGTTCTTGCGCATAGAAGGTTCCTTGGATGGGTTCGTCCATCAAATCTTTAATTCGATATACCGGAGGGTCTCTCGGTACGCATTCCGTTATCACAAACAGTTCTTCGGTCCAATTCGTTTCATAACCTTTTTCAAAAGTTAATTTTTGTTTCGAAACGCGCACTATTTCCCCCGCTTTAAACACACACGGTTTTCTTTCCACATCCTGCATTTTCCCGAATAAAGTAATCACAACATCGCTTTCGTTCTCGGGCGTAACTTCCACGGGCGCTCTCTTAATGCTGGAATGGTGGGTATGGTTATAACTTTGTAATAGTGATTATGCGTAAAATATTTCCACATTTTAGTTTTCAAAGTGCGATTAAAACGTTCAACCACAGATGCTTTCGTGTTATTAAAAGTAGTAAAAAATCGCACACCTTGCTGTTTTAAAAATCTCTGGAAGTGTTTGTTTTTATATTCTCTTCCAGAATCCGATTGCAAAGACTTGGGTTTTCGCGTCGCAAAAATAGTCTGAAAGTCTTTCACGATTTCCTCACCGCGTTTCGTTTTGAGTGGTATCGCCCACGCATATTTAGGCAGAATGTCGATGCAGGTTAAAATGTAGCGATATCCCCGATTGTGTTTTTGCAAACTGATCATATCTACTAGATCGGTTTGCCATTGCTGATCGATAGAATGCACAATCACACGGTTGTTCGGAAACTTTCTTCGTACAGGTTTGTGAAGCGTGTACGAATCGACTCCACTTAGCCATTTCTGAACAGTCTTCTTCGATACTTTATCTTTGACAGCCGAATGTAAAACATTGACACCACCGTAACTTCCCACGCGACTTGGATTCTGATAAATCTCCTTTATTGCAGCATGTAATTTTATTGCGCGAGATGTTAATGTTCAATCGCATCATATTGAAAAAGATAAATTTCCGGTTTCATTTAAATTGAGTATGAAATCAATCTTAAACTTTTCCATTCCGGTAAATACATATATCAACGAAAAAATAATACACATCGTTACATAGAGACACACCACACTCATCACTTCCTCTCGCGAAGTCATTCTGAAAAATGACGTATCTCACACAAGACAACTCCCTTTAAATATTTAAAATATCGACTCACAGGCATAGTTTCTTGGCTTGATCGGTTAAACCTACACCAAATTATCAAGTCAAGAGACTATTTTGCAGGTTCGAACCTTCCTCAAAATTTTGAAAACTAAAATTCCATTTTCTAAAATACATTGGAACGATATCCTACAGATGGCAGCACCGAACATTTTCTTGGTAGGAGCGGAAGGGTGGGAACCTCTAACCGTTTTCCTAATTTTCATTCTCAAGGGAGAGATTCTCTACTTAAAAAAAAATTAAGCCCCTCTCAAAAATTAAGCCCCTCAAAAATTTAGCCCCCCTCCTACTACAGAATAAGTCTCCCTTACCACTCACAGGTGGATTCCACCCTCGTCCTCCATCCACAAGGTGGAACACTCCCTCCTCCTCAATCCGCAATCCACCTGCTGAGGCTGAACTCTCTTTTTTCCCCTACTCGCGGCGTTCCGCATGTCCGTCAGAGGTCCTTGCCCACGTCCCTTTTGCCGACACTCTCTAGCGGAAGGCAGGAAGGAGAATTTTTTTTTTTAAATTTGAAACCGAACAAATTTAAAAGGGAAATTGATTAAATAAAAAACATCGAAAGCGGATGGGTTCGGGGCACTGAAGCTACCGCAGCGGCTTCGAGCTCATTATTAGCTAATTTTCCTTTTTCCTGTGCATAAAGAGTTAAGTATTGTTATAAGTAAAGGGTTAAGGATTACCGTAATAACAGAAAAGTCTATGGTTGCAAACTGGATATACATTTTTCCTATCTCTCTATTCTAAAAAAAAGTAACTACCGCTGTCACCGCCGCCGCCGCCGCCGGTTTTGAATTTTTTGTGACCGGAGGTCTTTCTTCGTTAATATTAAGAAAAATAATGCATACAAAAATATGAAAATCGGTAGTATTATACAGAAATGTTTGATAACCACGCTGATGCAGACAGTTTTCAGATCGAAGAATTATTTTAAGAGATATTTAATGCTAAAGTTGGACAAAATCGTTCCACTAAAAAAGTTTTATAGGAGCAAAAACTGTTCATAGGAATTTAATCATTTTTAGATCATTTTATGCGTTAGAATTTGCCGGAGTGCAGATTGCATTAATATTTTTATTTTGACTAATTTTTTGAGGTTTTATTTCTATTTTAAATTCAGATTTTCAGCATTTCTAGAGATATTTTTAACAGATTTTAGAAAGTGATATTAATTTAAACTGTTGCCAACTGTATAAACAGCGGAAGCAATAATGTTTGCTTCAAAAAAAAAAAAAAAAATATTTATACGTGTAAATAAATTAAAAATTTATTTACACGTGACTATTATAAACAGAAAAAAACATTTGGAATTAGAATTAAATAATTATGTACAAAAAGCAGGAACTTATTAAAAATTATGTCATAAAAACTATAATTTCACGTGAATTTTAAGAGAGAAAGGAATTTCTAAAGCAATAAATTTATTAACATGCGTTAGAAGTCTTAAATAGGAGAAATTACGTCATATTTACGTCACATTACAGTTATTACATAAAATGAACACAAAATAATATTGCAAAACGGTTTAAACTTAGAAATTGCGCTAGGCATTTATTTGATATTTTAAGAGGATACTTTTCAACTATTTTTGTTAGGAAAGCGCAAATAATATTTGATTTCTAACACAGGTATTTTCAAGTGAATATTAAAAAGAGAAAGAATAGCTTGGTCAAAATTACGTCAGATTAAAAACAATTAATTTAAAATGTCTCATTTAAAAGAACTTTCTTTTCACTTTGTTAAAAAATACCAGGAGACAAAGACTCTGTTTACTTAATTCCTTTTATATTAGCTTATTTTGAAATGTTGTTACACGTGTCTACGCCATCAAGTTATTTTTATTTCGACGTTTTATTTGTATTTTTATTAATGTCGTACTAATTTATTTGTTTTTTCGTTATTTAAAATAAAAATTATGTGAATTTGTATAATTTGGCGAGTGGTTTGGCGATTTATATAATTTGGCGAAATTGGTCGACGGGATAATCAAGTAATACCGCAACGGATTTGGCGTTAAATTTCCCCAATCAAAGAGAAATGAATAGAAATCCGTTTATAGAGAGATCGCCACTGTAAATTGTAATTCAATCTTTCGAAATCTTTTTAAAGCCGATCAAATTAGCGTGCATTTAGAGTCTACGGTGTCTGGACGGGGGTTGGCGAGCTTAGCTCGTAGGGGGCCGAGCCCCCTAGTATTATAAATTCTCTTAAAACCTAAAACAATGACGTGACCAACATTTGGATAACATTTTACTAAACAAAAATGCATTGAAAAAAAGTCGGAAACTCTACGTCAAACGTGACAAATGAGGTGCGTTCGTACTATAACTAGTTTTCAAAATATTCAGATCTACAAAATGTATTACAATGATGTATATTAAATTCAGTAATACGGAAGTAATAGCATCTTAACCCGTAACTGGAGACGGGAGTCAGAATGTCTCCGCGTTGTTCTTTGGCTCAGATTATTAGGTGTTTTTTTTTTTTGTCCTCGAATAAAATAATTCCTCAGTACCGACAAGTAGTTCTTTTATCATTACATGATTTCCAGAATATATTGCGTTTCTAAAAAAAATTCCAATGCTGTTTACAAAAGACAAAAAAGGAAAATAACATTATATCTCTGAACGCGTAAGAAAATTCATGTATCCAATTACGGGTTAAATAGGGCGTCATCACTATGGCAACCTATCATTACCTATCACGGGATATCATTTAATTAATTACGTATGATAGGATTTAGTAGAATGAAGGAAACGTTTATTAATATCTTTTTAAGATTTGATTCGATTTTCATAAAATTTGAAATAACTCAACAAATTCTGCAACGATTCTATACATTAAATTTCAAACCATTCGGTTGGGTAGTTTTTGCAATGTTGTATGCGGACAGACGGACGGAACAGACGACGACTATAGGTGATACGTATTTATATAAGTACGAACGCACCTAAAAAATCTATGGTTGCAAACTGGATATATCTTTTACCTAAATTATAAATTCTCTTAAAGCCTAAATCAGTGACATGACCAAAAATTTTATAATATCTCTCTATTCTAAAAGAAAGTAACTACCGCTGTCGCCGCCGCCGGTTTTGAATTTTTTGTGACCGGAGGTCTTTCTTCGTTAATATTAAGAAAAATAATGCATACAAAAATATGAAAATCGGTAGTATTATACAGAAATGTTTGATAAACACGCTGATGCAGACATTTTTCAAATCGAAGAATTATTTTAAGAGATATTTAATGCTAAAGTTGGACAAAATCGTTCCACTAAAAAAGTTTTATAAGAGCAAAAGCTATACATCAGAATTTAATAATTTTTAGATCATTTTATACGTTATAATTTCCCGGTGTGCAGAATTCATTTATTTTTTTAATTTGACTCATTTTTCGAGGTTTCATTTCTATTTTAAATTGAAATTTTCAGCCTTTCGAGAGATATTTTTTACTTATTTCAGAAAATTGTACTAATTTAACCTGTTGCCAACTGTATAAACAACGGAAACAATAATGTTTGCTTCAAATTAAAAATTTATTTACACGTGACTATTATAAACAGAAAAAAAACTTTCAAATTAGAATTAAATAATTACGTATAAAAAGCAGGAACTTATTGAAAATTACTTCATCTATAATTACACGTGAATTTTAACAGAGAAAGGATATTGTAAAATAATAAATTCATTAACATGCGTTAGAAGTCTTAAATAGGAGAAATTACATCACATTTACGTCACATTACACTTATTACGTAAAATGAACAAAAAATAATATTGCAAAACAGTTTAAATTTAAAAATAGCGCGAGACATTTACTTGATATTTTGAGATGAACTTTTCAACTATTTTTTTTTTTTTTTTGGACAGCGCAAATAATATTTCATTTCTAATAAAAGTATTTTCACGTGAATTTTAAAAAGGGAAAGAAAAGTTTGGTGAAAATTACGTCAGATTAAAAACGATATATTTAAAATGTCTTATTTAAAAGGACTTTCTTTTCGCTTTGCTAAAAAATACCGGGAGACAAAGACTCTGTTTACTTAATTCATTTTATATTAGATGATTTTGAAATGCCATTGTATCTTTTAACAGCAGCTGACTTTTCCGTATAATTCCCCAATCAAAGAGAAATGAATAGAAACCCGTTTATAGGAGATCGCCTTTGTTTTTTTAATTATAATTCAATCTTCCAAAATCTTTTTAAAGCCGATTAAATTAGCGTGCTTTTAGAGACTGCAGTGTCTGAACGGGGTTGGCGAGCGTAGCTCGTAGGGGGCCGAGCCCCCTAGTTTTACTAAACAAAAGAATATTAAAAAGAATGAATAATTTTTACCCGACTGCCAAGAAGGGTTATGTGTTTCGCGCGTATATGGGTATGTGGATTTCTTTATACCCTCGAAACATTCCAACGGCTGGATGGATTTTAATGAATGTGGTTTCTATCGATTCGTCTTAACCGTCCGATGGTTATAGGCTAGGTTTTGTTTTTATAAATTCAAAATGGCGGACGCAAAATACAAAATGGCGGTAGAGACAAAACAAAACTTTTTACTTACCCTATTGAGTGGCATATCATTGGACAGGTCTTTCAAAATGAAGACGATGTTTCATTGACTATTTTACAGTCAGAAGCTCCATTTAAATATTACACAACCTGGAGTTGAGTAGATAGGATCTCCAGCTTTACTGCAACTCTAACCTTCATAGACATCTATAGGCCTCATCAAAACAGTGTTTATAGATAGGAACTACCATTTAAACACAATTTAAAAGTCATCAATACAAGTAATATAAAAAAACAGTTTCACATTGATCAGAAATAATTAATTTTTACACAGTCATGTTTTTTGATTTTTTAAATTTAATTTTGAATGAGTTTAATTCTGCGAAATTATGTTTACGTAGAGATATTTAAAAAATAACATTTGCATTTTTTCCTTATACATTACTTTAATTCATTAAGTAACATATTGCTTTTTATGCATGTGATATGCAATTCTGTAGTTTTAATGTTTGAAATTATTTTAACTTAAGTATTTTATACCTATTGGGATATCTCGGAAATACTTTTTCACGCTACCACATGACTGCTTCTTTTAATATGATATTATTTCCCACACCTGTAAAACTAGTTCTTCCTGTAAAACTGTAATATTGCAAGTAAGCCGTAATAAGTATAACACTATTTAAAAAGATTTTTTTTCTAACTGTTAAAATTTAGAATTATATTTTTTACAAAATTAGAATCTTACATTATATTCATTCTTGAATCTTTGAGAAAAGCTACAAAATAACAAATTCACTGGTATCGCAAAAAACTCATAAAAAGTAAATAAAATAAACGGTCAAGTGCGAGTATTACTCGCGTACAGAGGGTTCCGTAGAATAAATACATGAATTTGTAATTATATTATTTAAAAAAACCGTTGCTAAAAGAATACTAAGACTTTGTAAAAAAAAACTATACAACGTAGGGTTCGGTATAACTGCATATACTAGAAAAGTGTAAATGAATATACTATGAAAGTTCAAAGAGATATGGAACCTAAATAATATCAAATATAGCTATTCTGTATTGCTCATTTTTTTTATATTATCCTAATCTGTTTATGATGAAATGAAATTAATTGGGTACTGACAATAAAAGTAGTGCATAGTTAAACTTCATTTGGCATTTCATGAAACTAAATTCATCGTAGTAATAACCTTTATTTCTTGAGGGTAATTATTATAATCTGAAGTATAGGTACTCACCAAACTTTTCATTCTAGCTGCAATATCTATTTTGTAATCCTGCGCGTAAGTTGTTATACCAATTTTCTTCTCGACAAATGTCTGACAGTTTCGAGCCCCCTATAAATACTAATTCTGTATCTTGAATTTTTAAATACATGAAATGAAAGAACATATTTATATCTTTCATCCCAATAAAAATTGTGCTTTAAAATCATATACATTTTAAGACATTAAATGTTGACAATGGTCTCTTTTTTTTTTCATTTTTCCAATTTTAAGATTCCTGAGACCCCTTAAATTAGTTTTTTATTAACAATTTGACGTTTATTGCTCTTATACTGCTACTAGACATTGCATTACACATATATATATCCTTAAAAGTTGTTAACTAGGCCTTAAACGCCGATGTTACATAGAGTACGCCGCCCCTGTCATTATGTATGTCCAAACCGTCCGCATATTTAAGAGTTAATATCTCGGCTAATTTACTAAAAAAACTTATAATTACTTATATTATAACTTATATTTACTAATAATTTAATAACTGACAATTTTTTTCGAAAATCATTATCAACAAAGCTTTTATACTTCTGCTACGGTAGGTACCTCCAGTGCTGCTCAACATTTTTGCTGAATACCTGTAAATCGAAATTTGTGTGTAAGGGAAAAATGCGATTTTCTCAAAAACTATGTGACCTAGGGTAATCGCTATAATTTTTCTTCAAGGTTTAAATTAACGTCTACTACCTCTAACTTTTTTCATAAATTAGTTTCAGTAGATTCAGAATTAGATGGGGGAGGGGGACATATTTTTGCGCTACTTTTTCGACAATATATTTGGAAATATAATACCTAAAATTAACAGGAATGTATTTTTGAGTTCAGCGTTAGGAAATCTTTCGCACGATATGCAAATAAAAGAGGTTTTTTTTTCACATAGCTTAATTAGCCCCTCTACATTTTTACTAAATATATTTATGAATGTTTAATAATCTGAAAATACGTGGGTCAATAGACTTTATTAATTCTCCCAATTTGAACTTTCCACGTTCCATAGCTTACGAGTAAAATGGCTGTGATAGACAGACAGACACAGGAGTGATCTTATAATGGTTCCGTTTTTACTTTTTAAGTACGGAACCCTAAAAATTATGTAATTTTTAATTTGGCAATAAATTTATGCTCTTTTCCAAAAGATCTAATTACATAAAATCACCGAAAAAAAATTCTGCATCCAGACTGGCATCCAGAAAATAAATTGTGCCTCTAGAAAAAAAAATAGTTCATGTCATCCTTAAAAATTTAAGTTCGCTTTGCTAGACAGTCCAGCTAGATCCGTGTCAAAATTCAAGGGCGTTTTCCAATATTATCGTAGTCAGATTCATTTTAAAATCTCTGCAAATAAATGCGAACACAAGAAGTTAGTTTTGGTAACTGTGATTCTAGTTTATGAATTAATTCTCGAAATCAAGTGATAATTTCTTGCAACCTAATAGGATGTATATTATTTTTCTTAAGTCTTTGGGAAAAGCAACAAAATAATAATTTACAAAATTAGTATTTGAAAAGTTACAAAATTACAAATTCACGAGCATCGCCAAAAACTCATTATAGGGCATGAAAAGGAATCCTGTAATTTTACATTCGGTAATAAATTTAAGCTCTTTCCTGGAAGAGTTAATTAGATAAAATTTAAAAACAGAAAGAGAAAGTAAATGACAGAATACATTATTTTATTGCAAGGACATTTATATAGATTTACAAAATTAGAGTCTTTCATTATATTCATTTTTAAATCTTTGTGAAGAGCTGCAAACTAGCAAATTCACGGGCATCGCCAAAAACTCATTAAAAAGCATGAAAAAAAATCCTGTAATTTTACATTCGGTAATAAATTTAAGCTCTTACCTCCCTCATAGCATGCATGGTCACAGTGACGTCATTGTGACGTCACTGTAAGTCACTGTGGTCACGTCACATCTGTGACCAAAATGCCACCACTCAGTGATGTCACATTGTGACTGAGATGTGAACTTCTTAGAAAACTTAAAAAAATTACAAAAATTATTAAATCATGTTATTTACTGTAAAAAATATTTTTCTGCCGGATTTAAAATTTTTTTAAACCGTGGTCCAAGTTGCCTCTGTGCCTCTAACCAAAACTTTTTATTTTCATATAACATAAAATGTAATTAATTCATCAGCGACATAAAAATATTTCCTAATTATGCGAATTTCATATTATTAAAAAAATGGTTTAGGTAAACAGACCCCGACTTATCTTTTATAAAGATTTTTGTAAATGATCATATGTTATAGTAGAAGTTTCTCAAAGAGTAGTCGAAACATTTCTGTGGTTTCAAACTAAAAACTTTCTATTACAGTTAAGTCTGCAGCTTTTAATGAGCACAAAGAAAGCGTCTTCAAAGTTTAGTCATATATGCATTTCTTGCTTTATAATTTGCATTCAAGTCATTTTTTTTCCTCTTAGTGTTTCACTATTTTAAGTAACTTTTTTTTTTTATTCTACTTCTTTCAGACGTTTAAAATAAAATTGATATTTTCCGAATATAAAATTAATGTACAAAATTTAGGCAAAGCCCATGACATAATTAATTATTCATATTTTATTTTTTGTTTTCAAAATATATCTTTAAAAATTATTTTACAAGATGTTTTATTCTACAGAAAATTAATATTAAGATAATGACAGATTGGCACAGAAAAACTCATCTCTTCTCGATAATCTTGTTGTATTTTTTAAGAAGATATTTTGTATATATTACCTGTGATATAAATTTTACTTTTAAAAAAAGGAGGGGGTCATCATTATTACCATTAAATTAATTTATACACATTTTGAAAAAATAAGCAATATTTTATCTAGTAAACTCTAATTATGGATAATATTATTATTATAATTTACGTAAATGAAACTTTACAATTCAATAAAACTGATAAAAATAAAAGGTGAAATACAATAAAACATTTTCAAACAGGAAATTGAATTAGAGACAATTTGATAAAATTATTACGCATTTAATTTCCTTCCGAAACTGTTGTATAGAAAAACAAATAAAACCGAAAAACCATCTGCTTCGAACTTCGAAACTTAAAAATCGTCTGCATCTGCACTATTTCAGTTGGTACGACTCACCGCAGAATAACGGATAAAAGTAACAGTGAAGCTTTTTAGAATAAACGCGGGAAGTTATGTGGACACTGGACAGCATAGACGTGTTGACACGGATTTAAAAAGTGAAACAAGAACGTTCTCAGGATCCAAGCTAGTTCAGCTAACAAAATATAAACCCGAGAAAATTACGGTAGCTTTGACTTGTTGAAGATGATTCAAGTCATTGCTATGGTACTTATTATCGGATTTAATTGGTTCCCCAAAATCAAAGTATCACGTACAACGTCAATGAAATTAGGTAAGTAAATATATTATTTTCCCTGCTTGCTTTCTTTTAACCGCAACAATTTTAGTTAGCTTCTCATAAACATGCTGTAGAACATAAATATTTCACTACATTTATTTTTTATTTTGTTGAAATATCTAAAATATTATTTTCCCTGTTTGCTTTTTTTTTTAATTACAATGATTTTAGTTATCTTCTAATAAATATGTTATAGAACACAAATATTTCATTACATTTATTTTTTATTTTGTTAAAATATCTAACTTCCTTTTCAACAGCTTTGATCAGATCATTAAAATTAGTGATTTAAATTGCATTTTAATCTGGTTTATATTCTTATTTAAATATTTGGTTAAAACCACATAGTGTCCTAAATATGAAAGTATATGGATAAGTATTATAATCAGTCATTAATATAATTAATAAACATTTAAAGATAATTAAGTTATTTTAAAAAAATGTCTTTTTATGGAATAAAATTATTGGCAAACATAATATTTTAATTTTGTATTAAGTGATGGTCTTAAACAATTTGAATTGCATGTTTTTATTTTAAAAAAAAATGCATCTGCTCAGAAGAGGAATTTATAAAAAATGAACGGACGAAATGACACAACGGAAACGTATACTATTAAAAGAGATCGTAGATATGTAATGTTAAGAAAAAAAATGATTATTTAATGTATTATTCAACATGAGAAATGTTTTAAAATCTATAAAGAAATAGTCATAGCGGGTGAAAGCTTTTCAGTTGTTAAACATTCTTACTGAAATGTTTTCAAAGTGAACTAGAAGTCTGTTGGCAAATGAAAATATAGAAGTTACGCAATCAGTAAGTGTTTAAATATGATTTTACTTTAAAAGTAACGCAAATACTTGAACGGTATGAATCTAAAATGTAATAATCATCTTTTATTATTTACTTTTTTTTCTGGATAATTTTATCATTTTATCTCCTGAATGATTTTATCGAGATAAATTTCAAAGTATCGATATTATACACTCTTTATAAACAGCGTGATTAAAATGGATTTCTTATTTATAATTACCATAATCTTGTAAATAAAATATTAATAATAATAATGAACCTATGTGTGGCTCTATTTTCTGTTTATGGGCTCAATTTTTATACTTTATTTACATTAAAAAGTAGTTAACCATTTGATACTGAGTTCATTATTTTGTTTTATTGTGTCATATAAAAATAAATATGATTATTTGTAATTCTAATACAATATATACAGTAGAACGCCGATTGTCCGAACAAGTCGGGACCGACCCTAGTTCGGATAAACAAAAGTTCGGATAAATGGGCAGACAGTTTAAGGGATGTTCCTGACTATTCTAAAACCTTCACACTTTATCTAGGTTTAGGACTGACAGCACCAGTTAGTACTGGAGTGCTTAAAAATTGTTTTGTTTTTTTTAATTGTTTTTTGTTTACTTATTATTTAATTTTTTTTTTTCTTTTATCATTTTCTAAACTTCAGAGATTATAATTTAAGCAAAAAATAAATTGGAAGTTAGGTGTTTTTTTTTCTTTTTTAGAGAGACAAATATTTGGATAATTGAAAATTCGGTTAAAAAGAATTCTTTGAGAGAAATATGCTGTTCGGATAATTGGAAGTTCGGTTAATTGGAGTTCCAATAATCGGCGTTCTACTGTATTTATAAAACTTTCACCAGACTTTATTCTAAAAATTTCGTTGTAGATTCTAATCTGTTTGTACTATTTATGACACTATCAAAGTTATAGATGTCATGGCAACATATATCCAGCCAGATAGATCTTTGGCAAAACATAAAAACTTTCACATTAGACGCAAAATAGAGTAGCTGCGGTGCTGTGTTTTATAAACAATAAGGTATTATTGTTTTAAAAAATCATAGATAGTAAGAGTTATTTTTATAATATATAATTTCATAAATAAAAATGTAATTTTGGCAATCAATTATTAAAGTTATTTTTTAATAATCAAAAAGTTGTTTTATATATGGATTTTACTCCAAGCAAACCATGATGTAAAATAAATTAACCCTTTGTATCACCGTTCTATGCATACCTAAAAGTTTTATTTACTTTTACAGTGAGCATAAAAATACGATTTTATTTATTGCTGCTATCTTCCAACATAACGATTATTGCCGAAATTGTTCTTAGAATTCTCAACATAATGATACTGGTGATACTCAGTTAATTTTCCATACCAAAGCTGTATTTTTCATTTGAGTAGTTTCAAATGGTTATTGCTAAAATGTACTTCGGAAATCTTGTAATGCATGTATGGGGCATAAAAGACGTAAACAATACATATATAATGACTATATGGCACATGATGAGCGTTTCGAGTGTATACATATATATATGTATATAACGCATGCATAAACTTCACAATGATCTTAGCAATGTCGTTACTGCAATTTTTGCATAATCAAATTTATAGGGGCCTCTATAACAAAGAAGTTTCCTATTTTCTCAGCCCCAACTTGTTTGAATTACAATCATATATATATATATATATATTATGGTAATCAATATCATAAAACATATAAAATTTAATTACTTAATATCGGTATTTCTTTTTATCTTTCATTTTTTTTTTATTATAAATGTTGTGTAATCGAAAAAAATTCAACCTCACCAGTGACTTCGAGTTTGTAATGCGTATTAAATGAAATAAATTAATTTCATTCAGTATTTTCTATAGTTTAAAGAATATAAAAAGTACTGTATATATTATAAAATATTATATTTTCAACACAAATTTTATCTTGATAAAGATTTGAAAATTTAAACAAATTGTTTCTTTGGTAATTTTAATGCTTTTAACAAATAGCTAATTTTGAAAAAAAAAATGTGATAGATCGATCATTCAGTTGTCTTCAATATTCTCATTTATTGCAATAGGAAAGAAAGGTGCAACAATAATTGAAGTCTGCGGGGCATTGCATTTTGATTCAATAAAATTCTTTTGGTATACCCTTGTTATATCGGCCCCCAAGTTTTAATTGCGATGTATCGCCGAAGTATATTAACGGTATAGATGTAAATGATTTTACAACATGCATAATTATGACTATGTGTGACATGCATACGTGTTTACAACTGTACAAGTATGTCATAGTGTGACTTCACAACATTGCCGCTAGTCACATATTCGTCACAACGTTAATGACAAAATTGTCACAAATCACACAATTTTCACAAAATTGTCACAATGTGACTTCAAAGCAGTGTCGCTGTCGTCACAGAATCATCACAGTGTTAAAGACTATTTCGTCAAAAATGACACATATTTCACAAATTGATCTCAATGTGACTTTAAAACATTGTCACATTCGTCACAAATTCGTCACAAAGTTAATACCAAAATAGTCACAAATGACACACTCTTCACAAATTTGTCACACCGTGACTTCACAAAGTCGTCACAATGTGACGTCACAAAAGAGCTCTAAAACGGCCATAACGACCTCACATTCTAGTCACAGTGACTTCACATCGACGTCACGTGACGTCACATCGACGGTCACAATGTCACAGCGTGACGTCACAACGACGTCGACGTGACGTCACCATGCCTTACGGGCTGGAACAGTTAATTAGATAAAATTTAAAAACAGCAAGGGAAAGTAAATGACAGAATGCATTATTTTATTGCAAGGACATAATTAGAGTCTTTCATTATATTCATTTTTAAATCTTTGTGAAGAGCTGCAAACTAGCAAATTCATGAGTATCGCGAAAAACTCATTATAGGACATGAAAAGAAATCCTGTAATTTTACATTCGGTAATAAATTTAAGCTCTTTCCTGGAACAGTTAATTAGATAAAATTCTAAAACAGTTAGAGGAAGTAAATGACAGAATACATTATTTTATTGGGAGGACTTTATATGGATTTACAAAATTATTAAAATCTTTCATTATATTCATTTTTAAATCTTTGTGAAAAGCTATAAACTAGCAAATTCACGGGTATCGCCAAAAACTCATCATAGGGCATGAAATGAAATCCTATAATTTTTCATTCGATATAATAAATTTATACTCTTTCCTGGAAGAATTAAATTGGATAAAATTCTAAAGCAGAAAGAGAAAGTAAATCACAGAATACATTATTTTATTGGGAGGACATTTATAAGGGTTTGCAAAATTAGAATCTTTCATTACATTCATTCTTGAATAATTTTGAAAAGCTACGAAATACCAAATTAACGAGTATTGGAAAAAACTCATTAAAAATAAATGAAAAAAATCATGTAATTTTTAATTTGGTAGTAAATTTATGCTTTTTCTGAAAGGGCTAATTAGATAAAATTCTAAAACAGCAAGAAAAAGTAAATGACAGAACACATTATTTTATTGGGAGGACATTTATAAGGGTTTACAAAATTAGAATATCTCATTACATTCATTCTTAAGTCTTTGAGAAAAGCTACAAAATGACAAATTCACGAGTATCGCCAAAAACTCAGTAAAGGGTATGAAAATAAATCATGTAAATTTTCATTCGGTAAAAAATTTATGCGCTTTCCTAGAACAGTTAATTAGACAAAATTCTAAAACAGCAAGAGAAAGTAAGTGGCAGAATACATTATTTTATTGGAAGGCAACTTATATGGATTTACAAAATTGGTATCTTTCATTAAATTCATTCTTCAATCTTTGAGAAAAGCAACAAAATGGCAAATTCATGAGTATTGATAAAAACTCATTAAAGGACATGAAAAGAAATCATGTAATTTTTCATTTGGTACTAAATTTATGCTCTTATCTGGAAGAGTTAATTAGATAAAATTCTAAAACAGCAAGAGAAAAGTAAATGGCAGAATACATTATTTTCTTGGGAGGACATTTATAAGGGTTTACAAAATTAGAATCTTTCATTACATTCATTCTTAAATCTTTGTGAAGAGCTACAAAATGACAAATTCACGAGCACCGCCAAGAACTCATTAAATGTGAGGAAAAGAAATCATGTAATTTTGCATTCGGTAATAAATTTATGCTCTCTCTTAGAAGAGTTTATTAGATAAAATTCCAAAACAGAAGAGAAAGTAAATGAAAGAATACAATATACAATAGTATGAAGCAATTAAAATAATAAAACTTTGTAAAAAATCACCATAAAATTAAAACAAACACAGGACGCGTTTCGAGCTAAAAACATAACAGCTCGTCATCAGCTAAGCATACACGTGTCCGAAAACGAACAAGTTCAAAAATGAACTGAAGAAAAAGAATGTTGCGAAGAATGCGACAGATGGCGCTACCTGATAGAGAGATATGCAAAAGGGAAATGTGTTGAAAAGAGATAGAAGCGAAAATGAAATGGAAAAAATGGAAATAAAAGAAAAAATAAAAATAAAAGAAGTAAATTAAAAATATAAATAAAAATAATAAATAAAGAACTATAAAAGAACAAGAAAAAATAGAAATTATTATTATTATTATTTTTTTTTTTATTTATTTTTTTTTTTTTTTTTACAAAATAAAAAGAAAAGAAACAAGAGAAAAGGGAAAAGAATTACAAAATTAATTTCCACGCTGGAGATAGGAAAGGAGATGATGGGAGATCATTGACAAGATTAGCAGAATTTTTAGAAATAAAATATGCTTCATTTATTTTTATTTTTTCTTTTATTTCCATTTTTTCCATTTCATTTTCTCTTCTATCTCTTTTCAACACATTTCCCTTTTGCATATCTCTCTATCAGGTAGCGCCATCTGTCGCATTCTTCGCAACATTCTTTTTCTTCAGTTCATTTTTGAACTTGTTCGTTTTCGGACACGTGTATGCTTAGCTGATGACGAGCTGTTATGTTTTTAGCTCGAAACGCGTTCTGTGTTTGTTTTAATTTTATGGTGATTTTTTACAAAGTTTTATTATTTTAATTGCTTCATATCGCCAGTTTTCGGTGCTGTTTCGCTGATACAATAGTATGAGTTACAAGAAATATTCGGTGATATATCACCTGAGGCGGGCTAACGGAAAAATACCTTAAAATTAACACATTAATTTATAATTAAATTCTAACAATATTAAAATGTTGTATTCTCGTCGGAAGCATACCTTTGTACATAATTTGTATAGTTCTAACCTGTAAAGAAGTGGGTTAAAAGTCGATTTCAAAATTCCAACTTGATATACAAACAAGAAAGAAAAAATATGCGTTCAGCATATATTATGAAACACTTTCCAACACACTGAGAATGCTCTGTATAACGAAACTTCACAGTTTATTAAGATGAAGAATGATGTCTCAATCAACAATTTGAAAAAAGCACAGCGCATTTGAAAATCCAATTTCTGCTATTACCATAAAAATTCGGGAAAATATCTGATTTTTTTATGTGTGTCTGTCTGTGCCCCTCTGTAAATAATCTATAGATTTGTATGTATATTGCATAGTATGCTAAAAGTTACTTGACTTAAACGAATCGCGTAATATAAAATTTACATTCAGCAGTACTGAATGTACTTGAGAACTGTTGTGCAGACCTGTATATGATCTAAACAATTTATGCACACCATGTATTATTTAACCCGTTCGGGACCATGGGTGCATATATGCAACCTCAAAAAGAACATGCAGAACTTGTTTTAGGCACCAGTAAGAAAGAAAAGTAATACTTAGTTTGTTTAATTAAAGCATTTACGTGATTGTTTAAGTAAAGGTAACTTTAAATTAAAAAAAAGTGGTACCAACCCAATAAAATGTGTGTAAAAGCCGCCGGTCCCGAAGGGGTTAGAAAAAAACTGTTCCACTTAAAACGCATAACGCATTTGAAAACCTAATTTCTGCTATTACAATCAATAATCGGAAAAATATCAGATTTTTGTTTTCGTTCAGTCTTGTATATGATCCATAGATGTGTATGTATACTAAAATTTTCTTCAGTTAAACGAATAGAACAGTTGAATATTTCCATTCAGCAATTTCCGGAAATAAACGGAAATGCATTTGAGAACTTTTTGTGCAGCCCTGTATGAAATCTATAGAATTTATACACACCAAGTAATATTTAAAAGAAAAAAAAAGTTCAGTTTAAAAACGCGTACCGAACTGAAAATGCACTTCCAACAATCATTGTTCGTAGGCTTCAATAGTTCAATTTCTTCTGTAACCAAATTCTTTTGTGTGTCCCTGTAAATGAACGATAAATTATGTGCACACTAAATTCTACAGTAAACGTCTTGTAGTAAACCTCGGTGGTATATACTCGTATACAAATTTCAATATGTTTAAAATAGTGTGATATCATTAAAATACACCGCAGACGATTTTTCCCCATAGGCTGTAATGCAACGGCGAGTATCCTTGTAAATAAACCGAAAATGCTACACACCTCATTTTCAATAGCGAGCATGCCACAGTAAACCCAAATAACATATGCGTCAATCTCTGAAAATTGGACAATTCCATTCCAAAATTTTTATTTTTTTAAATTAATGTACCAACTACTACATACATATATACTATGATACATGTTTTGTCATTTAAATGCTGTAGTGTTTTGAGATCAAGGATGTATATTTTATGCATAGGATAAACTTTTATGGAAGAAAGTATCTTTTAACACCATAATCAGTGTCTAATAATTGGGACTGAGGTGATGTGTTTGTCTTAACAGCTGCACAGCCCTTTTGTTGAATCATTTTGCACACATGTAAATTATTAAATACGCTATGTGGCATTTGTATGTTACATAAATAAAGTTGCAATAGTTTTTTTTCTTTATAAATAAAAAGTTAAATATGGGGACATGAATGATGCTATAAAAAATACTCATCAATATTCAGAACAAAAACTAAATATGAAACAAAGAGAAGACCAACTTTTTTTCATCCATGGTGCTGTTGTAGTGGAAATAATTCTGATAGCGCCACCTAGTATCTGTTAACCTAAATGTTTGTTTAGAGGAACTGAGATGATGGTCAACCTCAGGGACAAATATATTTACTACAATATTTTACTATGCTATCTATACTAATAAAGGATAATTATATTTCCCATACTGTATATATATATAGGTATAAATATATAATAGCAAAAGTTAATGATATTTATGAAAATTTTTACAGCATACATTAAATATTGGAGATTTGTACCCGGGGACAGGGACTGAACTGATGATTCCGTTTGTTTAAAGATTAAAATTAATTATGTATACATCATTATATGTCCATTTATCATTGGCAATTGTTATAACAAATGTTACAATACATTACATTTTTCAGTTTTTGGTTTTAGTATAATTAATTATATATTATTGGCAGTGGACGCAAATTGTCCGATTTTCAGATATTGACCCATATATCAATTTCATGACAATCTGACTATATTTAAGTGAGTAAAGGCACGGACAGATGACAGACTACAGTCGGCATACGGCAGACAGACATATCGGAGTCATAAACACTTTTCAACTATGTTGATTAGAAATTTTGCTCTATCTCTTTCCGTTTTCGATTTACAATGGCTATCTTCCAAATTTCCCCACTGGAGCGCTGCTGTCGTTTTCATTAAATCGGGCGTAGTCGCTTTACTATACCGTTACCTCACTTGCATAGCTGTAGCTCTCTCCACTCCCAATTTTTTCAAGTTAAAGGGACTTTCCTTTGCACCCTGTATAACGTAAAATGATGAATGAGGTATCATTGGATAGAATTTGTTCCTCACATCTGACATCGCATACTGAATTTACCTAATATGTAGCGTAAAACGATAAATATGGTACCATTAGATAGGAGTTTTTGGACACACCTGACATTGCATACTGAATTTTTGTTAAAAGACATTGTTTGTTTGAAAGTTCACTTAAATTAAAAATTGTGTATGTACGGGAATGCGAGAGGAGATAATGGAGGTATCGGGAGGGGATAAAGGAGGTGGACGGGGCTGGTAAGTGCGAATTCTTCGCCTGGGTCCGCTGATTATTTATAACAGTTTAACCATCAATCAAAAATAATTACCTCAAACTATCAATTTTCGTAAAACTAATTTCGTTTCGCATTAAATTATCAAAATAATTAAAATTTAAAACTGTGTTGATTTCTTTAATAATTTTTCATTTTGGGAGTTACAAACGTTTTGAAAGCTACTTCCTGGCGCTTTCATATGCAATTTTCCAATCTGACAAATGGGTCGATATTTTTGAGCATGGGCGGGTGTGGGCGGGTGTGGGCGGGCGGGAAGAGCGCGACCTTTGAACAAATGCCAATTTCCAGTTCGTTTTCTGCCGGGTCGTAAACGCACCTGGAGCGGTGGTGTTTGTTAAGCCCCTATATCTTTTCTGGCATCGATTACGGAATGGGGAAGATAGAGAACCTCCCATTTCGTGATATTTTGTAAGATATAGTTAAATGTTTAACAACTGGTTTGTTTCATTCCTGATCCATATTCTGTCCAAAAATAAGCACTTTTTTCATAAACCTTTTTATTACACTCAGCCTTGTTGTTGCATGTTACTAGCTGTTTAACCCGTTCTACGCACAGGAGTTCATGACTTTAATTCTAAAACCAAAATTAAAAATAACCATTCGATTTAGTTAAATATTTTTCTACTACTGCGTATTTTTTTAATGAAATTTAATTTAACACGTTACTATGGCAGCAGACGATAAAACGATATCTTTGGAATAAGGGAATAAATAGAATAAAAAGTTTTCTTGATGTTTCTGATAAAATGTTTGTTTTTATTTTTTTTTTAAATTGTTATAGTTAAACGCAATTAAATAACCTCTAATTATTTGCATGTGAAGTAAAAGAACCATCCTAATACCAGCTGGAGCTTTATAGTATTGCAGCGTGGCGTACGTAATATGTATATCTCTAATTATTTGCATGTGAGGTAAAAGAATTATCGTAATACCCGCTACAGCTTTTTAGTATTGCAGCGTGGCGTACGTAATATGTATATCTGAGATTGGTTAAAGAACTCGCACGATTACGGGTTGAACATTAAAAAAAGGGGGGGGATTTTATTGTGAACTTTTAATTTTTGGCAGCTGCTATAACGAAAAATGATTAAATTTGATAGGAAATTGGTGTTAAATTGGTGGTATTTTTATTAATTAAAAGTTAACTATAAATTATTTCGATTACGATTGCTTTAGTTGCCTCGGCCGTGTTTTAATACACATGTACATAACATTTCACAATTCTGGCTTCCAAACTGTGGATTTGTATAGCATTACAGACAGACAGATAAATTTTCATTTTTAGGGTTCCGTACTTAAGAAGTAAAAACGGAACCATTATAAGATCACTCCTGTGTCTGTCCGTCTGTCTGTCTGTCTGTCACAGCCATTTTACTCGTAAACTATGGAACGTGGAAAGTTCAAATTCGGGGAAGTAATAAAGACCATTGACCCAGATATTTCCAGATTAATAAACATTCATAAATATATTTAGTAAAAAAGTAGAGGGGTTAATTATGCTACTTGAAAAAAAAAAATCTTTTCTTTATATAACATGTGGGGTATCCTGTGAAAGCTTTTGTAACGCTGAACTCAAAAATACATTCCTTTTAAATTTATGTATTATGTTTTCAAAGATATTGTTGAAAATGTAGCGCAAAAATATGTCCCCCCCCCCATCTAATTCCGAATCTACTGAAACTAAAATTATGAAAAAATTAGAGGTAGTAGACGTTAATATAAACCTTGCCGGAAAATTATAGCGATTACCCTAGGTCACATAGTTTTTGAGTAATTAGCATTTTTCCGTTATACACAAATTTCGATTTACGGGCATTCAGAAAAATTGTGGAGCATCGCTGAATATACCTATCATTGCAGAAGAATAAAAGCATTATTGATAATTATTTTCGAAAAAAAAATCATCGGTAATTAGCCGAGATATTAACCCTTAAAGGTACGGTCGGTTTGGACTTCCACAGGGACAGGGGCGGCGTACTCTATGCTTAGTTAACAACTTTTAATGATATATATTTGTAATGTAATGTCCAGTAACAGTATAAAAGCAATAAACGTCAAATTGTTAAAAACATACTAATTTAAGGGCTCTCGGGACTCTAAAAAGTGGAAAAAATGAAAAAAAGACCACTTTCAACATTTAAAGTCTTAAAATGTATATGATTTTAAAACACAATTTTAATTGGGATGAAAGATATAAGTACGTTCTTTCGTTTCATGTATTTAAAAAATTGCAAGATACAGAATTAGTATTTATAGGGGGCTCGAAACTGTTAGACATTTGTTGTACAAAAAATTGGCATAACAGTTTACGCGCAGGATTACAAAATAAATATTGCAACTAGAATGAAAATTTTGGTGCTTACTTAACTTCAGATTGTAATAATTTCCCTGAACTTAAATAAATTTGTATTTAAAGCATTTTTATATTTTTAATGCAATGTTGCATTTAGCTAATACAAAAGTTTGAAAATTTCAACAGTAAAATCACCTAAAAAAATATTTTTTTGAACAATAAAAAGGAAATTTTAGGTTCAGTTTATACAGATTAACATGAAATATATGTTTTGAAAATTTCATGAAAAAATATCCAGAAGTTTTTAAGGTATCCTGCGCGTTATGCCCCAAAAACGCCATTTGGAAAATAATGACTTTAAAGTTTCGGAAACATCGCTACAGCTATTGAGCGGGTATAATTCTAAAAGCCAAAACTTCTGTTCTAACGGGAATTTCAGGGAAACAATTATATCAAAATATTCAGAAAAGATAGAAGTTTAACATCTAAAAAAATTAAAATTTCTTAAATTTTGATGCTTTAAGAGTCCTGCGACCATTTAATCCTTTCCGGCACGGAGTAATTCTATTTATAAACTTATGAAATAATGGACTGACACCAGAATTTATAAACGAATTTATTAGAAAATGCGAACTTGCTTATTTTCCCGTACATGATAAAAGGAAAATTTTAATTAAATATTCTGGGTGCCGTTTGTCTGTTTTGGAATTAAAATTAGGTGTCCGTTTTTAAGGGCATCGCCCTCGAAAGATTTAATTAGAATGAATCGCATAAATACTGTGGGTTTCGCAGTAGTTTGCATTGATTGTATCTCTCAATACGCCTCGAGTGGCTTTAAACATTAATTAAACACCTATCTGGAAAAACGCGGCACTGACCAAGGCGGCGTTGCAACTTTGAGACCTCAATTCGAAGCGCGCTTAGCACAATGCCAAATTTAAACTTTGAACAAAGGTTTTGTTTTAGCTACACTGTAGAAATAAAGGTTATTACTACGCTGAAT
Organism: Maratus speciosus; assembly: GCA_963932465.1. Taxonomy (NCBI): domain Eukaryota; kingdom Metazoa; phylum Arthropoda; class Arachnida; order Araneae; family Salticidae; genus Maratus; species Maratus speciosus. The sequence continues at coordinate 626,158,079 of OZ010789.1, read as the reverse complement.
TTAGTTTCCTGAAATGCCAAATGAAGTTTAACTATGCACTGCCTTTATTGTCAGTACCGAATTAAGTTCATCATAAACAGATTAGGATAATATTAAAAAAAGAGTTATACGAATAGCTATATTTGATATTGTTCCATATATCTCTTTGAACTTTCATGGTATACCCGATTACACTTTTCTAATATATACAGTTATACCCAACCCTACGTTATATAGTTTTTTTAAAAGTCTTAGTATTCTTTTAGCAACTTATTATTTTTTTTTTTATAATGCAATTACAAATTCATATATTTATTCTACGGAACCCTCTGTACGCGAGTAATGCTCGCACCTTGCCGTTTATTATATATTAGATTGTGTAATCAATTTTTAACCCACTTCCTGACAGGCTAGAATTATAAATTTATGTACAAAGGTGTGTTTCCAATGATAATACATTTTAATATTTTTACAAATTAACAATCTTAAAATTAATACATTAATTTTAAGACATTTTTCCGTTAGCCGGCGCATGAGATAAATCGCTGAATATTCTTTATGTTTACAATTGAAGAGCTCAGATAATAAAGGTGGTATGTGACAAAATAAAACAAGTCGGAAATTGTACGTCAAACATGGCCAATGAGGAGCGTTCGTAGTTTAACTATTACAAATATTCAGATCCTGGTACAATAGCTATTGCACTCTTATGCAAAAATGCATGAATACAAAATTTATTACGGTTATACATATTAAATTCAGTAATAAGGAAATAAAAGGACGTCATCTTCAATAGGACGTCATCACCGTGACAACCTAGAATCATTACCTATCATGAGATATCATTGAATTCATTACGTATGATAGGATTTAATAGAATGAAGAAAACTTTTATTAATATATTTCTAAGTTTTGATTCAATTTTCATAAGATTTGAAATGACTGGACAAAATTCTGCTTATGATTCTATACATTAAATTTATACCATTCATTAAATTAAATTTATGCCATTCATTTTAATACGTAACTTCGCTCATATACGTTACTTCGTTTTTAAATGGGAAGTAGTAGAAGGAGTTTCGGATTAAAAGTATGTAGAGGAAAATTACTGGGTGTATAAGTTTTCAGGATTTAGTTTTCGGATATTTAACCATGTATAAAGGATATTGTATGGTCAGGATATTTAACCATATATTGGGGATATTGTATGGGAGATTTATTGATCTCCCAGTGAGTTTCAACTTTATTTGGCTAGGTACAACCGCTACCACTCACTCTGATTGGCTATGAAGCTTTGCTTTAACTGATTGGCTGTTGCGGCTCGTTTTATTTTATGCGCGTGCGCACACTTTACATTTGTTTAGATCTCAGACACAGTGACGTTCACTGAGTTATCTTACAAGGAGAGGATCCGAGGTTGGTCTCACCGAATGCGATGAGCATTTGTGTATCGATAGAGTATAGTTAGTATATAAATATATGAGCGCCATAAAGCGCAACGCCCAGGGGATCTTGAGAAAATTACTCGCAAAGTTTAAGCTACAGTTCATAATGGGATAAATTTCCTTCTTTGGCAAGCGGCTCAGTAGCACGATCGGTAGGACGCTGGATTTCAGTTTTTTTGGCCCGGGATCAAATCCGTCTCGGACTTGTTTTTCGGAACGAAAATTTTTATCAATCATTTTCGAACCGCAATTAAAAAGATATGTATAATAAGTGAAATTTACGAAAAATATGAATTAAATGTATGTTTTGTAGCTTATAAGTTCTTTTTTAACTACCAAATTTTGCATGTTTAAATATATAATGAAAAAAAAAAAAATTCGCATATTTATATGTCTATAGACCAGAAATTTTTTGTTGTTATTTAAAATTATTTACAGTTATTTCAATGAATATCAACAATTTTTAACAGAGAAATAAATTAAAATAAGTGAACAAATATATTATTTTCATTTTGTTTCCTCATTCAAATACTTCAAATATTTCATGGTTTATTAAAAATATGCTTTTATATTTTAATATGATTTTTAAAGTCTGGGATTCTTGATTTTTAATTAGAATAAGTGTCTACGTAGTAATTTCTTTCGGAAATCAATTTTTTCTCTTGTTTAATATTTTTATATAATGCAGTTTAATTATATAAATACAATTTTAAGTGCGAATCTTTGAATGTTTATATAGTTAATGAAAAGTAAAGATAAAATAAATAAATATTATGAATATGAAGTAAATGGTAGTTAATATTTTGTAGCATCCCTTCTAGCTTTCATAACAGCGTACAACCGATCTTGCATACTATATACAAGATGTTTACAAACATTTCCATCAATATTAGTCCAAATAGACTTTATACGTGCCTCTAACTCAGTTTTACTTGAAGGAGGATTTTCTTGGAGTTTTTCTTCATTATACATCATAAGTTTTCGATGGGATTAAGGTCTGATGAGTTTGGTGGCCAAGGAAATACCTTCATGTTGCGTTGGCGGAACCATTTTTTAGTTGATACCGAGGTATGCGGTGACGCTAAATCTTGTTGAAAGATGAAATCATCTTCAAATAAATCTTCTGATGATGGAATCATGTAATATTCCAAAATTACTTAATATATCTGAGAGCTAAGCTTTTCGTATACGATGCATAACTTTCCAGGTCCTTCTGCACTCATGCAACCCCAAACCATAACACTAGCAGTAAATTTTATGGAACGTTTAAGGCATTCTTTATCAAATGCTTCTTGCATCATTCTCAAAACTCGAATACCTTGATTACCATATGAAGCACAAAACATACCTTCATCACTAAATAATATATTTTCCCAATCTTCTTCACTCCATAAACGTCTTGATTTACACCAATTCAATCTTATACGCTTTTGTTTTGCAGTCATGAGAGGTTTTGTTTTCGGTACATGAGATTCAAACTTAAATTTATGGAGACATCTTAATGTTGTCGGTGTAGAAACTTCTCCTTCTTCTTTCCATTTTTGGTGCAAGAATCGCACACTTTTAAAACGATTTTTCTTAACTATACGATTCAGTTTCCTGTCATCTCTAGCAGATGTTTTTGCTTTTCGGCTGCCATTTCGGCTATTATTTTGAAATTTTCCATTTTTAACACTTTCCAACAAAGTTGAAAAGTGTTTATGCATTCGGTTTGTCTGTCCGTCAGTCCGCCTGGCCGTCTGTCCACGCTCTAACTCCCGTAAATATACTCGGATTTTCACGAAATTGATAAAGGTTATTTAGGGTCACCAAAGCATGTTTGGTATTGTATATGAAGTATGTAGGATTAATCGTTCATTTATAGGGACAGTCAAAAGTATTCCTTTACATTATGGTATATGGGGAAAATCGTTTGCAGAGTATTTTAATGACATTATGCTATTTCAAATGTATTGAAACTGATATAAAACACTGAATTTCACTATGATCATGTTATAACAGGGCATTCATAGCATTTTTTATTCATTTACAGGGACACACAAAAGAAATCGGTTACAGTACGGTACTGTCTTTGAGTAATAATTGCTGGAGTGTACGGTTTAAAATTCGGTATGCGCTTTTAAATTTAATTATTTTTTTGCATCTTACTCGTTATATATAAATTCTATACCTCAAATACAGGGCTGTATTCACGTACCGTTCTCCTTATTAGAAGAAATTGCTGAAGGTAAATTTTCAACTGAAGTATATGTATATCTTAAGTGAACTAAATTTTGGCATGCATTCAGTTAATAGATTCAAATCTATATATCACATACAAGGCTGCTGAAAAAATTCGCATAACGAATTCGCGGATGGGAACAGCTGAAATTGTGCTTTGAAATGTATTTTGCGTTTCCATAGGGTTGAATAGACGTAACATTTTAATTTTTTAAACGGTGCAGTTTTTTCACATTATTCTGAATGTGTTGGAAAGTGTTTCATAATCTATGCTTGACGCATGATTTTTTCTTACTTGTTTTAATATTGTGTTAGTATTTTACTAACGCTTGATTGCGAACAATGTAAATAATTCGCTGTATAATATTGATTTTTACCGTGCCGATACAAATCAACCGTATGAAGTTTAATAGATTCAGGAATATTGCTCACACGACCCATTTTAAGACGAAAAAGCAAACAAACTGCAAAAAGAATAAGAATACTGATTTTAAATAAAATCGTCTGAATTTAATCCATGATGCCACCAGTTATGAATTGGTGATAATTAAAAGAGAATTAATGTGAAATATTCTAATATTTTGAACCACTTGAATAAATATTCTAATATTTTGACTTTTCAAAATATTTTTTTTCAATTAATCTTTTCGAAAATGTTATAAATTTTAAGATAATAATCTTAACTAGATTAGCATTTAAAGATAGTGTCAATGCAGTTCATTTTGAGGATGTAAAAATTATATCTAAATATTCCAACCGTCTTAAAGCCCTTATACGTGAATCCATAGAAATTAGTCTGAGGAAAAACGAAGTATACAATGACAATATCTCATTTCAGATTTCCAAAGTTTGGTTAAATATTGTAAAAGAAGTACATTTATAATGTTAATTTCGTTTTTTTTTTTTTTTTTTTTTTTCCTAGTTTCTGATAATAGTGTCACAGCCTACCAACAGATGCCACCATATCCGATGCAGTATTGATTTTGATGTTTAATGATCAGTTAGTGAAATGTTTTCAGTTTGATGTTGTGAAAGTGACTGTGCTGTTTGTAGATTTGCTTCGTGGAGATCAATAACCCTTTCCCCTGATGATGGCTCATTAGAAAGAGGATGAAACGTTGGAATTAAAATTTTAATGTGTTTTTAATATAGTTTTCATTTATGTGTACTCTGATGAGTATCATAAGTGTTTTTAATTATAAAAACATATATATTTTTTTCAAATTATGCTTTTCTGCACGTCACAGACGGCCCCTTAAAACATCCTTTTGCCGTTTTTAAGCATAATTTGAAAACTACTTGGAAGAAAAATTTGAAATTTTGAATTCGCATAAAGCAGGACATCTATTATATATATAAAATCCAAATGGAAATTTCGTTCCGAACGCCGAGATTTCGAGTTCTACCGCATGGATTTTTACGGAACTTATACCGTTAGATAGGTATCGTTCCAGGGAAGGTTTTAAGCTATAACACATCATTCTACCTAGATTAGTTATAGAATTATTACGGAAAATTCTATTATTTTGGACTTTGTTACTTCATATTTCCTTAAGTATCTGGGCTCCTATTGGTCGTAGAGCTTAGATCTCGCGCCAAAAGTAGCTCCAAAGCACCCAAGCAAACTTTTCCCCGCGATTATTTTGCCGTCTTCCGATTTCCTCTAACTCTATTAGGGGCCCGCGTAGAGCCCCTTTAAAATATTTTTCGTAGTAATTTCAGCAATTATCTTAAATTATTGGTTAAGACCGCCACCCTCCCGATTCATGTATCTACGGAAAGGTTGCATGAAAGAGTTTCGTTCAGATACGTTTACGTTAAGAATAGAGTGCGCTCCCTGGTGGTGGAATATGGAACTAACATAACGCGATATTGTTAAAATCAAGGTTACTATATCTAAAGGTTGCGCCATTTCACCCCGTAGCCAATAGGGAGCGACTCGCTGCTTGACGTCACTGCGCGTGCTAAGATGAGTTTCCCAATTGACTTTGCATTAGAAAGGCGCTATTTTTAATTAAAAAATATCAGTAGAAATTTTTGCGTGAAAAGAAGTTTAACGATTAAAATATATTCTTTATACATAGGACAAACATCACATCTAAATTTTAAGCTATTATCTCTTTTTAGCTCTTCGAAATTTAATTGTTAAATTTGCTGTCTTTTTCATTAAGTTTCGTTTACGATTCAATATGAAAAGGTTCATTTACATAAAAAAAAAGTGTAAAATAATATTTTTTATAAATAAAATCTTAAAGACCTAACAAAAGCAGGAAATTTCATCGTTCACGACTGCAGATAATATTTTGTTAACAATTTTTAATATAGTATATTTATAATATTCGATTGGTATTCAATTTGAAATCTAAGATAATTCTAATATTATTATAATTTCGATATGTCTTTGATAAAAACTCATAAAAAAGGTTTAAAAAATAATAAGTTACGTTTCAACTTCATAGCAAGATTACACAAGATTGAGTTTTGAATAATTAGATTTAAAAGACAAATACTATAGAAACTTTAATAAGTAAACATATGAATATTTAATATTTTTAAACGGAAATATTTATACGATATAATTATATAGTTTGGTGGAAATAATTTTTGAAATTCAGATTAATATAATTTATAAATACATTAAAAAGTTTATTTAAAAGAATAATTTAATGCTATATAATAATAATAGTAAATATAAATCTACATACATAATTAAAAGAAATTAAGTCAAATTATTGCGTTAAAGTGAATTTAACGTTTAACCCATTAGCCGCCAAAACTATAAGGTTGAAATTTTCAACTTTTTACCTGAACGGCGTTTGCCACCACAAACTCTGAAAGATAATTTTCGCTTTATATGGTCTTAAAATTTTATGTCTTTAAGTAAGGCCAATTTTTTAATTGAAAAATAGCGGTGGGTATGTAAATAGCTTAAATAAGTGTATTTATTTTGACTGTTGCGTGAACGCAACACCAGCGGGTAATGGGTTAAACTAAATTTTTACATCCAAATAAAGTGCCATATTTAAAATTTAAAATTACATCAATTCAGCTTTTTAAAACTAAATTTTATATGTGCTATTGGTTTCTTCAGATGCAGCTAATGTGATTAAATATTAAATTGATTTATTTTTTTATATAATAAAAATGAGGACAGCAGTATTTATAAAGGAAATTTAGAATACAAATAACAGAAATTTTAATTTTTAAGTTGCCAAATATTTAAAACTGAAACATTTATGCGATATAGAAAAGTTAAAATTTGAAATTCAAAGCACTATACGTTTATAAATACCTTCCAAAAGAGTTATATAAAATTATATTTTAATGTTGTATGGGGATAAAATTATATAAAATTATTTTAATAAATAATATATTTTAGGTTTTTACCCTCAGAATATGCTTTCATTTCCAGCATTTGATTTCATCACAGGGTGCATTTTGAAGATGTATTTTAATGTGTGCTCCTTTATTTGCTATTTCTCGTACTGTTTTATCATGCAATCAAATTTGACTTACTCCACATTTTTGATTTTCTGGCAGAGTATCTCTTTTTTATTTCTGATGAATATATTTGATTAAAATGCCTCAATCGAATAAAAGTCCTGGTTTTCACAAATGTTTTTATTATGGATATAGTAACCTTGTTTTAGAGAAGCAATTAAAGCTTCGTGAGAGGGCAAACTGCCCTGGGTGTCAAAGAAAATAACAATAAATGTTTACTTCACGCTTCCGTCCCTTTTAAACATCGACTGAAGATAAGAAGCAATAAAAACTGATCTTAGAAAAGAAAAAATACACGGCTATTTGAAGAAAAAAAAATCCCTTCTAAATCGTTTTATTCCTAGAAAAAAATACTTCCGTTAAAGAAAAATGTTTTATTTTGAAGAAACATGCTCTCTTCTGACCAAAGATACAAATTTTTTTAGCATAAATTCTATTTTAAATAAGAAAATAGGTTATTTTCTGTTGCAAGACTCCTCCTTAGCACGCGCAGTGATGTCATGCGCACCGAAACCTTGATACCAGAAGTAAAGGGAAATGGCACCCCCCTGGTTAAAATTAGGAAATCTAACAATGCGACCTGTTTTAAACTTTGAGATAGTTCATAACACATAATCTATTATCTATTCTATTATATATATATAAAATCTATTATCTATTCTATTATCTATTATATATATAAAATCCAAACGGAAATTTCGTTCCGAACGCCTAGATTTCGAGTTCTACTGCATGGATTTTTACGGAACTTATACCGTTAGATAGGTATTGTTTCAGGGAAGGTTTTAATCTATAACACATTATTCTACCTATATTAGTTTTAGAATTATGACGGAAAATTCTGTTATTTTGGGCGATAAGGTTACCATTTTATTTCTTGGCGAAATTCATCGTTGATAAAAAAAAAATTGAAACGGCTATTAAACCTCGAAAAATAAAAGAAAAACTGTTACTAATTTTATTTAAATGAAAAAAAAAAGAAAAGAAGAAGAAGAAAATCCGTTTTAATGAGTAATAATATTAAAAAAAAACGGAAACATTTAATCAAAACCTGAAAGAAATATTTGTAATGCTTAAAAATTAATAAGAAATATTACACTTGATACGCAATGTTTGGCTCTTTATCGCTTGCGTTAGATATGGAAACGAATCTGAAAATTTGATTAGATGAAATTTTAACATTTTCTTTCTGTTCTGTTCTTTTCTTTTTTTTTTTTTATATCTAATTGTCCCATCACGTGACATAGAAGAAACAAGCAGATGTAATTGTGAGTCACGTGTGTAATTACTATTTGTTTCTTTACAATTTTTTATTTTTCTTTTGTCGCCAAACAATGTGATTTTAAGCCAAAAATGCATAAGCGTGACATTAGCTTGAGGATGTTCTCACAAATGGTGTTTTTTTAGGTGAAAGAGATCATTTTTTGAGTACATTTTCATATTCAATTGTAACTTATATAGATATCAGTTAATATTTTAAAAATGGAATCGAATACTTAAATTTCAGTGTGAATTTCTGCCACACATACATATTGTAAAATAATTTCATACTTTTAAAAATGTTTTTCGCCGTAATTCCGAAAGCATGTGATATTTATAAACTCGAACTCAGATCAACGAATATTACCCATTTTATTTAAGCAAATATTATCTATTTTCTCAAGTCATATCGCCAATTTCATTTATAGGAAAATTCACAGATCCGAAATCTAGAAAATAAAGATAATTTTTAAGGAAATTTATGTTTTAATACGTTATTACTATGGAAAAATTCAACATTTTGAAAAAAAAAATTACAAGACTTTTGTAATTCGTCATTTCTTCTTCGTCTTTCTTCGTACTTTCTCCTCTGTTAGGTAATATTTCAAATGATATTGGACTAATTTTCGATCATCGATTCACCGCAAAATCGCATATCTAATATAGTATATAAAATAAAGTCTGGATTAGGGGACTAATTAACGCACAGCGCAAACTACTGAACCTAAAATCTTGAAAATCGTGGTAAAAATACTTCTTATGACATAGACTTCTGCTAAGAAAGGATTTTCGAAAGTGTCACCCCTAATGGTTTTTGCACGGGGAGGGAAAAAAAATAGAATATCAAAATTATGCGTCAAACGATAGCATATTTTAATGTAGTTTTGTATGTTGAATCGAATGCTACCAAATAAATTTTTATAAGTCCAATAGTTCATGACACATTTCATATTTTTCTAATTTGGTGGTGTCTTTGGCATCTAAACCTCAAAATATCTATCATTACATCCGTTACTCTAGCAACGGAAAAAATTCAAATCAACCCTTTTGGTTAAAAAATAAAAACGGCTCTATGAGTTTGAAATAAAAATGCAAGCATCTTAATTTTTTTAAAAAAATAGTGATTTTATGTAAAATAAAAGGGAAAAAATTACTGAGAATTTAGCGTTATAAAACAAAAATGGAAAAGGTACTACTTAGATATTCCGTCGACCAAAAATCTATCGTTAAACTATAAGATTAAAGGCCAATAATGGTTGATCGTAAATATCAAATTCACTTGAATTTAAACAAACTACACGTGTTTACGTCATGAAGTGATTTTAATAAAGATTATGTCAATTTATATAATTTGGCGAATGGTTTGGCGATTTATATAATTTGGCGAAATTGGTCGACGGTATAACAAGTAGTACCAATGAAAATATTTAAGTATGAAAGCAATGTTTGTAACGACTTAAAAATTATTTTCATATATATAAACTCGGTTTATGGCGTCAGATGCCATCATCCGAAGAATCTACAAGAGTCTTTTTCCATTTTTTCCGGTCATAGGTTCCTCAATGAAAGAAATTGGAATTGGAATAATATTGTGCGATTTATAAATTGCTCCTCGATAAGAAGAAAAAATGGGTACATTTATAACAACCGTGCGCACATCTCGCTGATAGCATTTTTAAAATTCCCAGTAGCAGTAGTTACATTTTGCGTATGTAAATTTAAAATATTTTTTTGTTTTTAATTATGGCATTATTTCCTGTTATTGTTTATCTTTTCAGTTTTTTAAATGAAATTAGTATAAGGCATGCATTTTAAATGAAATGATTGAAAGGTTTGTGTTTTAAATGAAAATAATAAAATAAGAATATGCTATGAAAACAATCTTTATTAATTTATTACCTGCGCCCGGCTGACATAAAAGTATCACAAAAGCCACATATTCACTTTTCTTTGAGTAGTTGCTCATGAGAATTCAAGTTAACCTTCCGTAATCGGATACTTCACATATTGGTGTATTAGCTTTAATGTTGAAAGCATCGTTTTTGTTTGAAGCGAAAACTTTACTATGAATTCTATTACACAAAATCGCATCATCATCATCTACTATATATTTACAACGGAAATTTGTATTTCATACCGATTGTTTATAATACTTTCGTAGGATATACCACAATTAGTTAGGTAAAAATTTTGGAAAGATTTTAGTGTATACATATTGTTCAAGGGTACTTAGTTATAGAGCAACAGTAAAAGTTCAAAAATTAAGTGAACCTGATTATGAAAGTTTAGCCTTTTTAAAAAAATCTACAGAACATATTTTGTTACAAGTGGCCCTGTTGCATGACTTTTAGGAATGGTGTTAGTATATACGATTTCATTATATGTTGATTAGTTACAGAGGTATTAATTCCTGTTGTCATAACGGTCTCATTACCCGACCATAAGTGCGCTGTTTATAATCAACTAAAACAATTACTTCTTAATTGCTAAATTTTGTCCAACGCTTAAGATAACACTATATCGCAATGGCGTTCGCATCGTTTTCAGTAACGAGCAAGGTCAAGCTGAAGATCCATATCGTTTAAAATACAAGTTCAAATTCACCATTTAGTTTAATCCAAGGTTCATTTGGAAATATTGACCAGCGCAGCGGGCATAGCCTGCTAGTACTAAATACAAATCTATCAAAAAAATTGTAAGTTGCAATTCATATTTTTTTTCGAATATTAATTTCATAATTCATATTATAAAAATTTTAAAAGTTCAAATTCAATGTATTTATGTTTGGATTTTTTAGTATTATAACCACACAAAAAATTATCACATTAAGATTATAATTTCAGGTGACATTATTAAAAGTATGAAAATGTAATTTAACATTAGAAGCTCTAAATTTTGAATATTTGTAATTCAAAAACTTATCATCCAAATGAAATTTCGTATCTAGACATAGATTGAACCGAAGATTTAAAATATAGTGTCAAAATTGGGTGTTGCCATTGAAAAAAAAGTTTGGTCTGGTTTTGATTTGTAGATGGCCCCTAATCAAATTTTATATTAATCATTTAAAAGTAGACTTTATTTCCAATCGTTTGGTTCCAGTAACTTTCTTCTACTATAATTTATTACAGAGTTAGTAGGGTGTTTTTTTTTTTTTTTTTTTTTACCATTTGGAAAAATGGTTATTGTCCTCGTCAGGGTTGGAAATCAAAAGCATATCTGAAGCTTTTGATTGGTTTAATCAACATTTTATTCGTTTTCTGATTGTTATATACAGTAATCTATATTTCCCTTTAATTTCAACAGAGATGGATACCTTCTGTTGCCACTATAACAAAAAAGTAATAAAAACTACAAAAAAATTAATAACTCAGAAACAAATTGAGATACAGCTTTCAAACAAATTGCATTTAAAAGTACATTTTTTTCTCTATATGACGGTGTAAAAAGTAATATTGTGGGATGTTTAGAAGTTTAAGAATGAAATTTCATTTAAAATGGGTCGTCAGATGTCTTGGAAATCTGACGATGGAAAAGCCTTTTCCCGAACAGCCAATGAAATGCTTGGATAATACGTAAGTTTCAGGTGGATAATACCTACGAGTCGCAGGCGATTTTTCTCGCTTGGAATTTTTACGTGTAATAACACTATTAATGTTTAATTCATGGCGTACGTAATGTATGATCAACTCCGTGCGATTTTTTATGTCTTAAATTTTAGTCTTTGAAAAAATCATTTTCTAAATGGTCGTTGTAATTTGTTAAATTGCTTTTTTTTTTTTTTTTTTTTTTTTTTTTTTTTTTTTTTAACCATTTGGAAAAGTGGTTATTGTCCTCGTCAGGGTAGGAGATCAAAAGCATATCTGAAGCTTTTGATTGGTTTAATCTGCATTTTATTCGTTTTCTGATTGGTCTATACAGTAATCTATATTTCCCTTTAATTTCAACAGAGATGGATACCTTCTGTTGCCACTATAACAAAAAAGTAATAAAAACTACAAAAAAATTAATAACTCAAAAACAAATTGAGATACAGCTTTCAAACAAATTGCATTTAAAAGTACATTTTTTTCTCTATACGACGGTGTAAAAAGTAATATTGTAGGATGTTTAGAAGTTTAACAATGAAATTTCATTTAAAATGGGTCGTCAGATTTCTTGGAAATCTGACGATGGAAAAGCCTTTTCCCGAACAGCCAGTGAAATGCTTGGATAATACGTAAGTTTCAGGTGGATAATACGTACGAGTCGCAAGTGATTTTTCTCGGTTGGAATTTTTACGTTAATAACACTATTAATGTTTAATTCGTGGCATACGTAATGTATGATCAACTCCGTGCGATTTTTTGTCTTAAATTTTAATCTTTGAAAAAATCATTTTCCAAATGGTCGTTGTAATTTGTTAAATTGCTTTTTTTTTTTGATGACCAACCAGGTAGTCTTGAGCACAGTGATCTTCAAAAAATAAATAAAAATAAATAAATAAAAAACATTCTTTCATACATTATATTCAACAGAAATTGCTTCAGTTTACGAGCGTCAATTGTGTTGTACTAAATTCAATTGTGTTATGTGAGCAGATTACATGATTACATCATGTTTTCAACTAAAATTATTATGCGTAGCAATTATAGTTGTTTTACGCAAAAGAGTTTGAATATATTTATCTTGGGAAGCTTATTATAATTAATGCTTAACTCGTGGTTTTTTGTTTTGATTTAAATGAATACGTGTTTAATATTTCCGGTAAATATATTTTTTAATTAGCTTAGCTCTTTAACTGTTTTCTTGCATTTAATTTTTTTTTCCTTTATTCCGTTATTGCTCGTTTGTTTTTAAATTATTACATGTATTTATTATCGCATATAACTTTAACATAATAAAAAATATTATCTCCATTTTTTATTACACTAATACAATTTTCCATAAAAAAAACTTCGATTTTCCTTCATTATAGGAAAATATTATCCTTGTCATTTTTTTTTTTCTATTTTTAGAATGGCAGTGGCAAAAAATGTATGACACAGACATAGCATGCATTCCATCAAAAGATAAAAAGTGCAGCATTTCTATACCAATAAATGTCAAGTGTAACTTCCATAATATTCAGTCAAAAATAACTTTAGAAGATGAATTTGGAAAATATCAACTATTCTGATATCAGATTTGAGATTTTCCAATAGCAAATATAAAATGGTGGCGAAAGAGGATTAGATTACAAAGAAAAAAGCAATATTTTACATTTTACGTGGTTCATTTTATTTAAATTTTATAGCTCTATAATAATAGCCTAAGTCATGTGACTGTCATCAATAGTTCCGGGCTGACCGCTTCGCTTTTTATATGCAAGGTGACCATTTTTTGCATTTCTTATTTTTCGCGTGATAAATCAAAACAATGCTTTCATGTTGAAATTAAAAGTCATGGATTTTGGTATCATTTATTATTTTTTCTTTTCTTTTTTAAAAAAATGAAAGAAAGAAGTGAAAGTCATGAATTTCAAATTAAAATTATGTATTTTAAATAAAATGAGTGAAATTATTATATTTTAGATGAATTTAATGAAATATGAAAAAATGCGCAAGGGTCAGCTAGGTGGGGAGGCCTACCAAATGGCTTAAGCACTCACAAGCCCCACCCAATGAAAAAATGCGACGGGAAAGATAATGTTTGATGATTTATCACTTGCGCCTTGCTTACATAAAAAAGTACTACTTAGTTATCCCGTTGACCAATTTCGCCAAATTATATAAATCGCCAAACCACTCGCCAAATTACACAAATTGACATAATTAAAGTAAATTAAGTTTTGGATAAAAGTAACATAGTAAGATGCTTAGCACACATTTAACGGAGGCCAAACTGGTCTCCAAGGGTGTCTAGTATTTTAATAGCAACCAAAATACCAGTACCTCTTTTATTTCTACAACCGGATAAACCCGGTCTACCCAGGTTACAGAATGTGGGCGAAAACTATCATATATATTACTAGGGGGCTCTGCCCCCTACGAGCTACGCTCGCCAAGCCCCGTTCAGGCACACCAAAATCCAAAAAGCACGCTAATTTGATGGGCTTTAAAAATATTGAATTGCAATAAAAAAAAAAAAAAAAGAAAAGAAACAGTACCGATCTCTCTGTAAACGGGTTTCCATTCGTTTTCCTTGGATTGGGAATTTTTAAGACCAAATCTGTTGCTGTTAAGAGATGCAATGGCTGTTTTCGTATTTAATTAAAAAAATTAGTTATTTGAAAATAAGCTAATGTAAAATGAATTAAGTAAACAGTGTCATTGTCTCCCGGTGTTTTTTACCAGCGCTATAAGATAGTTCTTTTAAATAATTCATTTTAAATGTATCGTTTCAAATCTGACGTAATTTACACTAAACTTTTATTTCTCTTATTAATATTCACATGAAAATACTTTTGTCGTTAGATGGAAATATTATTTGCGCTGTCTTCGAATTCACGATAATAGTTAAAAATATTATCTCAAAATATCTCGCGCAAATATATTTTTCATTTTAAATTGTTTTGCCATATTTTTTGGCCATTTTAAATATGACGTAAAATTCAAGTGTAAATATGTTTCTTATGACGTAATTTTCCAGCTTTTAACATGTAATCATTTAATTCTAATTTTAAAGTTTTTTTTTCTGTTTGTAATAGTCACGTGTAAATAAATTTTTAATTTGAAGTAAACATTATTGTTTGCGCTGTTTATACAATTGACAACGGTTTAAATTAATGACATTTTCTAAAATTTGTAAAAAATATCTTTCGAAATGCTGAAAATTTGAATTTAAAATAGAAATAAAACCTCGAAAAATGCATCAAATAAGAAAAATAAATGCAATCTGCGCACTGGGAACTTATAACGTATAAAATGATCTAAAAATGATTAAATTCTCATGTATAGTTTTTGCTCCAATAAAACTTTTTTAATGGAACGACTTTGTCCATCTTTAGCATTAAATATCTCTTAAAATAATTCTTCGATTTGAAAACTGTCTGCATCAGCGTGTTTATCAAACATTTTTCTATAATACCACCGATTTTCATATTTTTGTATGCAACAGTTTTCTTAATATTAACGATGAAAGGCCATGCTTAAGCATTCAAATTGGATGCCGATCTACCCGGAATATCTACGCAGATTTTCATTGGTCCATTTCCAAATCAAAACTTTTTTTTTTATATATAGAAGGATTTCTGATGTTAACATGCTCTGCTCTCTGCACATACTAAAGACAGAGCGATGTATTTTTCGAAAGTTTCTGGAAGTGCTTTTTGACATGGTATACTTATATTTTGTTAAAGCACGTTGTTTGATTTTAAAAAATTACAGTTCATCAAAAATTAATGAAAACAAATTGGAAATTGCACGTCAAACGTGGCAAATGAGGTGCGTTCGTACTATGACTAGCTTTATAAATATTTTTTGCATCGCATATTGTACTGAATGTATTTAGTGCACTTCATAAGTACAGATCAGTTTCATTCTGTTCGAAAGGCGGCAACAACTTTAACATGCACTTGAAATATTTTTTTCCCATTGACCGTAATGTAACGCAAAACTTTTGACTGTCCCTGTAATTGAACTGTATATCCGATTTTCATAAAATTTGAAATGACTCGATAAAATTTTACAACAATTATTAATTTAAAATTTCAGACCATTCGGTTGAGTAGTTTTTGCTCTGTATTTGCGGACGGGCAGACAGACAGACCGAATGACGACTATAGATGCTAGGTATTTATATAATTACGAACGCACCTAAAAAGGCATCACCAAACAATTTCAAAGATTGCGGCGAAAAAGACTCGCATGTGTCATTTTTTTTTTATTATTATTATTGATAACTCTAATAGATTTTTTTACATTTAATATATTTTTTTAGAATGCCCACTAACAATACACTAAAAATCATATTTATATGAAAAATAGTAATAATGTGTTCAAATAAAGTTTCGAAACGCATTAAAAGCGATATTTTCTTATTGGGCACGCGTCAGGAATTAACAGCAGTGGAAACTACAAAAAATCGCTATTTACAATTAGCCGCCTTTTTGATTCTGTTCATTTTAGTGGTTTAAGCTCTAAATTCGATTACATGTCTTATTACTTTTCTTATTTATATTTTATTGTTTTATTTATTTATTGATGGATGTTTTAATTTCGTTGTGGATTATAAGCTGGAAACAAATGATGAGCTATATAATAATTTAAGTGCAAATGGATTTTTCGTTCGGAATCGTCTGCACTCGACAGAGATAGATTAAAAAAAATATATATGCTTGAAAATTACAAACATTTTTTTTTAATTTTAAAAACAATAAAAATTTAGTAAATTGCGATACAGTTTTCAAACAAACTGCGACATAGTTTTCAAATAAATTGTTTTTGAAAGTGCATCTTTTTTCCTATTCGACGGACGGTGTAAAAATTGAAAATGTGCGGTATTTAGATAGAGATACTAAATATGTCATGATGAACCTTTTTATACACTGTGAGAAAAAATAAAGTAAAATCAGTTGACTGTATATGTTTGTAGTTTGGTATTATTTAACTTTTTTTTTTTTGGGGGGGGGGGGGGGAGGTGCCAGTTAAAAAAAAAAAAAAAGGGTGAAAATAAAGTTAAAGCTCTACGTTGAACAGATGAGGGTGTACCAAGAGGGTGTATCAATAAGTTTTTGCCCTCACATAAAAATAACTGAGTGAAATTTATGAAATTTCTACATTTTATGAGTCCTTTTCGATATAGTCATGGTACACAGTAACACATTTGTGCAACCGGTATTTCAAAGAGAGGTGGGAGGATGTATTCCAGGAGGCGCGATATTAGACCCAAAAGGGGGCATTTTTCTAACTTTTACCGACCCCCACATGTGACAGGTTGTTGGAAACGCCTATGACTACTTATACATGCTATGCATCTCCCAAGCTCCCCCCCCCCCCCCAAATTTGCCCGACGGGGGGTACTTTTCTAAATTTTGTAGACATCATTCATGCCACCCCCGGGGGACAAATCTGAGGTGAGGGACTCCGGAGTGCTTAACATGAATAAGGGGTCACAGGCCTTTCCAACAATATGTCACATATGGGAGTCGGCAAAAGTTAGAAAAATGCCCCCCTTTAGGTCTTCTATCGTACCTCCTGGAATACAACCACCCTCCTCTCTTTGAAATACCGTTTGCAGAAATGTGTTCTGTGCACGGTGACTATATAGAAAAGAACTCATAAAATGTAGCAATTTCATAAATTTCACTCAATTATTTCTATGTGAGCGCAAAAAGTTATTGATACACCATCGTATTGCGATCAGAAAGCTAATAGAATTTAACATGTTACTTATAGAGATGGTGTCGCCATCCGTGATTTGCAGGTTCTCTAAAGTATCATCCTCAAGTGTCTCAAGTAGTTAATTTAGAGAACGATACTTCATTGTTGCCATTTTTCGCAGTAAAATGCGTAACAAAGTCTTTTCTTTTACACTCTTCCGTTTGCCCGCCACAGGTGATAAATCGCCAGATGTTTTCTGTAACTCATACACTTGTAGTAGAGCTGAAACAACAATGAATTTAACCCTTTCGCGGGCGGTGTCCTTAAAAAAGGGCACCTAATTTTTATTTTACTGACGCCAAGAATATTTAATTAACATTTTTCTTTTATAACGTACTTGAAAATAGGCACGTTTGTATTTTCTAATAAATTCGTTTATAAATTTTGGTGTCAGTACATCATTTCATCAGTATATAAGCAGAATTACTCAGCACCAGAAAGGGTTAATGATACGCCAGTACACGCTCGCCAAAATAGCCAAATGGTTTTGAAACTGCAACAGTGAAAAACTCAAAAGCTAAAAAGTAGAAAATGAATTATAAATAAAATATGAAGAGTGTAATACTTAAATATATATGTATGTTTATCAATTAACAGTTTAATGTCTTTTTTTTTTTTTTTTTTTACTTTACAATTATATGTTGAGAAACCAATTTAGAAATCCTAAAAAAGATAATTTAAAGAATATTTCATTATTTTCTTTCCTGTTTCCCTATCTTAAAAAAGAAACATAACAAAAATGATATATTTTTTAAACAAATTCCCTTGCTAGATCCAGTGCTCTAACATTTTATAAAAAAAGCGTTAAATTTTAACACGTTATTGTAGAGAATCCAGCCTTACATTGGAAAATATCGTTATTTTGCAATTAAGCAATACTTTTACAGGGTCACATAAAATTACAATGCCCTGGTCATCACAAAACATCGTGTATTATATTCTAAAATATTTATTTAAATAGCGTTGTTACACACCAACAAAATTACGAAGTATACTTGATTAATTTTAACACAATTATTCTAATTGGTAAATAAATCACACGAGTTGTAATTTTCCTACTGGGTGAAAATGTGTCCAGCCAGGATTTGCACCAGGGACCTTCCAGTAAAAGCACCATTTTCGTTTGACAAGTATGCATCATCAATTAGGCTTCAAAAACTCCAGGCAATCCCAATTAGGTCGGGCAGCGGCGGCCCAGTTGGCTCAGCATCGACTCGTAGCTGTTGGTCACAGGACCGAGGCTAACTGTCGGCTGAAATTCCGCCGTGTACGTTAATGGTGCCTGGTGCATGTAAAATCCGTCGTGGGTGCGAAGTCCTCCAAGTTACCTGTGAATTATACCTCTGGAGGTGCCTTGCCAAGTGAAGGTCTCGTCATCTGATCAAGGTTCTAAATTACGAGATCAACTTGAGTAGCAATGTGCAGATGCCAATCAACAAGATATAAAAGTTAAGTAACAGGAATAACAAAGCTCACATCTGAACAGTAGGCACTGCAGAAAAGACGACAATCTAGGTGATCGTCAGGTTTATTGCCGCTACGTGGCGATTAGGCGGTCACCCTCCCCGATACCAGGTTTCAAACCCATTTAGCAAGGGCAACCCGGCAAGTAGGGTCTTGGTCATCGGTTAGAAAGAAAGAAAGAACCAAGGACCTTTTACCTGAAGCTACCAGTGCTCTGCCAACTGAGCTATCCTGGACATGTATGGCGGACCCACAATTCAGGTCATAATCAATAAATTTTCTGGTTGAATTGTGTGTCCGCTAGCCTGGACCAACGCCCCCTAGGTTGGAGAAAGCCGTTACACGCTTTGTTTTGACGTCACGAAACGCCACACGAAGCAGGAGAAAAAAAAAATCGAACAACTTGCATGTTTCATTTCTTTGGCTCGTGGAATTATTAATTATTATTAGTAAATTATTATTAGAATTTTTTTTCTTTGCTTTCCCTGCTTAGTGTGATGTTTCGTGAGATCACAACAAAGCGTGCTAAGGCTTTCTGCCTTTTTCACCTGTTTGAAAAATTACAACTCGCGTGAACTACGAAGTAGACGTCTTTAGAGATGTGCTACAGGTGCGGTCGCACACGGCCTCACGCCTAGGAAGAACTCCCATCCGAAAAATAAAATATTTTTATTTTATTTTATGAGAAATATGTAAATATTTAGCCTTCCTGTAGCAATTAACTTTATTAACATAAGCTTTTTACATGCTATGGAAAGTATACTCTGTGTTTTCGTAAGCTAAAGTTAACAAAGAAAAAGGTTAGTTGATTATGCACTGTTCTCTATATACGGTATACATACGCTATTTAAATACTACTATTACAAGAATTGTATTTTCAGTAATATAAAGCATTTACTTTTCCCTAAAGGTATACCAAAGCTTAAGAAAGCGGAGTCTGTTTAAAACGGTATCCTTCTTTTGTGCGTTTTTCTAAAATGCTACTTATTCTATACCAGTGCTTCCCAAACTTTTATTGCCCACGCCCCACCAAAGCATCTCTAAAATTGCGATGCCCCCTGCCTCCCTCTTCGGACACATATTCTGTAACATATATCTCTTATTATTTGAAAAGTAAACTCTATTCACCTAACAATAACAGGCATTTCACATTCTTTAACTTAACATAGAGGTGAATTTACTGCCCCAAATGCGTTTTTAACATAATTTTATAAATGCAACATCGTTATAAATCTTCAATTTTATGCCAAATTGAGTTTTGTTTCTTCCCAACTTATCTCAATATTTAACAAAAGTGTTATTGGGTCTGCATTTTTATCTTCACATAATTTTGAAAGAGACTTCACATTATTATAAGTGATAAAATTGACTCATTTTATAATTAATTTTAAATTATTAAGAGTAGGAAAAGCTTTGGACAACAAATTTTCTTTCTGTGGATAACAATATACAGACGAAGCATTTCAATATTCTGACCTTTATTAATTTTAAATATCCATTATTCCCCATCAAAACACATTTATCCCCCCCCCCCCTATTATTGTTAATTAACTGCCATGTATTATCACATTTTAAATGTAAAGTGTATATGTTTAATAATCATTAGCGTATAGTAGGCCTGCTTTACAGCCATAGATATTTATTATTTGTCCATTTCTTTTTCTAATGCTATTTAAGATTTGTAAATTTTATAAAGTTGGTAGTACCACGTTTAATTATTTCAAAGATGTTTTAGGTTAAATATGTTAAGACAATAAGATTTAGGTATACTCTTAAGTAATTTCACATGTAAAAGTTTCTTCATGTTACATACAGCAGAGCGAATAGATAAAAATAGCTCATTCGATAAATGATCGAGAAAAATTGTAAAATAAATTAGTAACTAGAAAAATTATAGAAATTTTTTAAAATAAAAAATCCCTGCCGGCTCGGCCTACAGGCGGAGGTAGATTTCGAAGTTAAGTACTATAATCACCAACAAAACTTAAATCAAGATTAGAGATAAACACGGTTTCTTCTCTAAGAATGAGCTCTAGGAGGCTAAACTTTTTGTGAAAATTCTAATATACACGAATACCCACACGCATGTATATGAAATAGGTTTAAAAATGACTAAAGCAAATTCAGATAACCTCAAAGTGTGGTTTTTATCATGTTTTAATACGTTTCTTCAAACTCACATGACGTTAAATATTCACCTGCTGAGATCCATTATATTTCCAATATGACGCAATATATATATATTTTTTAATTCGTCAAACTATTTATTTCCTTTTGAGTTTTCATGCGGAAATCTTGCTCTAGAAAACTTATGAAGTAATTAATATTCAGTTTCTTTTCAATTCATCAAGCTATTTATTTTTTCACGTGAAAATCTTGCAATAGAAAAGTAAATGTTGTGGTGAGAATTTTATTGCTTTTTTTTTAATTGTTGGCAACTACTATAATGAAAATTATTTATTTTTTCCTGTCATTGTTGTGTAAGAGCTGGTTTTATCAGAATCGTGTTAAGATGGTATTCGAAAATTTTAACCCTCCCTATTTCCATTCCCTTGGGCCGATTTTGCCCATTTTCAATCCCCAACGAGATATTAGCCATCTCAAAGTTGTTGGCGAGTTTGAAGACGATCCGTGCATAATTGCGACTTTTATCGTGCGGACAAAATTTAGTACATACATACATACATATATACCGGGTGTCCTAAAAAGGACTGACTGATTTTAAAATTCAATAACTGGCAAACGGTGACAGGTATTAAAAAAAATCTTGCAGGAGGGTTATGCATAAGGCCAAAAGTTTTATTGCAGTGATTTTCGATTTTAGTTCGAATTACAAACAATAGATGGCGCTGTAAGCAATAGTCGCTAAATACAGGCTCGATTTTTGGTCCTTTCTCTTGTTCCATGCAGGGAAAGGAGATGGAAATGTATTAAGCGGGCCACGAAGTACCAAAAATCGAGCCTGAATTTAGCATCTATTGATCGCAGCGCCATCTATTGTTTGTAATTCGAACTAAAATCGAAAATCACTGTAAAAAATCTTTTGACCTTATGCATAACCCTCCTGCAAGAATTTTTTAAATATCTGTCACCGTTTACAAGTTATTGAATTTTAAAATCAGTCAGTCCTTTTTAGGACACCCGGTATATATCTACCCTACATATATATAAATTCCTAATGAAACGAATTTGTGAAACGGAAGTATGAATCGACTGATTAAACAACTGATTATGTTTCACGGCGATTTCTCCTAAAATATGGAATACTTTGCGAGGAAATTAACACCAAAAATCAATATTGATCCGCAGATTTCGAAACTGGTATTAGAATTTTTAAATTCGAATTAGTTTTCGAAATATTAATTTTTTTCTAATTTTATATACATTTTTCTAATGATGGCAACTCAAATTTTAATCAAACATATATATATTTTTTTTATATTTCAGAAAAGGTTGACATGGTAACCCGGCTATTGTTGATTATTTGATAATAAATGTTTATTTACTTTTATTTATTTTTACAAATTATACAAATTATTTTGTTCTATGATTATTAATTATTTTTTTGATATTTCCTGTAGAAAATAATTAAGAAATACAGTAACTACTTAGTTATTCCGTCGACCAATTTCGTCAAATTATATAAATCGCCAAAACACTCGCCAAATTATACAAATTGACATAATTTTTATTTTAAATAACGAAAGAACAAATAAATTAGTATAACATTAATAAATATACGAATAAAACGTCGAAATAAAAATCACTTGATGACGTAAACACGTGTAACTTGCTTAAAGTCAAGTGAATGTGACATTTACGATCAACCATTATTGGCATTTAATCTTATAGTTTGGCGATAGATTTTTGGTCATCGGAATATCTAAGGAATACCAAAAATGCATATGTAACTGGTATTTGAAAACGAGGTTTTCGCCAAATTTTCGTGAAAAAAAAATAAAAATCACGTCAAACCTGTATATCTGTAACCGTGTATATCTGTAACCTGTATAACCGTATCTGGCCAAATATTACCGCTCGGGAAAAAAAAATGCTAACTGGCGAGTTGAAAAAAAGCTATTGGCGAGATTTGCATCCTGCTAGCGTAACAGTACCTAGAATTATTTGCGACCATGGCAACTTTTATGTAGTTTTATTCGAAAAAAAAAATTGATTTTTTAATCAAAATGGAAAACTTACGGTCCCATATTGGGGCGATTTTTTTTCTAACGCCAATGTCACATACGGAACGGGCACATAACTGGCGCCAAAGTATCGTTATTTTGCTTCATATGGTAAGCCGGATGTTGCTGTTTATGCTGTGATGCGTTCCCCAAATTGGCGTCGTTAAAAAATCACGCCAATATGGGACGTATATGACATCTTTGCCAAACTTTCATATGAACGGCGAAGGGATCAGACCGTATTTGTTTTTGGCAGTTGATGACTTGAACTATTATAATATAGATGAAATGATGGCGATAGAATAATATTTTGTGACATATCACCTGTGCCTGGCTAACATTAAAGTACCAAAACGGCACTTAGAGTATAAAAAGCGAAGTGGTCCGCCTGGAACTGTTGATGATAGTCACATGACTTAGGCTATTGTTATAGAGATTGTTTTAAAATACCGGGAGACAAAGACTCTTAAACTTAATTTATTTTAGTTTAGTTTCTTTTTAAATGTTTAACTGATCCTCTTTAATGAAAAACGAAAACAACCATTGGATGGCTTAACAGCAACTGATTCGCCCTTAAATTTTTGCAATCAAAGGGAATTGAATGGAAACCCGTTTGCAGGGAGATCTGCACAGCTTTTTACTTTCTTCTATCTTTACAAGAAGAAAGTATTGGACTCGTGAAAAATTTCGACTTCCGGTTTTCGACGGATTTATACGTTTTAGAATGTCCAGAACACGATTTGATGCTTTTTAGAAAATGTCTGTCTGTGAGTCTGTCTGTCACTCTGTCACTCTGTGAGTCTGTATGTGACAAAAATTTTGTGGGCGCTCTATCTCAAGAACTAATGCACGGAATTTCACAAAACTTTATATTTAGTTAAACCTTGATATAAACTGGACCTGATTAGTTTTTGGTGAAAATCGCGCAACAGGTGGCGCTGCTATGCGACATTTTTCACGATTTCTGCAATAGCTATATCTCAAGAACTACTGCACGGATTTTTATAAAACTTCAGATTCAGTTAGTCCAGGATATAGTTTGGTGCTGATTACATTTTTGTGAAAATCGCCCAACAGGTGGCGCTGCTATGCTGCATTATTCATGATTATCGCAATAGCTCTAACTCAAGAAAAAATGCACGAATTTTCATCAAACTTCAGATTTAGTTAGCCCCTGATAGAAATTAGTGCTGTTTAAATTTTGGTGTAAATCGCCCAACAGGTGGCGCTGCTGTGCTGCATTTTCACGATTTTCGTAAGAGCTGTATCTCAAGAACTATTGCACGTATTTTCATCAAACTTCAGATTTAGTTAGTCCTTGACATTAATTGGCGTGTAAATTAGTGCTGTTTAATTTTTGGTTTAAATTGCTCAACAGGTGGCGCTGCTATGCTGTATTTTTTGCGATTTCCGTAATAGCTTTATCTCAAGAACTAACGCTTAGATTTTCAACAAACTTCAGATTCAGGTATACCTCGTTATCATTTAGTGCTGTTTATTTTTGGTATAAATCGCACAACAGGTGGCGCTGCTATGCTACATTTTTCAGAATTTCCGCTATAGCTCTATCTCAAGAACTAATGCACGAATTTTCATCGAACTTCAAATTCAGATATACTTTGATATGAATTGGTGCTAAATTCATGTAATTTCTTGTACTATTTAAATGGTTTAACTGACGTGATTTATATAGAAGAAAGTTTTGTGATGGCCACAACATACTAGTTTCAGTATAATTCAATCTTCTCTAATATTTTTAAAACCCATCAGATTAGCTTGTTTTTAGATTCTGCAGTGTCTGAACGGGGGTTGGCGAGCGTAGCTTGCAGGGGGCAGAGCCCCCTAGTATATATATAAACTTTTTAGGTGGAGGTGGTTTTGGTTCCTGGGGTCATATAATGAAAAGTTATGAAGGAATTTTTCAAAAGTTGCACAATGGTAACGACTGCAATAGGTAGTATTTCTTACGAAATCTACCTAAAATAGGAAAAAAGGGCTGGTAAGATGTTCATGAAGATCGCTCATGTAATTATTCTGGTATAGGTTTCATTTTGAACATTTTGATTTGAAACGTTTTTCAAATTAAAAATATATATATATATATTTATCTTTAAATTTTGCATGTATTATTTTTAATTTTACTCTAAATCATTAATTTTCTTTAAAAGAATGACAGAGAATGGGTGAGTTACAAATTTGAAATTGCCCCCCTAAAATGTCAAATTGCCCCCCTGTGGGGCGTACGCCCCACCTTGGGAACCACTGTTCTACACACTCTCGATAAAGTATGCTGTAGTCCATATCACAGATGCGTATCAATCTCATTATCTTTGAAATATCATAACATCAATAAAATGCGCCTCAAATGATTTTTCTCCATAGACCATAATGTAACGGAATCTTTTGGTGCGTTTTTGTAAACGATATATAAATGCTACTTATTCTATACTCCTGATAAAGCATTTTAGGTAGATTTCGTAAGAAATACTACCTATTGCAGTCGTTACCATGGTGCGACTTTTGAAAAATTCCTTCATAACTTTTCATTATATGACCCCAGGAACCCAAAACCACCCCCACCTAAAAAGTTTATATATATATATATATATATGTATGTATGTATGTACTAAATTTTGTCCTCACGATAAAAGTCGCAATTATGTACGGATCTTCTTCAAACTCGCCAACAACTTTGATATGGTTATTATCTCGGCGGGGATTCAAAATGGGCAAAATCGGCCCAAGGAGATGGAAATGGGGAGGGCTCAAAATTTTGAATACCGTCTTAACATGATTCTGATAAAACCAGCTCTTACACAACAATGACAGGAAAAAATAAATATTTTTCGTTATAGCAGTTGCCAACAATTAAAAAAAAGCAATAAAATTCTCACCACAACAATTACTTTTCTATTGCAAGATTTCACGTGAAAAATTAAATTAAATAAACAGTTTGACGAATTGAAAACAAATTGAATATTACGTCATAATTTTCTAGCGCAAGATTTCCGCATGAAAATTCAAAATGAAATAAATAGTTCGACGAATTAAAAAAAATATATATATTGCGTCAAATTTGAAATATAATGGACCTCACTGAATATGTAACGTCATGTGAGTTTGAAGAAACTTATTAAAACATAATAAAAACCCGACTATGGAAATATTAACATATTTTAACACTTTGAGGTTCTCTGAATTTGCTTTAGCCATTTTTAAACCTATTCCAATGCATGTGTGTATTCGTGTATATTAGAATTTTCACAAAATGTTTAGCTCCCTTAGAGATCATTATTAGTGAAGGGACTGGGTTTATCTCTAATCTTGATTTAAGTTTTGTTGGTGAATTTAGCACTTAACTTCGAAATCTACCTCCGCCTGTAGGCCCGAGCCGGCAGGGATTTTTTGTAGTTCATGTCACTGATCCATATCAATCTCATTATCTTTGAAATATCGTAACATCAATAAAATGCACCGCAAATGATTTTTCTCCATAGACCATATTTCATGGCAATCCGATTATATTTACCAGAGTTAAGGCGCGGACAGACATATGACAAACCAAAGCCGAATTCATAAATACTTATCAACTATGAAGGAATTTAACCACAACAATTGAAAGAGATAAAAATGTGGATTTAATGCTATGAATATTATTAGAATAGTAAGCGTTAACATGACAGATGCAAAATAAGACATAAAGATTTTACTTCTAGAATTTATTCAGTGCGATATTTTAGATGCAAAGGTTTATTGTAATACAGGGCCTTTTGATTGACATACGATCGATAGCTTCCAGATGTTCTAGATAGGATCCTAACAATTCCAAAATGAATAGCTTTGAGCAAGATGAGATAGGATGTGGGAACTGTCAACCTATATTGAAATACTGAAATAGCTATTCCTGTTATATCATAGGTCGCTATTTATTTGAAATGATGTTTACCGAAAATGGAACAACTCGAAATAAAAAACGAAATTTCCCAAGTGAAACAATATTTTATTTGCCAAAAATATATTTTATTAGATTCTATTACATAACTAGTTTAAACTTAGATTGTATTAGATATTTAAAACCTAGATTGTATTAGGTAAGTATTTAAAACTTAGATTGTATTAGATAAGTATTTAAAACTTAGATTGTATTAGATAACTATTTAAAACTACACCTGTTCTTTACTAATCATATATATTATTTGTGTTTTATTATTCCGTATTAATAATCTGTGGAGTTCAACGATGAATGAGGTATCATTGGATAGGATTTTTCGCCCATACCTGACATTGCAAATAGAAAAACTTAAAAACTCAAAACGAGTTCAGAGCGGAATGACACATTCACCTTGCGCTAAAATAACTAAAAAATGAAAACCTATTTACTAAAAAGGTGCTTAAAAAATTTATTAAATATTTCGTTTCGAATGAACTACTCTTTAAAAACTTAATAACCATTGATATTAAAAATAATATGTAAAGAAAAATAGATGTTACATGGATTCTGAGATCGTTCGAGATTTTTATTTTTTAGTTATCTGACTTTGCATACTGAATTTAACAAATATGTAGCGTATAACGATGAATGACGTATAATTGGAAAGGATTTTAACGTTTAAGACAGGATTCCATTACAGACAGGTTCCGTTTTTGTGGAGTTTACTGTATTTTTATGTTCCGATTCAGAAGACGGTGTCCCGCTTTTTGTTACACTGGTCATGGCAACACTAATGGTAAACCACATTAATATGTAAAAATTCCATGCCAATCCTAGTATATTTACCAGAGTTAAGGCATGGACTGGCAGACAAACCGAATTCTCAACTATGTTGGAATTTAATCGCAACAATTGAAAGAGATAAAAGTGTGGATTTAATGCTATGAATATTATTAGAATAGTTAACATGACAGATGCAAAATAAAACATAAAGATTTTACTTCCAGAATTTATTCAGTGCGATATTTTAGATGCAAAGGTTTATTGTAATACAGGGCCTTTTGATTGACATACGATCGATAGCTTCCATATGTTCTAGATAGGATCCTAACAATTCCAAAATGAATAGCTTTGAGCAAGATGAGATAGGATGTGGGAACTGTCAGACCATATTGAAATACTGAAACAGCTATTCCAGTTATATCATAGGTCGCTATTTATTTGAAATGATGTTAACAGCTCGGGGAAAAAAATAACATAATTTTCCAGGTGAAACAATATTTTATTTGCCAAAAATGTATTTTATTAGATTCTGTTAGATAACTATAGTTTAAACTTAGGTTGCATTAGATAAGTATTTAAAACTAAAAATGTTCTTTACTAATCATATATGGGTGAATATAACAAAATGTGAGATTTTAAAAACAAAAATTTTGAAAATTTAAATCGTTTTAAAGCTTCTGATTTTTTTTTAAATGCTGGTTGAACAGCTGAATAAAGGAATTTATATATAAAATTGTTAAATTTTGAAGAACTTAAGTTCATTTTTATGTACAGATGGGCGACAAAATAATACGAACACCTATGAAATAAGAGAAAAGCGTTATTAATAGGGGGTTGGACCCCTTTTTGACTTAATTACAGATTGTATACAGCGTAGGATGAATTCGTAGAGGTCATGAACAACATTTAAAGGAATATAAAGCCATTCTTCCTGGAGAGCAGTCTCTAATTCCAAAAGCGTAGATAATGATGGAAATCGAGCACGGAGTTTTGATTCCAAATATCCCCACAAATGTTCAATAATGTTCAAGTTAGGAGACTGAGAGGGCCAAGCAAAATGTTCTAGTTTCTCCTCATGCTCTTCAAACCATTTAGGGTGATTTTAGCAGTGTGGATAGGAGCATTGTCGTCATGATAAAGCGGGCATTCTCCTGGAAATAAAATCTGGACAAAAGGATGCACTTGATCCCCCAGAATATCGGTATAGTGAGCAGCTGTAACCTTACCATGCAGAGTAACAAGCGACCCAAGGCCACACCAAGAGATCGCACCCCATACCATAAGGGAAACATCTTCATGCTTCACAGTCGGAAAGAGACAGTTAGGAGAAAATGCTTCTGTGGGCTTTTTCCACACATAAACGCGTCCATTTGCCTGAAATATGGTGAAGATTGATTCATCAGACTAAATGACTTGTTGCCACTGTTGAGGAGTTCAGTTTTTTGTGTGTTTTACACCATTGGTATCGCTGAAAAGCATGATGTGATGTAACCAATGACTTACGAATTGCAACTCTTTCATAAATGTTCGAAGCCCTTTGGACAGTTCTTGCTGAAATGGCATTCTGGAGATTACTACTTATCTCTCAGGTTATCTGAGATAAAGATTGCCTGCGCTTTCGGACCGCTATGCGGGTCAGCTCACTTTTACCCCTCTCAGACCGATTTCTTTTCCGTCCACTGTTGTACTTCGCAGACGACACTTTACTGCATTTCGTGTACACTGTCATAACGGCTGACACAGTACTCCTTGCACGCCCCAAATGATTGGTTGTTTCCGCCACGGAGCAATCAGCTCACAGCATTCCAACAATCATTCTTTTTTCGACCTCTGACAGGTCAGTCATTATTGAATTTTCCAGAGCGTATGGTAAGCGTATGCAACACCTATGACTGATATTGAGCGACTGATACCTTACATTTTATAACCACTAGGTGGCAGAATTGAGTGCAAAGTGATATGCGCGTTCTGCTTCTCTGAAATGGACCATGCCTTTTCATGGCTGTTCGTATTATTTTGTCACCCATCTGTAATTATAATTATGTGTCATTTTCTTGGCATATGTATGCCAGGATAATGACAATTTCATTCTAAAACATTTTTCACATTCTTGTTCTTTTTTATTCTTAGATCTAACATTTTAATTTTGTTTAAAGGAACATGTTTCCTCTATAGTACCTCAAATTCAGTGTAATGTTCAGTTTTATTTGTAATTTATAGAAGCCAGGAAAATGACATAATAAAAGTCTACTAAATTTTTACGAAGACTTTAAACACATTATTTTCAAAGAAATATCTAAAAGATCTTGTTGGTAGCAATGATTTTACTACTTCTGACTTGAACTATGTGAAGAACAAGAAGAATTACTATGAAGCGCCATCTTTATACCTCATAAAGAACTAAAATGAGCAGGTCAGGACAATGACATTCATTTTCAGTGACAATCATATTTTAATTATGGAAAATTGCTTGTAAAATACAGAACTTGTTACCTTCCACATATATGTGTTATATAAGGTATAAGAAGTATTAATTAGAAAATAAAAAAACTAGAAAAAGATTTTTGTACATGATAGCAGAAAGCACACATCACAGTGTGACATGCCAGAAAAATGACAATCTGAAATTTTAAGTCTTTTAATTGCTTTATTTTTGTGCTATTATGAATATAATATCTCTTGAAAATACTTCTAAAAATATTTTTTATTAGAATGTAAAAAAGAAAATTGCATTATAAACATTAAATTGAAATTTTATTGTGCGGACTGCAATTTCCGTATTTTGTGATATTGACCCATATATTATTTCTGTTATCAACATCCCTTTTTCTAAACTAACATGTAGCGTTCAACGATGAATAGGGTATCATTGATAAGATTTTTTCTTTACGTCTGACATTGCATACTGAATTTAACAAATATGTAGCATACAACGATGAATAAGGTATCATTGGATAGAATTTTTTGCCCACATCTGACATCGCATACTGAATTTAATTAATATGTAGCGTACAACGCGGAATGAGGTACCATAACATAACATTTTTCCCCACATCTGACATCGCAAACTAAATTTAACTAATATGCAGCGTACAACGAGGAATGATGTATCATTGGATAAGATTTTTTGTTTACGTCTGACATTGCATACTGAATTTAACAAATATGTAGCATACAACGATGAATAAGGTATAATTGGATAGAATTTTTTGCCCACATCTGACATCGCATACTGAATTTAATTAATATGAAGCGTACAACGCGGGATAAGGTACCATTACATAGCATTTTTTCCCCACATCTGACATCGCAAACTAAATTTAACTAATATGCAGCGTACAACGAGGAATGATGTATCATTGGATAGGATTTTTTGTTCACATCGGACATTGCATACAGAATTTTTGTTAAAAGACTTTGTTTAAATTTCCCTTAAATTAAAAGTTATTGATATGCGGAGATAACTGAAAGAGCGGGGCAGCTAAGAGCGAATCCTTCGCAATAAGCTTAAATATAAGTAGATCATTTTTATTTAGAGAAAAAAAATGCACGGGAGATGTCAAAGAATTCATTCCGTCTCTAATCGACGTGCTTGTTTTGTTCGGGCCAAATGAGGGCATTTAAATTTGAGCGATAACGTGCATCTTATTACAAACCGATTTTACGGCATGCTGCATCTGCATCCATTTCATTCCTCTGATTTTTTTTCTCTTTGCTTTTAATAGAAATGGAGCATTTTAGTTGCCACAATTAGAAAATTGGTATTAAAAACTACAAAAAAAAAAAAAAAAAAAAAAAAAATGAATATCTCAAAAATAAATTGAGATACAGCTTTCAAACAAATTACATTTAAAAGTACATTTTTTTCTGTATACGATAGTGCAAAAGTTAAAAATATGGGATGTTTAGAAGTTTAAAAATTTGCAGTAGCGAAAATTTCAAAACCGAAATTTCATTTCAAATTTGAAAGTGTTGCCATTCACAAAATGACGCCAGCGTTACGCACTGATATGTTTGTCCTTTATAATACAGACAGTTACCAAAGCATTTAAAAAGTTCGAATTTTAATTTCGAAATAAAAAATTTTATTTTTTTAAAGGATATTTTAAATTTAAAAAGGGGTTCAGCTTTATCGTTTCATATATAAATTCATTATTTGCAGTGCAAATAATTTTAGGTTAAGGGTCCTTGGGGATCATATTTGTATAAATTCAGAAGCACCATTGAAGGCTTTTATAGAAAACCCTGTATTTTTAAACTAACTTTTCTCAGTCCTTTAGCGGGGGGCGGTTGGGGGTGTATGGGTAGATCGATGTGTTGACTTTCCTATACCATTTTTGAAGGACACTCTGTATTTTTTTTCAAATACATATTATTTTTGAATTAATTAACCTAATTTATTAACAAAAACTAAAAGTATTAAAAAATTATTACCCGATACATGTTTTAAAATTGCGTAACAGAGCTAGTACCATAACCGAGAAATTATTAACCCTTAGATGCTTTATATATCTTAACAATTTCATAACATGTCCATAACAGAGAATAACTGAAAAATTTCCACAAATCTAACATATTTCACAGATTCAGTAAAAAAATTCTGAATTATACAAGATCACTAGTAATAAATACTATTTAAAAAATCGCAAAAATAAATTTAAACGTTACATGACAAAACGTAAAATTCAAAAGTGTCTTTATTTCCTCATTAATACTTTTAATTAAAAATTTTTATTAATTACTATTTTTCATTGATACCTAAAATTCGAGCGCATACTTCACTAAAATAAATTTAATCACGGAAATTTTCTGAAGTCCTCTCATTAATATTTTTAATTAATGTTTAAAATTTCATTACCAAATAAAAATCATGTTAAAGAAAACAAAATTCAAAAATATTTTGAAGTCTCTCAATTAAAAATTATTGCCAAAAAAAATTTTTTTTTACCTTTAACACACACACACACACACACAAAAAAAAAAAAAAAAAAAAAAAAAAAAAATCAATCTCCAAAAATTGCCCCCCCAAAAGAAAAATCTCGAAATTATTTTAAAGTCCTCCGATTAAAATTTCTAAATTGATTATAACGAATAAAAAATTTCGATCCAACTCAAAAATAACCCCTCGAACTGTAAGTACGCTGAAAAAAATCAATGTCCCTTAAAAAGTTCAATCTCCTAAAATTCATCCCTCTCTTCAATTTACCTTTCATCTTATAAGACGACGCCGGATGACCTTCACCCTCCTTTTAGAGGACGACCTATGCCGCCATAACCTCCATCGCCCGTGCTGCATGACCTTCACACAACATGCAGAGGTCATGCTGGCGCAGAACCGGCAAAATTTATCTACTAGTAAAAATATGTTGTCACTTTTAAAAATAGTTTTTTTTTTTTTTTTTAAATAATAGGACTTTATGGATGTTGACATCTTATTTCAGAGTTTATGCTTCTGCTCAAAACATTGAATAAAGAATATAGTGATTTCTTCAAATCAGAAAGAAAGTTATCCAGAAAATAAGATCCCGAAGCTGCAAAGTTCGCTTGGTTTTTCCACGATAAAAATTATGTACAGCACCAGGAAACATAACAGTAAAAACTTCTTGCTGATCATGCCCGATACTACTTTCCATCAGACCTTCCATTTCAAGTGTTTCTAGGAGAGAATGAAGCAAAGTTTTATTTGATGGGCAGCGTTAGAAATAATGTGCGAGGTATCGCAAATCACACACAAAAAAGGAAAATCCCAAAATAAACTAGTCGGATGTGCCAATCCCAAAACTTTCTTCTATCTCATACATGTTGATACTTCAAAATTTGCTATCACATTGCCAAAAGTGCATATGGCAATCGATACCGATAATGAGAATTCTAATGATATGAAAGTCCGTGCATTAGTTCTTGAGATGATTATAGCTAAAACCATGTAAATCCTGCAAGATGCAGTATAACCTGTTGGATGATTTACACTAAAACCTATTCAGCAACAACTTATGTCTACGTCTAACTGAATCTGAAGTTTGATAAAAATTCGTGCATTAGTACTTGAGATAGAGCTATTGCAGAAAACGTGAAGAATGCAGCACAGCAACGCCATATATTGGGCGCACCAAAACGTAGTCAGCACCAACTCATATCAAGGAATAACTGAATCTGAAGTTTGATGGAAATCCACGCATTAGTTCTTAAGATAGAGTCATTGCGGAAATCGTGAAAAATGCTGTATAGCAGCGCCACCTGTTGGGCGATTTACACCAAAACGTAGTAAACACCAATTCATATCAAGGACTAACTGAATCTGAAGTTTCTTAAAAATCTGTGGATTGGTTCTTGAGATACAGCCGTTGGCAAAATCGTGAGAATCGTTGAGTGATTTGCACCAAAAACTAATCAGTAACAATTTATATTAGGGAATAACTAAATATAAAATTTTATTAAATTCCGTGCAATAGTTTGTGAGATAGAGCGCCCACAAAATTTGTGTCACATACAGACAAACATTTCGTAAAAACATGTTTTTCGGGATCTCTGACCCCTAAACGTGTAAACCCGTCGAAAAGCGGAATTCGAAAATTTTTACGAATCCAATACTTTTTTCTTGAAAAGATAGAAGATAGTAAAAAATTTGTTTGGATGGAATCTTCCAAATTTACTTCTTGCATAGGCATTCGATTCGTCCGCGAATGTTTTTACTTTCCTCTATCTGTACAATAAGAAAGTATTGGACTCGTGAAAATTTCCGACTTCCGGTTTTCGACGGATTTATACGTTTTAGAATGTCCTGAATACGATTTAAGGGTTTTTAAAAAATGTCTCTCTGTCACTCTCGTCACTTTGTGAGTCTTTATGTGACAAAAATTTTGTGGGCGATTTATCTCAAGAAATAATGCACGGAATTTCACAAAACTTTAGATTCAGTTAAACCTTCATATAAACAGGTCCTGATTAGATTTTGGTGAAAATCGCACAACAGGTGGTGGTGCTATGCAGCATTTTTCACGATTTCTGCAATAGCTATATCTCAGGAACTACTGCACGGATTTTCATAAAACTTCAGATTCAGTTAGTCCAGGATATAGTTAGGTGCTGATTACAATTTGATGAAAATCGCCTAACAGGTGGCGCTGCTATGCTTCATTATTCATGATTATCGCAATAGCTCTATCTCAAGAAAAAATGCACGAGTTTTCATCAAACTTCAGATTCAGTTAGTCCCTCGCATAAATTAGTGCTGTTTAATTTTTGGTGTAAATCGCCAAACACGTGGCGCTGCTGTACTGCATTTTTCACCATTTCCGCAATAGCTATATCTCAAGAACTAATGCATGAATTTTCATCAAGCTTTAGATTCAGTTACTTCCTGGCATAAATTGGTCCTAATTAGTTTTTGGTGTAAATCGCCGAACAGGTGGCGCTGCTATGCAAAATTTTTTACAATTTCCGCAATAGCTCTATCTAAAAAACAAATGCACGGATTTCCATCAAACTTCAGATTCAGTTAGAAGTTGCCAAAGTTGTTGATAATTAGATTGTGGTGTTAATCATCTAACAGGTGGTGCTGATATGCTGCATTTTTCAGGAAGTATTAACATGTATGAGATAAAAGAAAGTTTTGGGATTGCCACATTTGACTGGTTTAATTTTCGTGAAAGACACGATATTTTTTCCCTTGGGGAATTCCGCAAAATCAATTCATCAAACAGTCGCGAAAAAAATTCACGAATTTTGCCAATCGGTAATGAAAAAAAAAAAAAAAATCACATATAGCAATAATTGGTCTCAGAAAAAAAAAAAAAAAGGGTTGTCGATCGGTCGCGAAAATACTTGTAAATTTCGCCAAATGATTGCGGACAGAAAATCGCAAATTTCGTCTAATGGTCGCGGAAAAAGGGAAAAAAACGCAAATTTGATCAGATAGTCGTGTAAGAAATGGGAGAATTTAATCAAAAGATCACGCAAAAAATCACGATTTTAGTCTGCCAGTCGTGAAAAGGAAAGTCTAATTTCAACAAAAGGTCGTCGAAAAGATTTCTGAAACAAATACCGAATTCCATCAATCAGTCTCGGAAAAATATATATCGCGAATTTCGACAAGTGGTCGCGAAAAAAAAAATCATTTTCGTCAATCGGTTGCATAAAAATTCGGGAAATTTGGCAAAGGATCGAGGAAAGAAAATCGTGAATTCCGTGAAACGATCGACAGGGAAAAAATCGCGAATCTCCTCAAAGGACACCGTAGAAAAATATCTTGAATTTTATCAAAGATTGAGGAAACAAATGGTGACTTTCATCATTCGGTTGAGGAAAAAATCGTCGCAAATTTCATCAAAAGAATGCGCAAAAAAATACGAATTTCGTTTAACGATCATGAAAAAAAAAAGGCAAATTCCGTCAAATGGTCGCGGACAAAAAGCAGCGAATTTAGTCAAATAATCGCGAATTTCATCAGCCGGTCTTGAAAAGAAAATCACGAATTTCGACAAAAGATCGTGGAAAAGAATCGCTCATTTCGTCAAAAGATCTCTGAAACAAACACCGAATTCCATCAATCAGTCTCGGAAAAATACATATCGCGAATTTCGACAAGTGCTCGCGAAAAAAAATTATTTTCGTCAATCGGTCGCATAAAAGTTCTCAAAATTTGGCAAAAGATCGCGGAAAGGAAATCGTGAAACGATTGATGAAAAAAAATCGCTAATCTCTTCAAAGGGCCGTGGGAAAATATCTTGAATTTTATAAAGGATCGCGGCAGCAATGCCGATTTTCGTCATTCGGTCACGGAAAAATTATTGCAAATTTCGTCAAACGAATGCACAAAAAATTACGAATTTCGTCCAACGATCAAGAGAAAGAAAATTGCAAATTTCATCAAATGGTCGCGAACAAAAAGAGGCGAATTTGGTCAAATAATCGCGCAAAAAAAATCGAGCATTTAAACAAATGATCGCGCCAAAAAATCGAACAATTAAACAAATGATCGCGCAAAAAATCAAGAATTTCGTCAAACTATCGTGGAAGAGAATCGCGAATTTCGTCGAATGATATCTGAAACAAATAGCGAATACCATCAATCGGTCGCGGAAAAAATATATATCGCAAATTTCGAGAAGTGGTGACGAAAAAAATCAATTTCGTCAATCTGTCGCAGAAAAAATAGCGAAATTTGGCAAAGGATTGCAGAAAAAAATCGTAAGTTCCGTGAAAAGATCGCAGGAAAAAAATTGGGAATTTTGTAATGGGTAGTAGGAAAAATCGTGAAATATCATTCAACAGCCGTGGCAAAAGATCGCGGAAAGAAATAACTATTTTCGACAATCGACTGGAGAAAAAACCCGCGAAGTTTGCGACGCATCGCGGAAGAAATCGCAAACATCCTCCAGTAAACGTAAAAAAATTCTTTATTTCACTAAAGGTCGCAGAAACAAATGGAGGTTTTTGTCATTCAGTAGCGGAAAAATCGCAAATTTCGTCAAAAGAATGCACAAAAAATTTCGAATTTCGTTTAACGATCGTGTGAGAAAACGCAAATTTCGTCAAATGTTCGCGAACCAAAAGAACACGAATTTGGTCAAAAGATCGAGAATTTTTACCAAATGATCGCGCAGAAAATTACGAATTTCCTACGTCGGTCGTGAAAAGAAAAATCAAGAATTTTGACAAACGATCTGGAAAAAAATCGCAAATTATGCCAAAAGATCTCTGAAATAAATACTGACTACCATCA
Source organism: Maratus speciosus (assembly GCA_963932465.1). Classification (NCBI taxonomy): domain Eukaryota; kingdom Metazoa; phylum Arthropoda; class Arachnida; order Araneae; family Salticidae; genus Maratus; species Maratus speciosus. The sequence goes on along the minus strand of OZ010789.1, from coordinate 626,120,247 downwards.
ATCGGTCACAGAAAAGTATTATTTCGCGAATTTCGACAAGCAGTAGAGGAAAAGAAAATCAATTTCGTCAATCTGCCGCAGAAAAATTCGCAAAATTTGGCAAAAGATCGCGGAAAGAAATTGTAAGTTCTGCGAAACGACCTCCGGGAAAAAAGTAGCAAAATTTGCAATGGGTCGCGGAAAAAATCGCGAAATCTCCTCAAGCATTTCTATAAAAAACTTGAATTTTACGAAAGGTTGCGGCAACAAATGCCGATTTTCGTCATTCCGTCCTCACTTTGTCAATTGTACTCCCTCCCCTCCGCTCGCCCAAATGATGCTCCTGTCCACATCCATATGTAAGAGCAATGTGAGGGGAAAGAGGTGAGCGACCGAGTGCGTTTGGGAAAATGACTTTACAGGTGCTTTGAGGAATAATAACAAATTGTGTATCTAAAATTTGCACTTGTTCTTCCCAAAGCTTTCCTTTTTTATTCAGAATTAGAAACAAACGTATTGAGTTAAAAATAATAAAGTGTATCTTCGTATCTATCATTTAACGGAGTTCTACACTATATGCAATAATTGATAATTAAATTTAAAAAATCAAAAAACCCGACTGCGTAAAAAGCGAACTAATTAATTATTTCTCATCAATGTGAAACTATTTTTTATATTATTTACCTATTTTTTTTATTTACTTGTATTGACGACTTTTAAGTTGTGTTTAATTGTTAGTTCCTATCAATAAACACTGTTTTGATGAGGCCTATAGATGTCTATGATGGTTAGAGTTTCAGTAAAGCTAGAGATCCTACCCACACAACTTCCCAGTTGTGTAATATTTAAACAAAGTTTCTGACTGTAAAATAGTCAATGAAACATCATCTTTATTTTGAAAGACCTATCCAATGATATGCCACTCAATAAGATGCGTAAAAAAAATTTTTTCGTTTCTACCGCCATTTTGAATTTATAAAGACAAAACCTAGCCTATAATCATCGGACGATTAAGCCGAATCGATAGAGACCTCATTCATTAAAATCAATCCAGCCGTTGGGATATTTCGAGGGTATAAAGAAATCCACTTACCCAGATATGCGTGAAACACATAACCCTTCTTGGCAGTCGGGTAAAAAGATCAGTTATCGTCAGTAAAAATAGTCGCTGGAATCCGAAAAAGTCACCTGTTTTCTTGAAATAGTCGCTTTTTAATGGTTTTCGGCCTAAAATAGTTGCCTGATGCCGAAAATAACCGCTTTTAGTAGCAAGTGGCAACAGATTCGTTGATTTTCAAGATTTTACTTGGCCCTCCTTTTTAACACTTTCTATAACACAGCTGAAAAGTGTTTATGACTTCGGTTTGTCTGTCTGCCAGCTGCCTGTCTATCTGTGCTCTAACTTGCATAAATACATTCAGATTTACATTTTATTGATATATGTTATTGACATTTCCCATAGCATGCGTGGTGTTGAAAATGAAGTGTGTAGCATGCATAGATCAATTACAGGGGCACTCAAAAGTATTCTGTTACATTATGGTCAATGAGAAAAAAATCATTTGCAGTGTACTTTAATAGTGTTACATAATTTTAAACGCAATGAAATTTATATACATTATTAAGGTGCACAAGAACATGGTTACTATTGAATATGTCAAGTGTAGAACTTGCAGTATGCGTACAGAGAACTCAAAAGTATTTTGTTATATTATGGTCTATGAATAAAAATTATTTGCGGCATATATTAATGATGTTACTCTGTTACAAACATAATGAAATCGATATGAATTTCAGAGGTGCACTAAATCATGATTTCTGTAGAAAATGGGGTACAAAGCATTTATCATTCATTTACAGGGTCACACAAAAGAGGTCGGTTGTATAATGGTCTACGGGGAAAAACGGTTCGCAGCATATTTTAATTGGGCTGCTGCGCTATTTCAAACATGATGAAATTGACATATATTACTGAGGTTTATAACAAGATTCTTGCAGTTGAATATGATTTGCATCACATTTATCGTTCATTTACAAGGACACATAAAAGATTTTGGATATAATACTGTATCCAAAGTAATGTCTATTAGGGATAATTGCTGATGAGCTTTTCAATTATGATATGCGTTTTAATGTTAACAAAATTTTTGCATACTATGGGGTGTGTTTAAATTAAATATACCAAATACAGGGCTACACAAAGGGATTCGTAAGCATTACTGAGAATGAGCATGAATTGCTTAAAGGTGTTTTTTAATTTGAGTTATGCATTTTCAAGTTCAGCTACATTTGGACCTACACATCATCCTCATCTAAAAGTTTAGACCTCAACCACAGTTAGATTTTTTTTTTTTTTTTATAGCCATCGCAAGCAGAGACACACACATATTTCTTTTATTAGTATAGATGAAGTATTAGAAGATATATTAAATAAACCTAATTTGAAACTCGAGTTCAAATGAGCAAAATAAAACAGATTAAATAAGTATTCACGTATTTCACCACTTACAGAAAAAATGACATAATAATAATTCAATAAGTATGAGGGCTTTTCGAAAAGTAAAGATACAACGCAGACGATAGGGGAAAAAGTTTTTATGAGCGTGTTGGCAACACAGATTGTAACCTTGAACCTTTGACTTTTCCCTCGCAATCATTCGTTAATACTATGGTAATCCTGTTTGCTGTAGCAAATGATTAGAATGGCTGTGTCAATTAAAAATCCTGCCAAATTTGAAGTTCGATCCGTCATAAGTTTTTTTCATGCAAGAGGGAAGCGTCCAGCGGAAATTCTCAAAGAAATTGTTTCTGCCTTTGGGGACATTGTGAATCGACAAAATGTAACGAAATGGTGTTGTGCTTTCTCTAGTGGTAGGACCAATGTTCATGAAGACCTCAGAACAGGTAGACCATCTGCAATCTCTGATGTCCTTCTTCAAATAACGGAAGGAGTGATTAGAGCAAATCGGCGTCTCACAATGAAAGAGTTGCATAAAATTGTACCTGAAGTGCCTATGACAACTCTTTATGAAGCTTTATGTGACTGTGACTTTAGGGTACCGTAAATTGTGTGCACGTTGTAGAGCAAAACTTCCATGACGATGATCAAAATTGAAGTTGAAATGTGGTTTCGACAACAGACGGTAAACTTCTATGACAATGGGATACAAAAGCTTGTACCCAGACTAAACAAATGCTTGGACAACGACGGCAATTATGTTGAAAAATAAGGTATATAGCTGTAAATAATTCGTAATAAACATTTTATCAAATAAGATTATTTTGAGTGTGTGTGTGGCATTGTATCTTTACTTTTCGAAAAGCCCTCGTATATGAATAGGTATTGCAAGACTTGATAGGGTAATAAAATGCAAACTCCATGGTGAAGAAACACACACATCACAAATTAATAATTTAAAAACATTGAAATTTTTATTAATACAAACTAAATTAATGCAATATAAAAATATGTTCCATCAATGTAAATTAGCATCTGAATAATTTATCTGAAAGCAGTTTTTTAGAATATTACAAAAATCACAGTCAATGGTTTCACGTAGGTAAATACCCCAAAATAAAATCAGCATATTAAATAAATAATGCTTCAGTTATATATGTACACTAAAACAAATATGACATCTGTATAACAATTAAATCAACAAAATACAAGTTTATAACATTACATAGGAACTTCAAAATAGCAAATCAAAATAAATTAGCATCAACTAAATAAAACAACATATTACCTAGAATACATAACAAATTGAATTTATAAAGCAATTTTTTTTTTATTTTTGGGGGGGGGGGGGGGGTTATGACAGAGATGAGATACAGAGTGTGAAAAGTAATCTTAACACATTTGGCTCCAACTGAAAATTTCAAGCAGTTTTGTCTATATAGACAAATAAAGCTTCAGTAATTTTCCACTAAAGGGGCGATTTTTTTTTTAAAGCTTGGCCCAATTTGGGTTTCAGAAAGTGAGATTTGTTGCCAAATGGTATAAAAAGTTATGAAAACAAACCTGAGAAATTTTTATGCTTGTTTATCAGTACTCCCTTAAGGGGTCTCAGGACTCTTAAAACTTCAAAATTTTCGAAATTTAAATTTTTTTAGATGTTAAACTTCTATTTTTTCTGACCATTTTGATATGATCTCATCATTATTATGCATACTTAGTTTTGCATTGTTAATTATTTAATTGACCTTTATTTTAATATTTTAATTATTTTTTAAAGTTTCTTAATTTTTATTATTTTACTTTATAGTAAACATTCATTATAATTTCCGGTGCAATATTACATTCAAATTACTGTTTAAAAATGTAAACCAAACAGTGATCACAAATCTGCACAACCTCTGGTCTCAAAGCTGTGTGGATTTGAGGGAGTCTACTATATTTGAATTTATATATGTAATATATATATATTTTTAATTATTATTGGTTCTTTTATGCACAATTAACTTCCGTTTGTATATAAAAACAGATAAATGGTCTCTTTATATTAAGTAAATTGTATAAATATTGAAAAAAATTTACTTCTGATATGAAACAGTGAAACAATATATGAAAACTGGACAACATATTTTCTCATAACCTTCCATAAAATATGTAGTTGTCAAATTTCCTTCTCTTGCCAAGACAGTTTTCTCTATCTCGCCAAGGTCCCTATAGTGGAAAAGTACCAAATCTTCTTTTATCTTCATATACAAGAGAAAGAAAAAAAAAAAAAAAAGCAATAAATCATCAGCTCTCTTCATAAGGCGATTAGTAGCAGAACATATTTTACCCAAGAAGGTTAACCAAGATTCACATAAAGAATTTTTTTCAAACATAAATCCGGAAGAGAAAGGGAAGAGAGACAGTGAATGCACTCAGCAACAAAACAGGCAATGTGAAAGAGAGCTCTACAGGAACACACAAGGATTTAAAAAAAAAAAAAAAAGCCCCACACATACACAAGAGGGGATAGAAGGGATGCCAAAAATTTCTAGAACACTGACCCAGACTGAAATATCATAGAATTAATATAAAAGACAAAGAAGTTTAAAATATTGGTAAAGTAATGAGTATCATGATAATAATATCTATATTATAAAGGACAAATATGTCCATGGGTAACACTGATGCCATTTTCACTACTTTATGCCTTATATATTTATAAAAAACAATTGTTTAAATTTTAATCTTTTTTTTTTTCACTAAATCACAGTGCGAAATTTCCCACTTATTGGAGAATTGCCCATATATATTAATTGGTGATAAAGAAAGAATACATAAATAAAGAGCATTTTTTTTTTAAAAAACCTTTTCAGGATAGGTGGTTTAATATAAGAGCCAAAAACAGTAATGATCTTAAAATCTACCAAGTGTCCCCTTTCCCCATATTTTTTATTAACCTATGCTTTGAGGCAGCATGATTAACTGTGAGAAAAAGAAGCAACTGTTAGATTTTAAGATAGATTTGTGTCTTTTAAAATGACTGATGCCTCACTGATATTTTAAAAACACACGTTTTCAAAAGGTTAATGATATTATGATATATCATAATGATTGTCTAATGATTATATGTAATTATATATTATCATCAGAGTATAAATAAAGAAATATATGTATATATATATATATAAAATGGCGGAATTTGTTTTACCCTTGTTAGGCAAACTATTCTCTGCTACTATCACCTGATGAAGAGAGATAATTATTATTAATTTATATTTCGGGGGCAGCATGATTAACTGAGAGGAAAAGAAGCAACTACTAGATTATAAGGTAGATTTGTGTCTTTTAAAATTAATGATGCCTCATTAACACTTAAAACACTTGTCTCCAAAAGGATAATGATATTATCAGAGTAAATAAAGAAATACATATATCTTTGTAGAATTTGTTTAACCCTTAACAGGTAAACTACTGTCTGTTATGAATCACCTGACGAAAAGAGCTGATAATTAATTGTTCTTGAAACTATAGCAACGTTTTTTATTCATTATATGGAGAAACGATAAGATCTATTTCTATATATTTTCCACTTCTAGTTATCATACTATACAATAATTTCATGAAAATATAAAGCTGCTTTTATCTGTTAATATGAGGAAGTAATTTAATTGAGTCATACAAAAAAAGTAGAATTTAATTTAAATTCATGAAATTTAAAAGGAATCAAATTACAAAAATCCAATAAGGGTGAACCCTACTTTCAATAAAAATTTTAAGACACAGATCAGCTGAGATGTTCATATGACTAAATTCATATGCAAGGTTTAAAAAAAGAAAATAAAAATGAGAGAGAGAGAAGAGTGAGACAGAGAAAGAAAGAATGAAAGAAAATTTTAAGAATAAAAATACACGAAAACATAAATAACATTTTAAAAAAGATAGTTAATTCACAATCACTTAATTAAAAACAGTTTAAATGCTTAATCCAGTTAACACTTACATAAAACTGAAAACATTCTGTAAGTAAATAATAATATTATTACAGATTAATGCATATTGTCCTAGGTAAAACATTCTATCAATAGACTTGGTTATTTAAATGTAAATAATAAAAATAATGATAATAATTTAAAAAATGGCACCAAATGATGTTAGAATAGCTTCAGTAATATAATCTCTACTCCTTGATTCATAATGGCCTTTAAAATAATTTTCAAGCATTTTCTTTTTTTTTTTTTTTTTTTTTAAATCTATTTATCGAATGCAGCTCGATTACCAAAGTTGAACTTGTTTAAAACAGTATAAATAGTTCAGCATTTGTTTTTGCTCATTCCATAATGAAATTAAAGCATCAATAAATAAAATAACATAAATAAAACACAAATTTAACAAACATGTGAACATGTGATTAAACTATGTACTTTAACTACTGAAATCATCAAATTATAAACTGCCGGCTGTAAGAAGCAAAATCTTTGGCTATTTCTTCAATTATTAACTCCTGGCATGTGGTATGAAATTGTTGCTTTGAATGAATTTCTAGACTTTGTTTGAATACCTATTGAGATTTTTCATATAAAAATGCTTTTTGAAGTTGTTAGCGGGCAATTTAAAAAAAAAAAAAATGTAAAAAATCTATTAGTTTTCAATAATAATATTTTTCACCTATATTCTGTAACCTGAGAAGCCCGGGTTGGATCCCTAGTTATCTTTAAATAGATAATAATGCAACTGTCAAATCCAATAGCTTAATTTATGTTTTAAAACTAAACAAAATATTAATTAAACTAGAGGTGGACATCTGAAGTTAATAGATTACCTGATATTTGACAAGAAAATGAATACAAAGTTTTAAACTATTTAAAGAAAGTACAAATAACATTTTACAACAAAAATATGCACAGAAACTATATACCGGGTGTTCTAAAAAGGACTGACTGATTTTAAAATTCAATAACTTGTAAACAGTGACAGATATTTAAAAAATTCTTGCAAGAGGGTTATGCATAAGGTCAAAAGTCTTTTTACAGTGATATTTGATTTTAGTTCAAATTACAAACAATAGATGGCGCTGCGATCAATATACGCTAAATTCAGGCTCGATTTTTGGTACTTAGTGGCTCGCTCAATACATTTCCATCTCCTTTTTCCACATAGAACAAGAGAAAGGACCAAAAATCGAGCCTGTATTTAACGACTATTGGTTACAGCGTCATCTATTGTTTGCAATTCGAACTAAAATTGAAAATCACTGTAATAAAACTTTTGAACTTATGCATAACCCTCCTGCAAGAATTTTTTAAATATCTGTCACTGTTTGCAAGTTATTGAATTTTAAAATCAGTCAGTCATTTTTAGGACACCCGGTATATACAATTACACACAACCAGTGTAGTAGGTATTTACAGCTATCTATTTCATTTTTAGTATCAATATAGATAATTCTTGATAAATTTTTTAAAAAATAGATAAAAATTAAAAAAATTAACGAAAGCTTAAATAAGTTCTTTAAAGTTGAGATAATTCTTAGACTAATTTGTGTTTTGTCTAAAAATCTCTCAAAGAAAAACTAACATTTTTAATTATGAATCAATAAAACATACCGCTTTTTTCATTTTATTCTGTTTTAAACTAGATTTTGCCTTAAGTGTACTTAAAAGAAATTTTTTTTAAACTGTTAATTAATATAATATTCTTTTTTTCAAAGCACAGTAAGTAAATAAACTGCTCATAAAAATAAAGTGAATATAAAATTACAAATTCAGACACATTAACATATGCAATAACATCAATCTAGAATTTTAAAAACATTCTTTCTACATTTGTTCTAAATCAATTTCTGCACAAAAATACACAGGTGGGACAAAAAATATCATAAATATAACATTCATGCAATAAAGAAAAAAAAAAAAGAGAGAGAGAAAGAAAAAAAAAATAAAATGTATGTTAAGAACATATATATGACCTAATTAGCTAAACTTAAAGTTATCATTATTATAAATTCATATAAAGAAGGAGAAAGTGAGAAATAAACTTAATAACTGAAATTTCCAGATCCCAGATCTGTTCCAATTTGAATTAATAATTTTTTTTTTTTACTGTTGTTCTGAACTTATTATTGAGCTTAATAAACAGAAAGAAGTAATGATGTAATTTGTAATTTACCACTTTTTAGTTACTTGTTTCTTAGATAGCACCACTGAAATTGGTTGGTTTCACTCCATATGTTTTTTCTTAATGAAAATAATTAAAAGTTGGCTACTCACAAAAACAAGTTCTCTTTGCCTTTCATATGTCATTTGAAGACATTTATTAAATTATTTTTTCAAAGAACGATTTAATTTTGCTTTAATTAATATAAAGTGCTCAATTCAAAAAGGAAAAAAACAACCAAGCATTTTTTTTTGCAAAACAATTTTATGAAGTAGAAGATGGTTTTACACTTCTAATGTCTTTGTAACAATACAAAGCTTTGTCGCACTTGGTTGGTAAAAGGTAAAAAAATTTGAAGCTATATCTATGACACAAAGCTTTAAAAAGAACAAAATTTACCCATGAGCATCTAAAAAATATAATGAAGGAAGAAAGAAATTTGAAAAGGCCTAATTGCATAAATTTTCTATGTACAATGATTAAAAAAACGTCATACAATTTATAAGAGATATATTCAAACAATTTCTAAAAGAAAACATTTGGAAATATCAGGGAAAACAATCATTTTAAATAATAATAAAAAAGTTTCTTAATTAGATTTTGTTAAGTTTGAAAACACTAAAATGAAACTTAATACAAAAATAATACTATTTACTAATAGATAATAATACTACAATATTTCTAATAATGCCAATTGTTCATAATCAATATGCAGATCATTATAAAATGTACTATTAAATGTTATGAGATTTGATGCATAAAGTATACATTAAGGGTTCTATGTTAAAACATCGCCCGTCAAAACAACACAAAGACAATAACATCACCAAATGAAAAAAAAATAATAATAAAATACACTGGAAAGGTATATAAAAACATTCAAATCATTTGGGTGACTGAAGAGTTAAGCCAGGGTCAAAATATCACTCGACTGTTTTATGGTGAAGATTGCATGATAATATGGATAAAACATTCAACTCCACCCTTTTTGAAAACTAAATATAAACGTTCCTCAGCATATAATATGTATAGACCAAGGGTTTCTAATAAATGTACTGGGGACCACAGATCTACCACTATTTCAAAATAGTAACATTCACCAAATCTAATGAAAGAAATTCTGAAATTAAAAAAAATGTAGATTACCATTCAGAAATGGTGGTATCTCTGCAGAGCGAGGTTTAGTTGTTGGAACTCCCCCCACCCACCCACATACAAGTGGGACAGAAAATTTTTAGAAAAATTCTTATCTGAGGATTAAATTAAAGTAAAGAATAAAGATTATTTGCAAAAAATTTTTTACTAAGATATTTAAAGTTTTTTTGAGATTTTAAAAAGCCTAAAATTTTCCCTGGGTTTAACAAAATAAATTATAGAAAAACGTTAACCATGTACATCAAAAAATTACTCATAAAATATTAATTTACAAATTACTCTATGAGTTTTTTGGTTTTTACATAATTTTTAAGAAGTGGAACTTCCGTTATAAATGTACTTTATAACACTTGCATAAATTAGATAAGATCCTATAAGTTTGTCGAAAAAAAGTAATTGTTCCATTAGAGGTTCTATCACACATAAAATCTAACTTTCTGACACATTCTCAAACTCACTTTAAGGGTTCCATTCATTTTCCTTGAAAATTAATTAGCTTTTACACTTGACATAAATCATACTTTATTTTTTGAACAAAATAATTTCAGGAAATATTATTCAGGTGAATAAAAATAGAATGGCAACTTTCAGCCACCCATAAATCCAAAATATCTTGAAACATTGTCTATTAATTGCCAATAACAAACAACCAATTCATCATTGTCATATCCAGAATATCAGTTTAAAACATCAAATCTGCCAGCATTTTTTGAAGATTCCAAACCTTTATAGGTACAGAAAATTCTAATCAGCACTATAGTACCTGAATGAGAATATTTACAAGTTTATGTCTGTTCCAATAAAAGTTATTTCTTGAATGCATCAGTAAGTAGTGAGTTTAGATTCTAAAACAACTTTTAAAAATTTTTAAAAAATAGTCATTTATAATGCTTGAAAATTTTATAATTTATTAAGAAAAGATTATTCCGTTAAAAAAGAAAGTATGATTCATGTAAAATCTGAAAATAAATTAAATTTTCAAGTGAAATGCTAAAAATCACTGAAACAACCTGGGAATTAATTTAAAAATTTGTAAACAACATCGTTAATCAGAATATATTCAAATCAATGTAAGTTTTAAGAATCTTAAAATACCATGTAAGCTTAATTTAATTCATTCGTGATAGCCGGCCAGTTTTAATCATTTAAAGAGGAAGCCTTGCCTATGGGCATTACTTTTGCATACTGAATTATTTAACAAAATTTTCTAGATTTGTGTTTATATTACAAATGAATGTACATAACAATGATACTGTTGAAAGGAATAAAATCAATATTTTGACATTTCTCATTTTGAGATGGTTTCTCATGTTTATTGGCTGTTTTGTGAAGAAAGGAACTCAGTTCAGGTCTACCTCTACATGTTTGGGAGTGACGAATTTAAAAGTTGATTGTTCAAAATGGACATTGAAAGTGGTTGTAATGGGCATTGTGTCCAAGACTTGGGAAATTTCAAAACTAAGACAGTTAATCTTAATCTAAGACAGTTCCTTTCAACAATCACCAATTCGATTTGTATAAATTTTTGAAAAGTAATGCAAAAAATAAAATGCAAAATACTAACCATCGGTGAAGTTATACATATTCAAAAGACACGAATTTACATCGGCCATTATGAATGTGTTAACATTTACATTAAAAATCTGCTCAGTAGAAAAGTCTGAACCATTTCAACACACAGAAGTGTTTTTAATCTAAAAAACATCGTTAAATTAAAACTTTACATTAGTTTAAATGTATTTAACGAATATAGAATTAGGCATAATTTTGTAATATACAGTAAAACAGCTAAGAGAGAATCATAAAAGACTGGAAAAAATTCTTGTTTTTACATAAAATTTATCATTTGTTGATGTTTTTATCCAGGTGATATTTTGATACAATATCATAAATTAAGAACAATGAAAATAGCAGTTCAGTGTGCTTCAAAATAATTATGAATTGTATCAAATGAAGCACATGTTCACAATCAATCAATTTTCAATTTAAATAAAAACTATTACTTTATGAAAAATTTTTAAGCTTCAAAATAAATGCAATTAACTGAAATTTAGGTAAATTACCTTATTGTTCCAGAGATTCCAAAATAATAAAATGACTCATAAAAGCTATCAATTTTCATGTACTCATTAAAAACTATCATTAAATTTTTCTTTACAAGAATTTACTTCATCAGCTAAAGCATATTACTTACTTGTATTGTTATCTCAATTTGAAAAATAATACTCACATGGAGGTAACATAAAAATAATAATAAATGTTAAAAAAGCAATTTATTAACACAAAACTAGCATAAGGAATTTCTCCATGCAGTTTACAAAATATTGCATGCACGCATCATGTATGCACACACAAATACACATAAGAAAAACAAAAAAACAGTGATAGATGAAAAGTATAGCTACATGCAAGAAAAACAACTCCGATAAATAAGTGACGAGTGAACAGAAAGAAAAATGGAGAACAGATCAGTTGAGTAAAAATACCAAATGGATAATAATACACTTGAAATTGGAGAGGTGGAAAAAAGAAGAAAAATAACTTTTAAACAAAGACTGAACTAAAAATTACAATTTTTATGGTGTATATGTTGAGCAAAGATAGATATTTTATTGTTGATAATTTATTCTATTTTGAAATTTGTCTAAAAATATTATAATGATCACTTATTTCTAAAAAACAATAATAATAACATTATTAAATATAAAAGAATTGAGAAATTAGTTACAATGTACAAGTCTAAAATATGGGAGAGAACTTCTGTCCTTCTAATAATGTATGAAGAAATGTTTTGTTAAATTTAAAGCAATATAAGCAAATTAGTGATATATATTTTTTAAAGTAAGAAATTGAAATAACCAATAATTAACCAAAAAAAAAATGTTTCAATTTATTTAAATACTGGTTAATCAATATTCATAAATTGTCTCATTTTTAATAAGTAAAACTAGGTGTTTAACTCGTTCTACGCAAGGGAGAGAATAATAATTACCCTGTTAAAGTGTTGAGTTGTTCAATAACTATTCGATTTAGTAAAATATTTTTCTACTACTGTGCATTTTTTAAAACAAAATTTAAATTATCATGTTGCTATGGCAGCAGACGATAAAATGATATATTTGGAATAAAGGAGTAAATAGAATAAAAAGTTTTGTTGATGTTTGTGTAAAATGTCTTTCTTTATTTTTTAAAAAAGGTAATAACTAAGCGCAATTAAATAATCTCTAAATATTTGCATGCGAGGTAAAAGAATTATCGTAATACCCGCTACAGTTTCTTATTGTACCGTGCCGTATGTAATATATATGTCTCACATTGCACTAAACATTTACAACTGGTAGAACTCGTGCGATTACGGGTTGAACATAAAAAAAAAGGCAAAAATTTGTCAAAAACATAAAATAAAAAAATCTATTTAAAATTTTCGAATTTTTTGCCCCAATCGTTCATGGGCGGGCCCCCCAACAGCAACCCGTGTGCCAAATTTCGTAGCCCAGGGCCTTGTGGTTTCTGAGTTTTTAAGGTTACATAGATACTCACACGGATTTTAATAGGGTAGATTGATAAATTGAGCAAGGAATGATTATACTGTGCAGTTAATGTTTAAAAAATGGTAGTAGAAAAAAAGAAACATTTTATGCTAAAAGTTAAATATTGCTGTTGCTTTTAACAATTTATTACAAGCTTTAAAATAGCCAATTAAAAATGAATGATAAAGTGATTTCATTGCTTAAAATCATTCAACTTTATTAAATATTTTTCTTAGTTTTGAGAAATAAATGAGACTAATTCACTGACAGATAAATAGCATTCAATGAAAACAATACTATACTTTTTTAATAAAAGGATGAAATCCAAAAATTAAAAAGTAAGAGCTTTGGCATTTAAAAAAATAATAATTATATAAAGGAAGATTCTCCCACTTTATAAAAATTCTCTTTTTTTAATATCAAATTTCAGATAAGAAATCATTCAATTTTTTTTTTCAAATATATAATAAAAGTTTTTCCACATAAAAAATTAAATACCACATGTAATATTAAAAAAAAAAAAAAAAAAAAAAAAAAAAATGCATTTAAAAACTTCTTTAGCAGAGAGCTTATGATATTTGACAATGAATTATTTAAAAAATATATCTCAAAATGAATGAATATGAATTGATCAAATAACAGTTTAAAAAAATCAAATTAAGTTAATATATATATTAATGGAATTATCTACTTGGTTTTTCCCTTCATTATAATTATTACTATTTAGTGCAATAAGTGCCTACATATGCATAAAGATAATTAAATTTTTACTATTTTTCTTTGCTGTGGCCCAAAAGACTGAGCAACATCAGAAAAAGGAACAATAATATAATTTGATATCCTCAAGCATTTTTTCAGAAACATAATATAATAGACAGATTCCACTTCTCTGTTAATAAATTGCTGCCCAAATAATAACAATAAAGATATTTTAAAAAGACGAGATATAACAAAACACTTAATAACAACATATTTTGAAAATATCTCATACATTAAACAAACGATCATAAAATAAACAACTATGCTTTGACTATAATTTTAAAAAAAACTGAAAAAACATCTTTTGTCAAAAAGTATCTACAGGAAAAAAATAAAAATAAATAAAAATAAAATACTACACAAATAAAGATGGGCAGGATTTCCAGAATATAATATGCACATCTACTTTTTAACAGCATATATATGTGTGTATATATATATATATATATATATATATTAAGAAACTATCTTCTCAATAGCAGTTGAAAATAAATATATCACTCCATTTTTTCTGCATAAAATAAAAGATCACAGCTAATCCAACATTCAAAGCTCTTCATCACTTTTGCATTCGGCAAGGCGTTTTTTTCTATTGATAAAGTAAGAAAATAAAAACATATTATATAATAAGAAAGACAGAGTAACATATCAGCTAAGTAAAACAAAGGCTTTTCAAAAATTTCATTAAAAAAAAGAAGTAAAATCTAAAAGGCAGATTAGGGGGGGAAAAATGCACACAATTTAGGTTTAAAATAATAAAGCAAATAATACATTGTATAAAGAATTTTTTTTAAAAAGGAAAGACAGATATTCAGATAGAAAATTTATAATAATGTATAATATATAATATCTATCTATATTCTATCTTATCTATTTTTTTTTTTTTTTCTAAAAAGAATTCCAAGAAGATTAAACTCATAACCTTTTTACAAGATTTAAGATATAAAATATAGTTCAAACTATAATTATTGAACATCACATTCGCCTTGATTAACATATAAGCAAACTGATTTATAAGCAAACTGAGGGCGCCCCAATGGGCTCACCCATTTCAGGATTATTAGCGGAACTGAAACTTAGACCACTTGAGAAAGATATTATATCTAAATCAGATCTGAAACCTCAACTATGGCTGTGTTATGTCGATGACATATTTTTAATTTGGAACAATGGTATCCCCGCTTTGAATGAGTTTTTAAATACAGCTAATAACCTGGATTCAAATATACAGTTCACACTGGAAGTCGAAGAAAAAGGATCCTTACCATTTTTAGACGTAGAATTAATAAGAAATAATACAACATACAAAATTGATAGGAAAATTTACAGGAAACCATGTAATTCAAATAATACAATATCGTACAATAGTAATGTCCCATTTAAATACAAAACTGCAGCTTATAAATTTTATATAAATACAGCCATAGAATTTTGTACAAGAGAATACCTACAAGCAGAGTTACTCACCATTAAGAAGACTGCAATAGAAAATGGTCCCCCCCCCCCCCCATTTTATCAATAAATTAATCTTTGATATTCAGCATAGAGAGTTAACCAGAAATAGCATCAAAAATAATCTCAAGTTTTATAGTTTTAATTATATACTTCAGTTATTTGAAAGGATTAGTTATGCATTAAAGAAATATAATGTATACGTAATCGCAAAACCATCTGCCAAATTAAAAGATCTTGTACACCGGAAAATGACCCAATCCCTAATGATGAAACTTCTGGCATATATTTAATACCTTTCGCAGACAAAGTAAATCAGAAAGAACTCAAATACATAGGAATGACCACTAGAAAATTTAAAGACAGACAAAAAGAACATATTACAGACATAAAGTATAATAAACCCTCTACTGCTCTATCCAGATTAAATCAAAAACAAGATATTCACATAGATTTCAGTAAAGCAAGAGTCATAGCCCGTACTTCAAATTACTACACATCAATAATCAGGGAATCATTGGAAATTTATACTCAAAGAAAGAATACTTGCAACGATACGTTGTCCTACAACATATCTAAGATCTGGTATAGAATACTAGATATTTCTAGTGATTTTGAAACAATCATTTTCATTTTTTACCACCTCCCCCCCGCCTCCCCCCTTCCTTTGAAATAGACTCATCCACTGATATTTAAGCAAGGAATTTTCCATGAACTTTCACTCCTCTGATTTTCCCCCTGAAGACAACTGTTATAATGCAGTTGAAAGCGCTTGGGATTTTAACATCTTTGATGGTTTTTATGTTGTAGAAACCTTTTTATGTATTTTAGCACCTTTTAAGTAAAATTTTATCAGAATTGTAATATTGTATATTTATAAGATTTAAGATTTTAAATATTTTAAGTGCACCTGTCAAATAGACAAATAGAATTGAGAATTTAGCAGTATTTTTAAATTTAAAACCGAAAAAAAAAGAAGAAAAAACATATAATGTAAAAATGCATCTAAAACTATAAAATAACACAAACATTTTATAAAAGTTTTAGCAAAGACCACAGATTTGCAGGTGTGATCATTAAAATGTATCAAGTAGCATATGTATTCACACTGTTGCATACATTATTATAAAGGCAAATCTATTTCACAGAAAAATGCACAAAAAACGTATGGTAGCATGGTTAATCACAAAACCTGCCACAATTATTATTGAATCAACTAATTTCTACCCTTTCCAGATAGCGGATTGGACAGAATCAGACTTCAGTTTTGGCTCAGTGTTTGCACAATTGCTCAGAATTTTTATTTTAGGTTGCAGCGCCTTTTTGTAACTGACTTAACATTTTATAAGCAAACGAGTATGTCTTTGTTAGATTGTACGGCTCAATTTGATATATGTAAAACCCTATTACCTGTCTTGACACTGCTCAGGAAATCTCCTCTACACTTCATTTTTACTCTGCTATACACTTCACATTCTATCTTTATTAAGTAATACATTCATTCTACTTTTCTTTATTTATCTATATAAAATATCTTTTATTAATACAATAAAGTTATTCTTTATTTCACTTACCGTTTATATATTCCTGCCATCTTATCTTTAAATCCTTATTAAGTTATTTATTTATCGTATGTATTTTCCGACTTACGATTTTCAGCCATCCACGTTCCAGGCAATCAGGAGCATAGAATTCATTTCGAATGACGAGTGTTTCACAGCCGCCACTAGATGGCGTTGCTCGTTTGAAACCACTGCACATCGTTCGTACGACGTTTCGTCACGATGTCCTTCGAGAATCTTCTTCTACTGCTCCGTGATTGTTTTTTCCATTCACCTGGTTCATATAAGTTAAGATGTAATATCTTTCCCTTGGCCTTCCACTTCTTCCTCTCACCTCATCAGTGTTTCGTTGGAGGAATTTCAAAGCGTGTTATTATGGCGTCTGATGTTGACATTTAAGTTCATTTTATACATCTTCATATAAAAGCTGTTTTCTACATTTCTTCATTTAACGTTTTGTCACCGATCACGTATTCATTTTAAGTGAGCCATATTGTTTTATCATGAGCTCTGGAATTGCTGATAAACTTTGTTTAAGTGTGTTCTGAAGCGAAGGATTGTGATTCATCATGAAACGTGTCGGCAGATGTAATGAAAATAAATCTTTGTCTCCAGATATCTAAATGTTTTCCGTGCTGCTCTTTAATCAGATGTCATTTAGATAGAAACAGGTAGTGTTTGGTGTATTGACAAGAATATATATTTTTCATGAAAGCTCCGAGATCGTATGGCCACTCGATGATCCTGTTTTTCATATATCATGAGGGTTTGTTTTATTTTACTTTTGTTAAATCTGTTTTAATAGTTTAATATGTTTATATATAAAGTTTGGATATTGTATAATGCTATAGTTGAACTATATATTTCTGCCTTTTGGTTTTTAATAAACTTTAGTTTGTTTTTAAACTTTCTTGTAATTATTTCATCACCATATTACTTCATAAACTTTTACATTTAGGGATTAACAGCTTTAGTTTCCATTGTGTATTTTTGCTCTGCTAACTTTTAATCTATAACTTAAATTTAATCGCCTTCACAATTTACAGTAACATGAACTGAAAATTATGTTGTTACTAAAAATAAATGTATTATGGATGAAAGACCGACAAATGATAAAACATTTATTTAAGTACAACACAATTTTAATATGCACAGATTGTTTCTTTTCACGTAACACTTTCCGGCGCGGTGTCCCTAAAAAAGGACACCAAATTCAAAATTTTCTAAAAAAAAAAAAAAAATCCATACTGAAATTTTAAAAACTACTAAAAAAGTTAAAATTAGTTTCATTTTACCATAATAGATGGCAGCACTAAAAATTACGGCTTTTATTCTACTATTAATCTTATATTTAAAATTGCTCTTTTTCGACACTTAAATAGGGAATTTTTTTCTGTTCTTAAAAATTATGATTTTCGAAAAATGAAGCGACCATTTTTTTCCAATATCCTTGTGGTATTAATTCATAATTTTATATAAAATCCAAGGTCATTCTTTGTTCTATCTAAGATGATATTTCCTAAGTGTCCTTTTTGAGGGACACCACCCACCTAGAGCTTTGTATTCCTAACTTGCCGCTAGATGACAGCACTACGAATCTTTCACATGTTGTTTCTTGATGAAGATGGCAAATTTTTTTGTTTCTTTCGTTTATTTTTCTTTTTGTAGACCAGGAGGGTGGATGATGGAATGTTACAGGGAATTTTGTTTATTTATGTTGGGTTTAAGGGATATCACCCTTATTTGAAGCTAGAAAACTGTTCACATTCCAGGTCTGCAATTCATGCTAGACTGTTGCTAATGTTTTATGGTCTGCTCTAAATTTTTAGATTTTTTGCTGTAAATATTTATTCAACCGTAAATCTTTATTTTAAGTTTTAATTGTAGATTTGATTTTTTTTTCTATAAGTAGAATTAATTAGTGAACTTTTAAAAATGCCCAAGAGATTTCTGAGTGCAGACGAAACTTTATTGCTTTTCAATGAGCTTCTATCATATAATAATTCTATCATTTCATCTGAAAGCTCTTCAGATGAAGAAGTATTGCCTCAATCTGATTTGGGAGACACTGAAGATGTTCACAGCATTCATTCTGGTACTGATGATGAAGATGCTGATGCAAATTTGCCTGGTCCCTCACAAATCTCTGAAGTAAAATGGGAAAAGAAGGGAAAGGTGAGAATGGAAATTCCAAACTTCACTGAATTTTCTGGTCTCTCGGAGGAGATTTTGGACCTCGAAGAACATTCTTCGTTGTCATTGTTTTTGGCATTGTTTTCCATTTCACTGATGAATGATATAGTATTCCAGACGAATTTATATTCAACTCAACAGGGAAAACCTTTTTCTCCTATGACTTTAGAAGAATTGTGTAGATTCATCGCTATCAACTTGACAATGGGAATAAAGAAAATGCCTAGCTATAGAGACTATTGGTGCTCTTCCGAAGCCCTGCATGACAGTTACATTTCAAAACAAATGAATGTAAAAAGATTCGCATGGATTCTTGCCCATCTCCACCTAAATGATAATACTTTACAACCAGAAAAGGGCGATGCATTATTTGACAAACTTTACAAATTGCACCCATTATTGCAGCATTTATCTGAAAAGTTCTTGTCAGTTTTTAGGCCTTCTCAGAACCAATTGATCGACGAATCTATGGTGAAATTTAAGGGATGCAGTGTTCCTTGAAGCAATATATGCCCAAAAAAAAAAACCCAATCAAACGCGGCTACAAGATCTGGATGAGATGTGATCAAAGTGGATTTGTCTGCCAATTTGAAATTTATACGGGAAAAGTGGATCAGCTTTTGGAAAAAAACCTTGGTGAAAGGGTCGTGAAAAATCTTTCTGAACAACTGTATGAAAAAAATCACAAGATTTTTATTGATAATTATTTTTCATCATATAATTTGTATAAATTTTTGGAAACAAAAAACATTTTTGCGTATGGTACTGTAAACATGACCCGCAAACATATGCCGAAAAATTTGAGCAGTGATAAAGCATTGAAAAGAGGGGAATATGATTGGGCAGTCAGCAATGACAACATTGTGTGCATCAAATGGAAAGACTGGCGGTCCGTTCATATTCTTTCCACTATGGAAAATTCAACAACTCAAAGCAAAGTTGAAAGGAAAGAAAAAGATGGGTCAAGAAAAGAAATATTTTGTCTAAAATCTATTGTAAATTACAACAAGTATATGGGCTTTGTGGATCACTTTGACCACTTGAAATGCCTTTATGACATTGACAGAAAAAGTAAAAAGTGGTGGCACAGGCTTTTTTTTCATTTTTTAGATGTTTGTGTTATGAATGCATACATTTTGCACAATCAGTTGCCAGAATCCTCCAGAAACACTGAGGTGAAAATGCTAAAGGACTTTAGAAAAGAAGTCATTATTCATCTGATGTAGATGGAAAAAGAAACTTCAGTGCCGAGACGCCGCAGCACATCAGTAGTGCCAGTAAATATAAAAAAGTGTAAGAGGTCTGTGCCAGAGGAGACTAGATACAAAAACGTAGAGCATATGACCATCAAGTGTAATACCCAGCAAAGATGTGCATTGTGCAGCACAAAAACGAATGTACACAAAACACACACAATTTGTAAAACGTGCAACGTCCCTTTATGTGTGAGACAAAAAGACACACCCACTTGCTTCGCACAATTTCATTCGCAATAATGAGACATTTTCATTTTTATAATTTATCATTATATATTTTAAATTTTATAATTCATCTTAAATCTTTTTCTATTTCATTTAGTCAAATTTAATTTTTACTTTATATTAGTATTAAATTGAATTAGTTTTAATTTTGCTTAATTTATTTAATTTAAAATAATTTTTGTAGTAGATTTTAAAAAATTTTGTATTTAAAATTTTTTAAATCATTTAAAATTTTTTCGAATACAAATAAAAGTGTTTAAAAACTTAAAATATACATAGTTACTGTTATTGTTATAAGAAATTTATGCAATCCATTCAGAAGATTTTTCTAGGAATCAACTGCTCTACATGCGCGGTGTCCCTTAAGAAGGACACCACCCCCCGTGGAAGGAGGTAAGCTTAAATTTTTTTTTCTGTAAAATCTGTATCTAGACAACCAACAGATCTCATTCATTGTGTTTTTTTATTACATTTTAAAAATTTTAATAACCTGTGCCGGAAAGGGTTAAGCAAGTTCACATAAGTTTGTTTCTTTTCACTTGCAAGTTCACATAAGTTTGTTTCTTTTCACTTGCAAGTTCACATAAGTTTGTTTCTTTTCACTTGCAAGTTCACATAAGTTTGTTTCTTTTCACAAAAAATGTGCATTTTAAGATAAGAATTTAGAAAAAATGTACAATGATTTTGATAAAATGACATCATTTTCATTAATGCTTCATTCCACTGGTACACTGAGATTAAAGATTCATGTCTTAATTACATCACACTTCAACAAGGAGCAGGGAGGGGGTCAACAAAGTGTGAGACAGTGTGACAAGAAATTTTTTTTTTCAAATTTCATTATCTGAATAGAGATTTAATTCATAGTTTGAAATAGCCCTTTTTTTACGTTGCAAGATTTTAAATGCTCAAATAATAATATTTACAAACATTTTTCAATTGAAAAATATATTTACATGTGAATACAGCCGCCTCCATTTTAACTGGCCTCCTCTTAGCCGGAACTCCACTCTAACCAGCCGACTTTATTTCCCAACATCAGGCAAAATTCTGGGATGATGGCCTCGGGAACTCAGCTTACACTTTCGAGTTGAAGTGCAATCCTGAGGAGAAGGAGGCAAAATTTGGAAAGGAGAGCGTTGGTTCTAAATGGATGTATGTTGACCTTCACTAGTGGTGAATTCAGTGTGTGGCCGGGGGGCAAATTCACAAACACTCAATGTCCGAATGCTTTTGACGCCAACCTCTGTAGCCAAGCATTTTGGCGAGAAAACGAACTGCTCGCATGCAGCATTCTGTTCTCATCAGTTTTGCAGTAGTTGTTTATGTCTTGTTTAATGTTTTTATGTTATGGATATCCTTACAGAATTTAAGGAGGTTTTTCCCCCCCCATATCAATGTATCCAAATAGTATTATTGATACTGCTAACTCGAATTTTGTTTCCGCTATAATAAGGTTACAGATACAAAATAAGGATGAAGCGGAAAAATTCAAGCTACATCCACTAGCACCACATTAGTATAACAGAAAATCTTAGAAAATTTTTTTAAAAAAAAAGCAATTTAACAAATTACAATGACCATCTGGAAAATGATTTTTTCAAAGACAAAATTTAAGACATAAAAAATCGCACGGAGTTGATCATATATTACGTATGCCATGGATTAAACATTAACATTCCTGGACCCATCATGAGCAAATTTTAAAAGAAATTTCAGTTTTACAATTTTCGGTACTGTAAATTTTTAAACTTCTACGGAGCTGGTCATACATTACGTATGCCATGGATTAAACATTACTATTCCTGGACCAATTTTAAATGAAATTTTATTTTTAAATATCTAAACATCCCACAATATTACTTTTTATATTGTCGTATAGAGAAAAAAATGCATTTTTAATTACAATTTGTTTGAAAGCTGTATCTCAATTTGTTTCTGAGTTATTAATTTTTTTTTTGTAGTTTTTATTACTTTTTTGTCATAGTGGCAACGGAAGTATCCATCTCTGTTGAAAGTATGGGGAAAATACAGATTACTGTATAGACCAATCAGAAAACGAATAAAATGTGGGATTCAACTAATAAAACGCTTCAGATATGTTTTTGATTTCCTCCCTGACTGAGGACAATAACGATTTTTTTCAAATGGTTAATAAAATAAGTTTTTCCTTTTTATTTATTTATATTATTGCTGCGGTATTGAGAATTAAGACAGCTGCCAACCTTACAATTTTTTTTGAATCAAAAAATATATAGCATACATGGCACTAAAAATTTAATAAAATTGTTTAATGATATGGCTTTTTTTTTATCCTTTTATAATATATCACTGCCCCCCCCCCCCTCTCTTCATGTAGTACTTATTTGATTTAATTCCTTCAGAAAAAATTATGGTATAAAGTGTGTTTGACATTTAAAAACTGGAAGGTTGGCAGATATGGATTAATAACTTTTAAGTCCATTCTCAAATCCACTGGAATTAATTTCTGACACATTTTGAAATTCTCTTTTGTTCAGAAAACCATGAAATTGACAGAAAATACTGTTAAAGTCTGCATTTTAAATGAATTTCTGGATGCGACAGCATAGGAAAGGAGAAAAACCTGTCATCCCATAACAAAAATCACTTGTAAATCAAGTAATTTAGTTAACAAAGGAAAAATGCTATTCGATTCTAAATTTCTATTTTTAGATTTATTTATGAATCTATTTTTTATCGAATTTTTCTGTTTTAAAGAACTTAATTACTGTTTCTGATACCTTGCTTTAATAGGTAGCAAGTAAATAGTAATTACGCCTACCGGTTATATTTTTTAGGTTAAAAGCATGTCAGCAAGTTTTGTTTTTGTTGAGCAGGAAATGTAAGAAGAGCTTTAAGGCTGTTCTCAAATCCAAAAGGGCAACTTTATGACATAAATTTTAATTTATTTTTGTTCAGAAATGCATGAAACTAGCAGGTGTTGTTGTTCAGAAACTACGTAATCGAACTGTTTTTTCGCAAACACGATAGATCTTTCAGAAAATATTGTCAAAGTTGACGTTTTGAATCAGAGTTCACGAAGAAAGCAGAAAACCCAGTCAGCGAAGGGAGAGAAACGTGTTTGTCACGTGATCAAAATCGCTTATAACTCAATAGGTAATTTATTGATAAAAAAAAATGGAAAACACAGTTTGATTCCAAATCGCTGCCATAGTTAGGCCTTCCAATTTTACCTCTTACCGTTAAAAAATGAATTTGTAAATGTGTCAAAACGTTTTGCACTTGTTCTCAGAGCAGTTGAGCAGCCTTAAGCTAAGTATAGACATTTTTCTTAATAAGCTAATATAATAGTTTTTCTAAATCTCAATGAATAACTGGTAGACAAAATTACTTTCTTCTGTCAGTGGGTTAAACAAATATTTTATAAATTCATTAAAGTATGAAAGTCATATTCTAAAAGTAGGGTGTACCCCCTCCTAACTGTTCTTAAAATGAAAAATCATTAATCTGATAGAAAAATGAAGGAGGGGAGGGGGGAGGAAAATTGAAAAATAGTGGGCTCACCTGAATGTTACAAACTATAGCCGCTTGTGATTTTTTTAATTGACTTTTTCTGTTTTAAAGAATTTCGCAACTATTTCTGATACCTGTATTAGCAGGGCTCAACAAATCAAGGTCGTAGGAAAGAGGGTAGGTCCTATTTTTTTATGAACTGAAAACTTTGAGGTGTGTGTGAGCATTTTTGGATATTTTTAACCTGTTATTAATCATCAACAAATCGCTTATCTTAGCATACTCTCAACTAGTAACTCAGATAATTATAGTGAATTTTTATTTATTTATGGTTATCATTTAAAGAAAGGTCAAAGTTATAGAGTGGGTCTATAAAAAGATTAAGTATTCACTTGTTCACAATATACTATACGTGCATATATTCCAAAAATGCATTATTCAGGAGATGATTGTTTTGTATTTAGTGTGCTGACACTAGATGGCAGCACATGGTACTTATAAAACTCTATAAATAAATAGTTTAGGAAGAAGAAAGATCATACTTATAGAACATATATCTATAATATTAAATACTTCCATTGTTTATAATGCATATATAATTATTCAGACAAAGAAATAAGCATTTATTATTTCGCCTGGTATTCTTGCAAGTATTTCATAAATAAAAAATACGCGGTCAAATGTACGAAATATCGAAGATCGAAATTAGTTTCAGACTTGCATGCGCGTCGAAGTTCGTTTTCTTGCCAAAGCCCTTGGCTACAGAGGTTGGTGTCAAGCGCTATTTGCAGCCGGGGGAGGGGGGGGGGGGGGAGAGGAACAATGAGATGTCACCCCGGAAGATTTGAGATTGTGTTTTTAATGGTCAAAAGTGCAATCTCCCCCCCCCCCCCCCCCCCCACACACACACACACTGGAACTCTATAATGCCTGATCTATCTGCAAACTACTTTGTACAAACATTTAAAAAGCTTGAGGGATGCAAACAGATCACCGTAGCACATGTATAAGAGTTGTTTGAGTCTGATAAAGATCTCAAGCATGCAACAATATTTGATGAGGATATAATTAGGACTGTAACTAATGTTGTTCAACAGGAAGACAATCCTGATGATGATCCAGTTGAAGTTGACACTGCTAAAATTCCTCATATGGAAGGTGTAAAAACATTAGAGTTGGTGCTATGCTATGTTGAGCAGTGGCTAACAGCTTCCTCAGTTAAACTTATGATGTTAAAGAGATGGAGAGCTTACGCTGCAAAATGTCGGGTACCTTGCCTTCAACAGAAGAAGGTCATTGATTTCTTTATGGTTGATTAACTTAAATATACATAATGTAGAACAATTACAACTTCTAATAAAGGTGTGTGACACAATTTTCATCAATTTAATTTATGTTAAATACTTTTCATTATTTGTTATCAGTGATAATTTTTCTTTCAATTCAGTTATTTATAACTAGTATTCATTTCACAAAATATAGAAAATGAATTCATGTACTTTTTTAAAAACTACACAAATTGAAAAACTAAATGCATTGTACGGGTTTAATTAATTAAATTACACAGATACTTATCATTATTATTATTATTATTTTTTTTTACTTCTCCGCTTTAACCGGTTTTTCTCTTAACCAGCTAACCCTCGGTCCCATTTAGGCTGGTTAAGCGGGAGGCTACTGTATTAAAAAATCATTTTCATTAATGCTTCATTCCACTGGTACTGAGATTAAGGATTCATGTCTTAATTACACCACACTTCAATAAGGAGGGAAGAGGGGGGTCCACAAAGTGTGACAAGATTTTTTATACAAAATTCCATTATCTGAATAGAGATTTAATTCATAGTTTGAAATAGCCATTTTTTTAGGTTGCAAAATTTTATAAAACTCAAATAAAAATATTTAAAAACACTTTTCAATCAAGAAATATATTTACAAGTGAATATTAAAAAAGAAAGAAAAATTTTAATTAAATCATGATGTGAGTAAAGTATTTAATGATGAAGATTATGTCATATTTGAAATGATATATTTAAAACATCATATTGGAAATTATTTTCTTTTTGCATCAGTTTAAAAGTCTTGGGAGACAGCAAAATTTTTTCTTAACCTTTTTATACAAGCTGATTTTCAAATACAGGTAATATTCACGAAAACAGCTCTCAGCTGTCACGACAGTGGTGGATGTGGTACTGGGAACTGAAAAATCTGCCAGTCAAAGGGAAATAAATGAAAACCAATTACAGAAGATTGAATGATATTATTGCTATCAGTGGTGGCAATCTTCTGTAATTGGGTAATCTTTTTAAACTAATTGAAATTTCAAATAATCTTGTAAGTTTAATTAATTACATTTTTTATTCCACATAAGCCAAAATAATTCAAAAGATAATTCAAGGAAACTTACAAAAAATTTCAGAACACTAAAATTGTGAAATATTGGGTTGGTTCAAATAATCTCATTAATTGCATCAAAAATATATAAAATATATAAATAAATAAAAATAAACAAAAACCATGTGATGTGCATTGCAACTGTAGTGATAATCAATGGCATGGAAAAATTTGAGTTATTAAAATTGGGGTTAATGATAAACTTTGATGAATTATTAAAAAATTTCTTTGAAAATTAGATAAGGATGTTTTTTCTTTGCTTTGCTTCTTGTTTAATAGAATTTCAGAAGAAAAATTGAAATCTAAAAAAAAAAAAAAAAAAAAAAAAAAAAAGCTGAAAAATCACATCTCTGTTACTCACTTCAAGCAAAAAATTATTATAAATAATGATAAAGTAATAATGTAAAAAATTACCTTTCTTGAATACGAACACAACGTGGGCACTTCACTTTTTTACAACAGCGTTTATGAAAACAGGAACCACAGTCTAAAAAAATAAAAACAATAATTATGAATTTGGATTTTTGAACAAAAATCTCGAAAAGTAAAAGTTAAGGTACTCACTTTGGCATAAAATAACTTTATCAAACTGAAATGGAAATATTATATCTGAATCCTTTTTACATATTTCACAAATAAATCCTTTTGCTTGACAGAGAACACAATGTTTTACATGATCTAGACATTGATTTACAATTTGGTGTAACTGTTTTGATAAATCTCCTTTCTTAATCTGAAATAACAATAATTAAAAGTTTAATTACATGAGAGATTATCACAATTATTCAAAAACCATAGAAAATACAATATGACATACATAAAAAATGTAATGAACAATTGCATGACTTATAACTTTAAGATGCATCTTATCACACTGCATGCGGGTATATTTCACCACCGACTAAGAGAGTAGAAGGCATTTTTTTCATGAATTTTTTACTAAACAACAATTTTAATTTATTCTTCAGAAAAGATTGTTAAAAATAATCAAAAATAAAATAAAATCTTAATTTTTATACTTTCCTCCAAAATATAACATTTCATATCCTAATTTATAAAAATAAAATTCAAATTAATATCTTATATTAAAATATTTATCTGTTTGTTGCATCGATTGGAAACAGAGAACGGGAATGTTTGCCGACTTTTTGGATTTTGACATGATGACGATCTTGGCGTCGCTTCTCCCTCTTAAGCTGTGAATGCCAGAATGTAAACACGCAATTTTTTTTTATCCCTCCAGGGATATGTAACCATTGGGGCAGAGTAATCCATCTCAACATCAAGTTAATCTTATTAAAATATTCCTACAAAATCCCTGCCGACTCGGCCTACAGGTGCAGGTAGATTTCAAAGTTAAGTATTAACTTTGCCAACAAAATCTAAATGATGATTAGCGATAAACCCATTTTAACAATTTTATCTGGCTGCTTTTGACGAGTTTTTTATTTCATTTTTAAATAAGAGCTGGTTTTAGACACATTTTCAGATTAATTTTTAAAAGGAAAAACATGAAACTTGCTGATGTGATTTTTTGAGAGATTTATAAGCGACCTATGTTTTTATTTTTCGTTCAATTAATTAGAACTTGATTCATAAGCAATTATTTTCTCAGTAGGACCATATTTTTGTTTTCCAACACAATCGCTTCGAGAAATTCGGTTCAAAATGCCCACTTTGAATTTTTGAAATATATTTTGCCTCTATCAAAAAATCAACCATTACAGCATATTATATATTATTATATATATTTCTAAATAAGAGGAATCTACCAATTGGATGCGTTTGAAAGCAAAAATGAATTTAAAAATGAGTCAAAAAATAAGCAGTTTAGATTTGAGTACATCCTTCATAGGATATTTTTTTCTTCAACCTCTATGTATTTTTAATTTGTTTTTGCTGTAAGAAATGGTCCTATCAAAAACTTGTCAATATAAAAGTTGTAGATAATATTAAGAAGATTTATAATAAATTTAATTGGATTTCATATCTTGAGAATTGACGAAGTTATGAATTTTTTTGTTCCTAAAATCCTATTTTTTGTG
Source organism: Maratus speciosus (assembly GCA_963932465.1). NCBI lineage: Eukaryota > Metazoa > Arthropoda > Arachnida > Araneae > Salticidae > Maratus > Maratus speciosus. The sequence goes on along the minus strand of OZ010789.1, from coordinate 626,091,609 downwards.
CCCCTTGAGCCTATCTTTAATTTTATCAAAAATCTGTTATACATAAATTTTTGGTCCTTTTTTTAGAAGTAATAAAAACTTTAAACTGAGTTGATATGTATTATAATTAAGAAGTTATGGTTTTTGTTTTCATTTTTCACAAAACCCTTCCCTTTCCACCCCCTTGGATATTGATTTTGCTCAGATTTTATAATCCTTGATTTTATGTATCAGTTTGGAAAATATTTGTTTAGAATTATGGAAGTTATCGTTTCCAGAAAAAAGTGATATATATATATTAGGGTGGTCACAAGAAATCAATTTTTGAATTTTTTTGGAGGGACCCCCCAAAAAGTTGCCAATTGGCTATAAAATGAGATTGGAAAAGTTTCAGCTCATTTGGATAATATTAACCCGTGCCTCATTGAGGTCAAAGTTCGGAAAAAACGTGATTTTTCGCAAAAAATGCTATTTTTTTCTTCATAAAATGAATACAATTAAACCTAGAAACATAATGCTGATCTCATTTCATAAAAAATATGTTTGCTTTGAAAAACCACTCGCTACATTTTTGTAAAAATGTATAAATTTATACATATGCGCGTTTTACAAGATCAGACTTGATCCTAATCCAAAAAATTGACTTTTTATGAAAATGCGAAAAAACAATGTAACATTCCCTTTCATCTGCTTTCAACATTTTGTTTTTCTTTTTTTGTTTGTTTTTATCACTTTGTATATAATAAAGGGTTTAATTGGGATAAAAATTAAAGTTTAAACTGAAAGATTTAAAAGAAAAAACGGGCAAAGAAAGTATAAAAATGGGAACAAATATTTTAAAATGCATTTTATTATTAAAGTTGTGTTACAAGAAAGGAAGCATTATAAAGAAACGAAATTACTATCCCTTACATCATATACCCCATTGTCATGTTAAGGTGGTAATGGTTCAGACAAGGTCTGTCTTGAAATGTTTTCCAACATTCAGATACAACTTTTAGCAGAAAGTGTTTGCTCTTTGTCTTTTGTTAAACAGGAATTGAAATCATGGATTAATTTTATCCCCCTTTCAGCTGTGCTACCTTAAAATCATTCAGTATTTTTCTTGATTTCAAATAATGTTTATTTTCAAACCATACATCAGGGTCAGTATTTAGAAATTGTGTATTAATATACAAACTAATTAAAAAAATCAGCTTGATATTAAACAAAAACATCGACTTTTTTGTTCAATAAATAATCCACTTGGTTGAAACCTATTGTTGCTCTTACATTCCTATCATCAACATCATTTTCTTTTTCAAATAATACTAATTTTACAGCCATGCTTATTTTCACTTTTTTTCCCAAAGTATATTCAAAAAATGAAAATGCAACTTGAACAGAGTTCAGGTACCAAAGGTGGTTTATCATTTTAGCGAGTGCTTTGTCTGCAAGCTATTTATAAAATTTTCTGTACTCAACAAGTAATTTTGATAATTGCAGGTCATGATTGCGGGCCAAACTGGAAGTGGAAGCGTTGAACCATGCTGTTACATGAATATTGATTATAAATAATCAAATGTCTCTAACACCTTCTTTTTCTAAATTTGTTAATGAGAACTAATCCCTAAAAAGATATATTTTGAGAGAATAAATGACCTGTGATACCTATCGTCGATGAATTGAAAATGGATGTCTTTTGGAGGAAGACGTCCTGTAAAAATTAAACAAAGTTAGATAAATTCTTTATAATCACCCATAGGCTATTACTTTTTTAAATGTTCTATAAAAAAGCTTGAAATTTCTTCTGAATTAAGTATTTTATATCTAATATTTTACCATCAATAGCATTTTCATACTTAATCTGGTCCAACTTGGGCCATCCAATCTGAATCTTATTTTAAATAACTGGCTGAAAACAGATTTTATGTTAATTTGTAAATTATGGTGGCGACATGGTAAATACAGAAGATTTTACTTTAATAATTGATATAGATCTATGCAAGTTCCTCTGAGGTGACCAGTGTTTACTGCAGTGGTATCAAAACACATTGCCTGGTTTTTACCAACTTCCACCCACTCTTCAACTGCTGAAAATACAGTTTTTGCCCGAGTTATTCCGATATTATTTTTTAAGGTGAGGAACTCTTATTAAGTGTTCCTCATCTCCACCCCTAATTAGAACTGCTATCCACAATCAACTGCTATCTCTTTTGAATAAATAAATTGTAGACATTTTCTTTATTCAAAAAATGAGGAAACAGTTTTCCATCGTAGCTAACAAGTAGCTAACATCGTAGCAGCTTCTCTGGTGTCCAGTTTAACTTAGGAATATTATGCAACAAAATACATAAAACTTGACAATTACTTGATAACTTACTGCCGGTGAATTGATGAGCATGAGGCCTAATAAAAAAAATCTTGCATTACTACTATGATACCGAAAGAGGGGGTGGGGGTCGGCATATTTCGTCGCTTTAAAAAATAAATAACGATAGCAGGTAATAAAAACAGCCTTGTAATAAAAAGAGAAATTCAGAGGTTCATTTTAAATGCGCTTCAACTACAGTACAAATTGGGAATTCTTTCCATGCATGGAACTAGATAACTAATAATTAACTATAATTCGTGAAATATTGTTAAAATTACAAAAAATGTCTAATATCTTTTGCCTTTTAATGCAAATAATAAAAATAATAGTATCAAATTTAATAAAAATTATTCATTTCTCATTTTTCACTTATTTATTAAAAATGCAGAATTTGAGTGTATAGTTCATAAACTGACTTGAAAAACACTAAATGTCATTAAATATAAGTTTTGATGAGAGTAAAAGTTCAAGGCAACAACAGTTTCTATGAAATAAGATAAGAATCAGGTTTCTAAGACAAATAGTTTTCAATTGATGAAAGAAAAACTACGGTTTTTCGCCAAAAATCGCAAATTTTCAAGAATTCAACCTCGATGAGGCACGGGTTAATATTATTCAATTGAGCTGAAACTTTGCCAATCTCATTTTCTAACTGATTAGCAACTTTTAGAGGGGTCCCCCGGAAAAAAAATGTTAAAATTTTTTTTCCCATGTTGCTTGTGACCACACTAATATATATATATTGATTTTAATGGTTGTTTGGGCACAGGGGAAAATAACTTTTAGCTTTAGCTTATTTTTCTCACAGAAAACAACCATTTTGCTTATATCATTGAATTCTGTGCCCTTGACAACGTAATTCAATATATAAGCATTTCCATTATTTGTCGGTGTCCACTTTCTTATTTTTCTTCCATAATAATTCTTATAATAAATTAAAAAAAATTTTTATACTTACAGCTTTAATTCATAATATTACGGTTTTTGATGGTGGTAGATTATGTTTAATTAATGGTTATATATATATATATATAGATAGATAGATAAAGTTTTTTACTGGTGGTGGTTTTGGGTTCTAGGGGTCAGGATCAGTGTAGATCTGCAAAAGTTTTTCCGAAATTCCAACATAGGAGAGACTGTAATAGGTAGTATTTCATACAAAATCTACCTAAAAGGATTTCCTTAAAGTTTAAAGAATAATAGTTATTTAATGGGAAAATATGTCATCAAAATCTGAAATTGGCCAAATAGTTGCTCTTTGAAAGATCAGTGTTCATCCGATCTTTATGTAGCAGTTATGACAGCCACTTTTGGAGGATTTATTTTTCTGTGATTTCCCAAAAACAATCTCAAGAATTCTAAGGAAGGAACTGGTATTGTGATTTAGGTAAATAAATCACTCTTTTATAAAAAATGTAGGGCAAGTGCACTTTTCCCTTATTTTTATTCTTCCCATTGATGATTAAGTTTTTTATAAATATGTTTGTTAATTAAAAATATTTGAAGGCTATAATTTGATTTTTATTTATGTCTTGCTTGTTTTATTTTAAATCAGTGGTTCCCAACCTTTTATTGGCCACGCCCCACCAAAGTATCTGTAAAGTCACTATGTCCCCCCTCCCTCTAATCTGTAAATTATGTCTCATTATTTAAAAAGTGAACTCTATTGACACAGTGGAAGTGTTATAGAGCCTTAACAATAACTATTCATTTCACATTTTTAACTTATCAAAGAGGTGAATCTTCTACCACAAATGTGTTTTTAACATAATTTTATAAATGCAATGAGATTATACATCTTTGCCTATATGCCAAAATGAGTTTTGTTCTATTTTTCCAACTTAACTCAATGTTAAAGAAATGTGTTATACGGTCTGCATTTTTATTTTCGCAAAATATCTTAAATAGACACATTTGACGTTAAAATTGATAAATTTATACATTGTATAACGCATTCTTGTTACTTATTAAGAGTTGGTGGGAAAGCTTTGGACACCGACTTTTCTTTCAATGGATAACACAGTACATAAAAAGTGCTTCAATATTCTCATCTTTATCAAATTAAATAGCCATTATTCCGTTTAACACATTCTCTCTGTTTTTCCTTTCCCATTATCCTTAATTGTCTTCGCAAATAGAAGTAGAAAACTCATTCAATAAATAATCGAAAGCGTTACGAAAATTTTTTTAATTCATCACCAGAAAAATTATCGCGAGCTTTAATATTTCATATTAAATTTTTCTTGTATTCCATTTATTTTTAGCCTACAACACTACTTTTCCTTCCAAAAGAAAAAAGAAACTGATAGTGAATCAGGGAGCAAGAAATTTGGAATTGCCCCCCTAGAAGGTCAAATTGCCCCCCGGTGGGGCGTACGCCCCATGTTGGGAACCACTGTTTTAAATGGTTACAATTAATGTGCCTTTTTAAAAATATAAATATTTGTATTATAACAATATAAGGAAAAGGGTTAAAATTAGAAGAAAAAAAAAGGGTAAAATAATAATTATACAGAAAAATAAAAGATTTGAATATTAAGAGAGATATATGTATTTATGAATAACTATACAACCAAGTTATTATATCTTTCATATAAAAAAGAAAAATAATATATATATAATTTCACTAATAATTATTTTCATTACGATGAGATGAAAATATAATGAAGTTAAACAAAGATTATTTAAATTCAGGCACATCCACTTTGTTTTATATTCATTTTTACCATTCAAACAAGTATGTTACAGGTTCTGGTTCAGGTAAGATATAATTTGTTATTAAATTATTATTACCATGGAGATCACTCTTTTATATTTTTTACTTTCACAAAATTTATCAATGCAATGTACTGTATCCACTATCTCGATCTTTAGGCCATGAAAAGTATATAATTTATTCTTCTCCCATTTAGGAGAGTTTTCCAAATTTAAATTTTAATAAATTTTAACTCTGTAAATTTCTTTTCCTTAACAGTGGGAAAAATTGTTTTTATTCTAAAAATCTAAAAAATAACTCGATTGCTTGAAAAAGAAAAAAAGTTTTGACAAGCGTTAATTCCTAAAGCCATTCATTTCAGAAACTATGAATAAAAATTACATTATTTTTTAAAAGAAAGTTGTATTTTCATTCATAAAACCCAAAGATGAACATCAGTATTGAAATTGGGCTCGGAAGCTGAAAGTATATTAGAGCGTGGCATACACAATAAAACGTATAGATCTCGTATGTCCCGATTGGATTTGTTAAAGTACACTGTTTTAATAGAATTCTCCCAGCACTGTTTTTTCATTCTACTAAGAAATATTCATAATTTTCACGAGTTTACTCGGTCCTCCTTTTTTCCTTAGTTGCAGTTTCATTTTCGTGGTTGTTTTTATTGTTTGGCACAAAATTTCACTTTTTTATGACTGATTTATGTCAAGGCCCCTATAAATAAGAAATACCGTTTCGTCTCTTATAAAATGTGATAAAGAGCTGGTTAATTATATATGATTTTCATTATCAGGAGTGAAATATTTTTCTTAATTAATGTATCTATCTTTCTTTTAATGCTACGTGAACAACGACATGGGTAACTGCTAGTAGTTTCATAAATTTAAATACAAAATTGCCAATCAATGATTTTAAGCAGTAACCAATGATCATAGATACAGAGATCATTCTAATCCCAGACACTCAATTATGGTGCACACCCTGATAAAAAGGAATTTTGAAGGAAGAAATTACGCTGCATACATAAAAAATTACGGTAATCGGATGCATTAAATTTTAAATATTTTAATTAATTTAGCACTTTAAACACACTTAATAATAGCACTTTTAGCACATAAAAAGCACTTAAGAATGGTAATTCATGTTCTTAAAAATCAGAATAAGTTTAATTTATACGAACTATTATCAACATATTTTAAATTATAAAATATTTTTCAGCTGAAGTCTGAAGTTCCACATAAATGGTTAACTTTTAAAATTTATAGTGACATTTGTACTAAGTGCACAAAGGTTTCTGTATTGAAAACATGGTATTTGAAATTGCTGCTACATTTTTATATAAATACCAAGATATTAAAGAAATGCATATGAATGAACAATTTTTAATGGAACACAAACAATATATTAATATTAAATATATTATTATTAAATATATTAATAAACAGAAATAATTTGCATTTTCTGAGTTTTTTTTTAATAAATAAATATTACACAAAAGTAACATAAATCATGGTTAAATTTTTAAAAAGTCATATTTTTTGGTATATGAGAATAACAGTAATAATAAAGGAAATAATATTTTAGAAAAACGCATGTCAAAAAACAGAAGGGTTACTATTACTCTAAATATAACCTTGAAACGTTTACATCATGGCTGTTAATTATTACAATAGTAGTACTCATATTAAAGTACATTAACAATATTTATTATCAGCATTTCAAATAAAGAAAGTTATGCAGTTAATATATATTTTTTTAATTTGTGTTAACGCATAACTTTTTAATCATATTCCAATTTTGATATTTAAATGAGTATGAAAAATTGTACACTATTTTGATTTTTAAATTTCAGATAAGAAATGGGTTAAAAAAGATATTTGAAGTTGGTTCTATATAGTTATTTGTTAATTTATTTAGTTGAATTTGGTATAAAAAGTATTTGAAGTCAGTTCCACATATTTTTTTTTTCAATTGTTTATTTAGTTCAAAGTTTAAGATAGTTGAAAATACAACTGATCTCCCTTCCCTTTCTAGAAAAATATATTTAGAATAAAACTGAATAATTGTGTTCATTGCTGCAACAATATATAAATAAAAAAATAATTATTTTAACACATACATAACTTCATTTATCAATAAAAATGCATAAAATATGGTGTAAGATATCAAATTTCGTTTAAAGACAGGACGTGAAAAATTTGTTAATAATCATACCTGTACAAGATCACTTATAGAATAAGTATGAGGCTCATATACTACATGATGGTTCTGTTTTTCTAGTAATGACTTTATCCTATTAAAAAAATCATGGAAGATGCATTCATTAAAATAAGTTTATTTTGTAAACTTTAAAAAATTCCATAGATTATTTAAAAGATTTTGTTTACTTATACTTACATATCAGCTTTTCTACATGTTCTAACAAAATCTTTCAAATAGAATAACTGCATCCTATAATAGCGGCACAAATCTAGCAGTCGAACTTTTTGATATAAATTATTGTTGATATCTTCAATGTTGAACAATGGATCAGAGTACATATGATCCAAAAGATCCAATGCAATGTTTGACACATAATATTTTGAAAAGTCCCATTTCCATAATATACGGCCAGGGATGTAAGCCAAGTTATTACTATGGCAACAGTGACAAAAATATTTCCCAAAATATTCACAGTAACGCAATCTGTTGATGTAATCTAAAAAAAGAGAAAACAGATAATGAGAATTTTTATTTAGAACAAAATTATGCTTTATCCTCATACACTGTTATTACATAACATTGTTTTACTAGAAAAATATGTTGAAATGAAATTTGGTTTCAACGGTTCAATAAAAAACAGTATTAAAAACTAAAACAGAAAATAAACACAGGAACAATCCACTCATGTAAGAGGGTGTGTTTCAGATTAGTCAATCGCATGCCAATCTAATCGGAACAGCCAACACATCCATGAGTATAGAAATAAAGCTCCTTGATAAATTAAGCCTATGCAAGCTGGTGAAATATGCTGATATTGAAGTAAGTTCAACTCATTTATTCCAGCTTAAATTCCAGGAAAATAACTTTGTCAAATAAGATACAGTAGAACCCTGATAATCCGAACTAATTGGGACCAGTGCCTGTTCGGATTATGAAAAATTCGGATTATCCAAAATTCTGATAAAAATAGAAAAGAACAAGTTGGAAATTGCTCGTCAAACGTGGCAAAAGAGGTGCGTTCGTACTATAACTAGTTTTATTAATATTTTTTGCACCGCATATTGTACTGAATGTATATTTTAGTGCACTTCAATAAGTGCACATCCATTTCATTCTGTTCGAAAGGCTGTAACATCATTAAAATTAACTTAAAATAATTTTTTCCCATTGGCCGTCATGTAACGGAAAACTTTTGACTGTCCCTATAATTAACTATACATCCGATTTTCATAAAATATGAAATGACTCGACAAACTTTTGCAACAATTATATATTTAAATTTTCAGACCATTCGGAAGGCTGTAACATCATTAAAATACACTTGCAATAATTTATTCCCATTGGCTGTAATGTATCGGAAAACTTTTGACTGTCCCTGTAATGAAACTCTACATCCGCTTTTCATAAAATTGCAAATGACTTGACAAAATTTTGCAGCATTTATATATTTAAAATTTCAGACCATTCGGAAGGCTGTAACAACATTAAAATGCACTTGCAATAATTTATTCCCATTGTCCGTAATGTAACGGAAAACTTTTGACTGTCCCTGTAATTAAACTATACATCTGATTTTCATACAGTTCGAAATGACTCGACAAAATTTTGCAACAATTATATATTTAAAATTTCAGACCATTCGGTTGAGTAGTTTTTGCTCTGTTATATGCAGACAGACGGACTGAACGACGACTATAGGTGCTACGTATTTATATAATTACGAACGCACCTAAAAAGAAGCGTACTTAGAAAAAAAAAAAAAAAAAAAAATGTAAGTTATAAGTACTCAGTCATTTAGTAAACATCCTCTAATCCAGCATCTTAAGGTCCGGCGTGCTGGATAATTCGGCACGACTTTCAGAAAAAAATAGTATTTCTTGTTTAATCGTTTCTGATGATTATGATAATCCATTGGAACTTCAGAATGAGGAAATACATAACAACCCATTACAAATGGTTCAAAATTGTGAATCTATAAATAACTCAGTCACCACGTCGACAAGGGGAGAAGAGAAACCATTTCTTGTAGATAATTCTGTAGATAATAAACATTTCTGTAGAAATCATACTGTTGAAAGGAAAAATAAATTTTTATCATTTGAATTAAATACTTTTTGCATTTTAGAAAAGAATTTTATAATGAGTGGCAAACAAACTGATATTCGAGATTTTTTTTAAGATGCCTTCTACGAGTATGCCTATAGTGCAAGTTTGCATTTTATATTCGTGTACATATGTTGTACAACGTATCGTGTACAGAATTTTGGATTAGCGGGGTTCGGATTAGTGGGGCTCTACTGTACACATTTTAAATTCCCGGAAAACAACTTTGTCAAATTAAATATACATTAATAACTTTTTTATTCAACAACACCCTTATAATTAAGATATTTTATATGAAAGCTGAGACAATTTTGTTCAGTAGCCATATCACTGCGCTTTTCTAGTGCAGGCTCTTTTGAAACCACACATTCCCAAAATCTAGGCCCCACCTTTGTTTTTACAAAAAGAGATCCTCTTTTTAGTAATGTAAGACAACTTCAAGATACTAATACAAGACAACTTCAAGATACTAATACAAAATATTTTATCTTTAATGATTTGTAATCAGGATTTTTTATTCCTTCTAGGAAGAAAATTATGTATCATATGGGATCTAGAGTAATTTCCTTTTATGTATCCCTTCTCCAACTTTTTGTGCAAATGATGCATTATAAAGCATTCACAGCATTTCTGTTTGACTTTCAAAAGCAAACCAGAAAAGTCAAAAGGTTAGATACGCCCAGTCTAGATGCAAGAACATAATGCATGATTAATTTTCTCTAAAATAAAATCTAAGTTAAATTTTAAATTAATTGAACCACATTTGGAAACAAACCTGCTTAGTAGATTCAGAAGCAAAAAAGTGAGAAACGTAAAAATTACAAGATTGAAACACAGAATTATTCAGTAAAAGCATAGTACACATTTTTAAAAAACATAGTACACGTTAAAAAAAATTGTACATTAAGAACATTTTTAAAAAAGCATAGTACACTGAAAACATTCAAAATAATAATAATACAGAGAAAAACTAACTTTTTTCTATTTTCATTCCACAGCCAGCACACCGAAACTTCTGTTTTTCAATTATTTCTTTTCTCCTAAAAATAATGAGATAATATTTAACAGAATCAAGAAAAAAAGAAAGAAATTTAAAAAAAGATAATTAATTTTCTGCATAAAATGGATGCAATAAAATATTTGGATTTAAAATTTAAAACTTTATAAAAATTAAAACACATCACAAAATATTTAGATTGAGAAAGCACATTTCTTTACTAAGTCTAATGAAATAAAAAAAGAAAAAAAATCTGAAAGACAGCAGGTATTAAAGATGTACAAATGCTAATGCCGGCTAGGTTATAAAATTTATATCACTGACAGATCAAGATATGGAGTGCTTTCAGTAAATACCATAGATTTATTTATAGTCATGTGTGTGTAAATAAACATACAATCATTAGCTGATATTTCTCTAAAGAGACACGAAAGTTTGAAAGAACATGAATATCAAAAACAAAAGCAAAATATATTACGTTGATTAATAAGTTTTCCGCCAAAATTTTTTTAATTGTAAAATGATAAATGCATATGAAAACTTCAAAGTTAATGTGGATAGTAATCTCCGTTCAAATCTACAATGGTCTGCCAACGTTTTGGCAACTTTTCAATCCCTCCAGCAAAATAATTGTGGCGTGCGCGATTCCAGAAAGAGATCGACCTCATTTATGACCTCCTCATTTGAATTGACGATTACTCCATCGAGATGCAGCTGTAAATGTGAAAAGAGATAGAAATCCGAAAGGGCCATGTCAGGGCTGTATGGTGTTGTTGCATCAAATCCGACTCCAGCTTGTAGAGCATCGAGCCGGTCATCATACTAACAAGTGGCCGGACGTTATCTTTCTGAAAGAGAACCACCTTCCTTCTGAACTCGTTTCTTCATTTTTCGCGAAGGACATTACGGAATTTGATTAGAATGTCGCTGTATATTGCACTGTTGATAGTCTGTCTGTTTTTCAGGTACTCTTTGTACAGAATTCTGCGACAATCCCACCAGATGCAGAGGAGCACCTTCTTGTTAGTCAGAGCACGTCTTGGAATCAAGTCTGCTAATTCCTCAGGTGCTGACCACCCTCCTCTTCGGCTTGTATTGTTGTAGTACACCCATTTTTCATCATAGGTCACAATTCTGTCCAGAATGTTCTCTTTCCTTTGATTTCTGAGCAGTGCTAAACAACAGTTTTTTCTCTCACTCTTCAGCAGTCAATTCATGAGGCACCCAGCGGTTGGACTTAAACGTTAGATTTATGCGTTTCAGAGCATTAACTATTGTTTTTTGGCAAATGTTAAGCTCTAACGCAATAGTTCATGTTGAAACATTTTTGCCTTGATCAATGATTTGCTTTAACTGCTCAAAATCAACTTCAATAGGGCAGCCAGAACGTGGTTCATCTTCAATGTCAAAATTCCCTATTTAAACTTCGAAAACCAAACTTTGACTGTATCATAAGAAAGAGTATTGATGTTTAAACTTTCACACATTTTTCAGTGGCATTCAGTCGCTCCGAGTTGTTACGTAACTCATAGTAGATAATCGTTCTGATCTGCCGACGTGATAGCTCCATTTTAAAAACTTTTTTGAAGCACAATATAATAAATTTTTAACAAACAAATTACTCAGTCATGTAGTTCCTTTGTTCAGCTTTCGAATACAAAAATTGGTTTGTGGAAAGGCTAACAACAACACAAATGAGAGCTGTTGACGCAAAGGTATATCTCCTTGGCAGAAAACATTTTACTCAATGTAATAATTTAATATAGTTATAATTTAAAGAGCAAAATTAATACTGGCCACTGGCTATTAAAAAATTGTCTGCCAGCAACCAACTTATGGCTACCTTTTCTAGAGATTAAACTTTTCTTGCATTACATCAAAGATTCCAGTTTTGCTGCTTGCAATATGTTAATATTAACATGTATATTTGAACTGTTTAATTTTAGAATAATACTAATACAAATTTTAACAAAAGTTTATTGTTTAGCCCTTCAAAATTTAAAAAAGTGGACACTAGTTTTTAAAAATTGGCTACTTATAAAACTACTACTACTGGTTACTGGCCACTAATGAAAATTTTCAGTTTTGCCCTTTATTATAATTGTCTGAAAGTAAATAGCATTAAAAAAATAATAAAACAAAGTTCAAAATTAACTCTTTTTCAGATCAAATAAGCAATAAACATTACTAAATTTTACACCAAAACAAATGTCTGTAGCACTGTATTTCAAATATGTACATACACGATTGAAAAAAATATAAGCAAAATGGTCGCTCACTTCATATAAGGATGTATTATAAAAATAATCTGAGATCTTGGTGGAGCCCACTCAAAATTTCCTCTTAGGCGAGTCTGAAAATAAACATTAAAAATATATCTATTCAAAACATCAACAAAATACATTCATTAATGAATATGTTTAAAGGTATTCAAATTCTAGTTATTACATCAACCCAAATTTCAAACTTTCTCAACCAAACATTGAATAAAATCATCTAATCATTTGGTAAAATTTGAAGCTAGTTTTTCAACCATCCAGATGCATCCATACAAAACCTGTGGCCTGCACGTGGCCCGACAACCTTTTATGCACAGCCCAAAGTACATAATCATTAATCCCTATTTAAAAAATTAATTGGGATGTGCATAAAAGAGTTTTGAGACCTACACTGTTCTTTTATATATTTTCATGGAAAGATGGAATCTGTGCTGTTGTTTATAATTACTAATTTAAAATTATGCTAAACAACTTCAGTGCCATTTCCTTAATCAAAAGTTCTTTTTGCATGCAGTCCTATTTGTGCTACAGTGATATATATATATATATATTTAAATATTCATCACTAAGCAAACATTATTCCAAATTAAATTTGCACTACATATTTTTATATTAAAAATAAATAAAAGTTTTTGTTTTGAGAAAAAAGATTTATAAAACAAAATCTGCATTGTAATATTCAGTGACCTGGAGCCGAACAATTTTTAATGCTCCAGCTCCACTCCTAGATAAAATTTTCCGGCTCCAACTCGGCCCTGACCTCGCACTTTTGAGTTACAGATTTTAATTTACACATTTAATTTTTTGCTCACAAATTCTTTCTTCCTTTACCTTCATTAAAGATCAGTCAAAATGCATTTTTCTTCGCATCAAACTTGAAATGCTTGTTCAGAAAATATGACATCTTTTAGCTTTTGCTTTTAAAATAGATAGTTTGGTGGAATTTTAAACACAAAAATCTTAAATTTCTTCTACACTTTTCAGACAACCAAAATTGTACAACTACACATTTAAACAACAGGCGGCCATATTTTTCAAATAGTGTTGTCACTTAGCTCAAGTAGAATGTAGAAGTAAAGTAGTATTACCATGTTTTGAGAGTTCTGATTAAAAAAAATCCTAAAAAATGCTATAAATAAAATACTGAATAATGATGTAATTAAAATATTTCAAGCCTGGAAATTTAAAAGATTGAAAAAAAAAAAAAGAAAGATTTAAAAGAATATTAAAAACTAAAGGAGCCCAGGAGCAGGGGAAAATTTAAAGCTCCAGCTCCAGGGAAAACACAGCTCCGGAGTGCTCCGGCTCCAGCTCTCTGGTAATATTATTACGCATCATACTTATCATATAGCTAATAATGCTTATTAGGGTTCAACGTTTGCTGCGGAAAAAAGTGGCAGCAAAAAGTTTTACACCATTACTTCTAAATAGGAATCTGCATGGCATATTTCTATATCATTTGGAATAGAAATCAGCCACGAAATATACTGTTTTGAAATAATAGTGTTAAAATTTCTTCTGCAACAAATGCTCAAATCCATTTGAACATCAAAATTTTAAATCCACTATATTTGTTATCGCACTATTTTAATTACCTGTTTTCTACATTATCATTTAAGCGTGTTGTGACCTGCTTAACATCAATAACATAAGTATGTGGCCTGCGAGTAAAAAAGGTTGAATATGGCTGATCCAGTTGAAATAAATTTCTCTCCCTCCCTTTTTAATATTTCTGTATTTTTAAAGAAATGAGACTTACTTTCAATAGATTAGTTAGTTATTACTATTATTTTCATTTTGATCTAATTATTAAATAATGTCTACAATGATAATAACTTTTATGATTGTTTTCAGTTTCAGTATCAATAAAAACCTTTGAAACCAAGTTTCAATTACCATAAAAGGTGCTAAAAAACATGAAATATATATTTCAGTCCTCCCTGGACCATTTTCAATTTCTTACTGATTCAGACTTGTTTTCCGCTCTTCTGTCTCTTCAGATCCCCCTTCCTCTTCTTCACATATTCATGTCTTTCCTTAATCATCTCTCTCCAACCTTGCTCCACTAGCACATGTGCCAGTTGATCGCCTTGCTTTTGCTTACAATCTCCACGGCCTCTCTCTTTAGGGCATGGTTAAAGTTCTCGTAATTTGCTAACTTTTTGGTACACTGAAATTCAATTTCCAGCCTCTCCTCCGCATTCAGCCTAGCCAAAGCCGTTGTTAACTCTTCCTTTCTTTATATCCTCCCTGTGCTCTTTTACTCTTTTCTTTATTCTTTGCTTTGTTACTCCAATATAGCATTTTTCATCCCCACATTCAACCAACCACCCCACCAACCCCCAAAATATTATATTGGAGTAACGAAGCATAGAACATAGAAAAGTGTAAAAGAGCACAGGGGGGATATAAAGAAAGGAATTTTTTGAAGCGGTAAATATTAATATATATTTTTTAACAAGTAGTAGCGAAATAATAGTAGAATGAGAAAGGTGTTTCAAATAAGTGGGTACTTTTTCTTTTTTAATATTTCACAGATTAAAAACCTTCATCAACATTTGTAATTTTTTAATTGAACTCCATGCACTACCTCCAGCTTTGTTCTTCTCTGCTCCAAGGTCTGCAGAAATAGAGTTTTGGGCCAGACAACGGCGACAGTATGCCATTTTGCGATGTTCATTGAGTAACAACGGCTTTGGCAAGGTTCATTGCAGAGATGAGGCTGTAAATCAAATTTCAGCATACCAAAAAGTTAGCAAATTATGAGAACTTTAATTATGCACTAAAGAGAGAGGCCATGGAGACTGTAAGCGAGAGCAAGGCAATCAACCGCATGGAACATGCGCTAGTGGAGCAAGGTTCGAGAGAGATGAGTAAGAAAAGACATGAATATGCAAAGAGGAAGGTTGATCTGAAGAGAGGCCCAGCAGAAAACAAGTCTGAATCAGTAAGAAATTGAAAATGGTCCAGGGAGGACTGAAATATATATTTCATGTTTTTTAGCATCTTTTATGGTAATTGAAACTTGGTTTCAAAGTTTTTTATTAAATGAAATTGAAAACTGGTCTTTTAGGACTGTTTTATAGTTCAGTATCAATATTATAATTTGACAGTAACATCATTTTAAATCAATAGTAATATCAGTATTACAATTAATTTAGTAATGGTAGGTTACTTTTATAAGAAAAACTAAAAGTTGAATACACTAATGACAAAATATTTAGTGCTTTTAACTCCATTTTTTTCTTACAATGGAATGAACAATGCTCAACCAGTCGCTTCGCGATTCACTGTGAATATTATTAATGCTGAACTACGGGAGAAAATCAATGACAATGACGATTTTCACTTGTTCCCACACATGAAAGGCTCGCAACACAACACTTCAACGATGACAAGGAACTGTATGCAGGTGTCTGTGCATGGTTGAAATGAAGTGTCATGCGAAAACATTCTATGCTGACGGAATTAACAAGCTGGTGTACCATTATGGTAAATGTTTTAATTTATATGGTGATTACGTTTAGAAGTAGCTGAACAATGTGCCTTTCAAATGTCAGTAATGAAAAAAATTTCCTTTCATTTTTTTTTAAATTCATAAACATAACTTACTTTCCAAATAGGCTTAGTACATAAACATCACATACAAAAAAATTCGCAATAAATTTATTCCATTAACTAATAACAAATCAGAATTTATTACTAGCAGAAGCCTACGAACCAACATGCTGACCAAAGATAATAAAGACCTTCAGTATTATTTTATATATTTTTATGAGAAGGCAAAATTTGCAATATAAATCATAACTAAATTTAAATTATGCTAAATCTTCATAAATACAGGGGTCGATGCAGGTTTTTATTCTTGGGGCCCATTTTGCGAAAAGTAGAAGTGATTTTTGTGAATTTTATTATATTTTTGTGAAAAATAACATTTTGTAACAAAAGTTGAAATCAAGTTACTCAAATTCAAACCAAGAATTTATGAACAAAAACATTCTTTTAAATCCCCTTGCTAAAGTTTTTGTTTTTCGTGACCTGGTTTTATTTACAATTTACACATTTTAAAGCAGTTTTTATGAAAAAGAATGTTACATAGAGGGCCTATTTTATTAAAAAGAATTTTGTGAAGGGGCCTGTTTTATTAAGTTCAATTTTGTGAAGGGGCCCATTTTATTAAATTTACTTTTGTGAAGGGGCCCATTTTATTAAATTAATTTTCGTGAAGGGGCCCTAAATGGGCCCCAAATTTTGCCTGGATCGACCCCTGAAATATCGTTTGTTTAATCAAAATTTCTTTTTACACATATCTCTATTTGAAAGGTGCATACACTCCTTCGAATTTCCAAGGAACATGGAATCACTATTTCGGATTAGAAATCTTTGCCCGATACTTTTCTTCAGATTAAAAATATTTCTGTAATTAATCACAGAACTTGTATTATTTTTTAGTGATTAAATAAGGCAAAAAAAAAAAAAAAAAAAAAAAAAAAACTATTCAAAAATCATGATAGAGCTTTACACACCCAGTACTTACATTATAGAAGAAAAAATATTTTTTAATCTTCCACAACACTAATCAAACCTTATTTATAATTATATTTTTCTTACATATCTTTACATTAAAAAAAAAAAAAAAAAAAAAAAAAAAAAAAAAAAAACATTTTTGCATTGAGTAAAAGTCTGATACACTAAAGAAAATCTTTAAAACTTGGAAATTCTGCATTAGTATATTATTTAGCTATATTTATTATATAGCTAATACTTATTATATTAACCTTGTTATCCTACTATTTCAATTACCCCTTTTTATTATCAGTATATGCTAAATGTGTGTTGCATTTGTATTTCATAAGATCTTTCCAGTTTTTGGGAAAAAAATAAATCTAATTGTATTCTATATTTTAAAAATATTTATAATAAGGAAGAGAAGGATTTTTCTTCTTCTTCAACTGGATAAATCATATTCATGCTTGGAGTAGCACAGTTGGGGTCTATTCCAACCGAGCATGTCCAGATTTGGCATGACAATCCAAGGTATCCAGGTTCAAGACCTGGTCTGGACATTTTTCACTCTGTGGGAATAAATCTCAACTGTGCTACTCCAAGCTTGAATAACATTTTTAATACAGTAGACTCCCTCAAATCTGCAACCTTAAAATATGCACATCATCACAGATGTAAACAATGAAACTTTCAGTTCAGATGTAGGGGCAAAATTGCAGAATTTTTTAGTTTTATATCATTCTGTTTATATTTTAATATGTAATTCTCGATAACATGACTGAACTCGTGGTTTTTTATGAAGGAAGTATAAATTTTTTTGTGAAAATAATAAAGATATTGCTGATATCACTGGTAATCACAATCTTTTTACCCAATATATTTATGTATTAATCAAGCTTTTTTGGTTATTAAGACAGGCTAAACCTGAAATAAAATTCTTTACTTTATGATTTTTATGTGAATTAATAGGGTACCTTTATGAGGAAAGTTTCATTGAATAATTCAAGAAAAATGTATCACATCTTTATTATGCATATTTAATTATACATTTTAATTATTTACTTGATCTTTACTTTTAATAATTTAACCCTCTCGGCACTGAATTTTTTTTCCAGTTTTGGGAAAAATTACTTTTATGCTAACAAAATTCAAAGTAGCTATCGAAATCACAGAAATTATAGTTTACTGAAATTTAACGAATGTGTTCTTTACAGAAACCTAACGAATGTAGTTATGTTGCGTATTTTTCATATAAAAATAGTTTAAGGAAGAATTTTTTAAGACACTTGGAAAATGTCGTATTACAACCATTAAACAAACATAAAAAATTTAATAGTATTTTTTATCTTTTATCACAAATTACTAATTCGGTAAAGGAGTCTCTCATTTAAATTTAAAGAGTGAAACATATGTTTGAATTAAAAGAAATGCCAACGGTTTACTAATAATTAATAAAACTTTTATTATTATTATTATTATTAAATGCTGAAACATAAGTAAAGTCAAAATAGTAAATGTATCAACATATGCTATCACTATTAGGTGCTAGAATTAACAAAAATAATTTTTTTCTTTCAAATATTGCAATTCGAAGTAGGAGTCTCATATGAGGCTCAGGGTGACGAGAGGATTAATCATTTTAAAAAATGATCTTACTTTTTATCATTTTATTACTTCACTTAATTATTTTAATAAAGCATTGATTGTAATTTTGATTGCATTATTACATTCAAATGACTGTTTAAAAAATGTAAACAAAGCAATGACCTGAAATCTACCAAATTCTAAAATCCACACAACCTACAGTCCCAAGCTGTGTGGATTTGATAGAGTCTACTGTATAGTTTTTTTTTAATTATGAGAGGAATTAAGTTTACAAAGTAGATGATTGAAAATAATGAAAACATTTTTTCCTTTGATTATTTTAATTATTATTATTATTGATTACATTTTGCAAATTAAGTTACTTTCATGAAGACACAGTGTTTAAGATATTGGGATGCGACATACTGCAAATTGTAGCCAAAAACATTCTCTATCTGCGCTAAGAGTGTTAAGTGTTAGCTCTGTAACCATTTCTGTGCCTATAGCAGACAGACAGACAAAAAAAAAAAAAAAAAAAATTGTTGTCTAAATAGTCGAATGAACTTAGAAACCAGCATTTTTCTAATAATCAAAGACAAACACTCCAATTTTATATAAATGTATAGACCAGAGGATATGTGCGAGGCTTTCACAATGTAGTCTCTGAAAAATTTTATTGATACTTTTTTCATTATTTTTTTTTATTAACAGCAGTTTTTTATCAAGCAATGTATTTTAACAAAATCTGAGTGTACTATGTCAAAAAAAAAAAAAAAAAAAAAAAAAAAAAAAAAAGTTTGATAAAAAGCTTTTTGTATGACATCTCATTTATCACTGTGCGTTTCATATGTCCATATAAAAATGGAAGTTGAATTGGAAATAAAATACCTATCAGTGGACGGATGCAGAAGCTTTGCATTTCAGCTTAATATTTTTTAGATGCAGGTTTAAATTTTTAAAGAAAAATTAAGAATAAAAATATTTGCAATCAACATTAACCAAGCCAGAATATCATCTCATTTATTCCATCAAAGTTACAGTTAAAACTGACCAAAGATAGCAAAAGGCACAAGCGGGGGAAAAACTAATCATATTTTAACTATATTAAAGGATGATGTTATCGCTTCGGAGAAAAACATGAGACAAAGAAAAATAAATTGAATACATATAAAATTCAATTTAATTTAGTATTACATGTGAAATATCACTGCATCAATCAATGGTATTTATTCTTCTAAACATTTCAGTTTTACTTTTTAATCACAAATAAATCCACGCAGGGATGTCACACTTTATCTTTTTTTGTACTATTTATTTTACTTTTATAATCATTGCTGAGCATGATATAATGCAGTATTTTATTTTTGTGGCAACACTGATTTGAGAAAAACCTTTCACTTCATTTATGAAAACAATGCAGGTTTAATTTTTAATGAAAAACATGTTTTAATGAAATGTCAGTGTACTATGTCAGAATCTGGTTCAAAAAGCTTTCAAATGATACCTCATTTATCATTGTGTGTTTTGTAAATGCATAGGAAAAGGGAAGTTGCCAACCAAAATAATATATATGATAGTGTGTGCTGTGGCCCATTTAATGTAGCAAACATATGTTTAGGGCATTTGAGGAAAAAAAAATTGAGTATGGCTGGGTTATACAATGGAAATTTTACTTTACAATTTAATATGAACTCAGAAACAGGTAATCTACCAAACATTAATAAGCATTTTAAAACCTTTTAAGAAAGGAAAGACTTTGATCTGAATTTACAACAAGAAATGTTTCTACTTTCATATACAGTAGAAGATCTCTATAATGCAAACAAAAACGTGAGGTAGTGCGTTATACAGAATTCTGCATTGTATATAACACATTTTACATATCATTAGACATACCCTGTAAGTGTGTCCAAATATGCCTGAAACGTATCAAAATATAGTAGGGAATCTTTATATTGCATTCCTTGTTAGCAGGAGTTGTGCAGATTATAAATTCTTGTATAATATAAATTACTCGACACATTGTTAAATTTATTTTATAAGAATAGTCCAAATATGCCTGGACCAAATCATTTATTATATTAATCATTTTTTTTCAAAAATTTGTATTGTAATAATAACAATTATTTCATTAAAAAAGCTGTGAATTAAAGAGGTAAAGTTTACACTAGTGTATGAAATTTAGTACTCTAGAGAACAGCAACTTTTTACAATGTAGGAATACAGGTGCTTCTTATCTGCACAATTTATTGTTTACATCTGAGAAGTTGTGCGGTATATGGAGAATTGCATTGTAAAGATCTACTGTATTATCAAACTTTAAAACAGGACTAAGATAATTAAAATGTGAAAAAAAATGAGCATACACTTACATTTGAACTTTCTATAAATTACTAATAAACAAAAAAATGATGAAGAATATTACTTACATTTCCTAGATTGTATTCTTCTTCAACAGCATCTGGAGAGATAGGCCATGAATCAGGTAGGGGCAAGAGCTACAAAATTAAAAAAAAAAAAAAAAAAAAAAAAAAAAAAAAAAAAAAAACGTGTTAAGAACACGAAAAAAAAAAAAATCCATTAATTTCTAGCAATATATCATTGCTTCAGAGCAACAGTAGGACATCTAGTAATAATAAAAAGTGAGATGTCTGACTTATTGCTATGAATAGCTGTGTTTGCATCTAGTAGAACAACTTCTGAAACACAAAGTTATGTTTAATACTATATCTCAGATGTGTTTTATAAAAATTCCCTACTGTTCTACCAGATGCAGACACAGTTTTTCATAGCAACAAGTCAGACATCTCATTTTCAATTATTACTAGATGTCCTACTGTTGCTATGATATGTTATATGAAAATATCAATTGTACACTGACTGCATACTGACTGTCATATAATTTTAAATATTTGGTAAAATTACAATTAAGAGTCGACCAAAACAGGTTTTTAAGACCGAAATTGAACTTCAGTAATCTTCCTATTTTTGGTCGAAAAGAAAATATCCCTAAAAATTTTTTTTAATAATTAATACATACATAAATATTAATTAATTATGTGTGTTTATTAAATATACATAATTATTAATTAATTATATGTGTGACCCAAGTTGGCTCTCTGTACCTCTGACCATAGCTTTTTATTTTCATATAAAATAAAATGCAATTAATTCATCAAAGAAACAGAATGATTTTCTAATTATACGAATTTCATCACATTAAAAAATGTTTTAGGTATACATATCTCAATTTATCTTTTATAATGATTTTTGTAAATGATTATCTGTTATATTAGAACTTAATCCAAGATTAGTTGAGCACTTCTGCAGTTTCAAACTAAAAATTTTCTATTACTGTTAAGTCTGCAACTTTTAATGAACATATGAAAAGTGTCTTCAAAGTTTAGCCATATATACATTGTTTGCCTTATATTTTGCACTCATGTCTTGAGTCAGTCATATCTCAATTTATCTTTTATAATGATTTTTGTAAATGATTATCTGTTATATTAGAACTTAATCCAAGATTAGTTGAGCCCTTCTGCAGTTTCAAACTAAAAATTTTCTATTACTGTTAAGTCTGCAACTTTTAATGAACATATGAAAAGTGTCTTCAAAGTTTAGCCATATATACATTGTTTGCCTTATATTTTGCACTCATGTCTTGAGTCAGTCATGAATGATAATTATGAACAGTGAAGTTCATAGCAATAAATAAAGTGTATCTCATTTAAGTCGATGCAACTCAAATCAAGGAGCAATGTTGAAATTTTCCAAAAGAAGAAACGGGATTTTTGGAATACAAATGGTTTTAGTCGGGTCGAACTTTCAGTAGCATTTTCACAAAAAATGAACTTAAATTCTCAGCCGATCTCTAATTACAATATACTTACTTCTTAAAGAAAAGGATAAGAAAAAAGATTGAAATAATGAAAGTTAAAAATATTGAAATCTATATGGGAAAAAAAAAAAAAGATTTTTTATTCATAATCATAGTTATACAATTAAAAGGAGAAATATATCAACTTATATCAATTAAATAGCATTAATAAAAATTAAATTAAAGAAAAAAAAAGAGAAAGAAAAATGATTGCTGGATAGCATATACGAATATTTTACAATTGATAGTCTAAATCTAAACTAATTTAATACTATTAATGGTACATGCAAAACAAATAAAAAATCATCTTGATCTAAACATTTTACAAGAGTTAAAACATGACAAAATAGAGCAATAAAATATGCAACAAAATATTTAAGAAAGAAGGGACATACCCTTTGTGGTGCTTCTTGTTCAGAGACCAACCACTGAAGATCAGATGCCTTTGGTAAATGTTTTTCAGAAAATTTCCTTAGAAGAGATAAGGCAACTGATTCAGCTGTTAAGTTTACAGAGTCAGATTCTTGAAATCTACATGCAAGGAAATAAAATGGTTAATAAATCTAACAGAATCAAACTACAAATGTGCTCTTTTTTATCTTAATTTTTCAAAAGTTTTGAATAATTTATTACAGAATGACAAATATCACAACATTTTGAAAAAATAAATTTTCTAAAAAATTCTATTTATTACCACCATTTTATTCACACTAAATAGTATATTACTCAATTTATAACTAAATTTGAATCTGGTATATAATAAAATGTAGGCACAGAACAGATTTTTTTATTTTTAAATTCTGTTCTTGTAGGTTCTTTCTGCAAGGGAAGTTTTTACATGAAATAGGGAGTGTCATAACCCCCAACCTGGAGGACCAGAATGTCAGATTTGGTCTGGCACCTACCCTTCAACCACTCTGACTTGGGAGGCCCTACCAGTAAGCTACACTACCACCGGCAGTGCTGTCTGCGTTACTTATGCACACAAAGCCCTCCACTCCAACAAGGTAGAGACACCACGGATGTGTCCTGCCACCCTAAGAAGATCATGCAGGATATCAAGAATAGAAAAAGTAAGAAAGAAATAAAAGAATCAAGGAAATGATGAAAATAAAGAGAACCATATTAGATGATATTAAAAAAAGGCAATTAATCTGGTATGGTCATGTTAAAAGAATGAATGATGAAAGACTACCCAAAATAGCATTTAATTATAAAACAAATAAAAAAGGGAAACTGGAAAGATCATGAAAGAACTGGATGGATGATATTGAAAAGGAGATGATGGATAGAGGTCTGGGAGAGGAATGGACCCTTCACAGGAAGAACTGGAATAGACTACTGTAGATTTTCTGGTGGGTGGCATCTGACGTCATAAACAGAGTTTACATATATAAATTCTGTTCAAAAGTAGCATGCACCTAAATATTATATTTTACAAAAAATTAGTCTTTCCCTTATAAGAAAAATCAAAATGCCATAAACAGACAAAACCAATTCACAATTACAGTATTATCTCGGCTAATAAGTATTTCAGCAAATGTATGTATTTGCTAAAGAAAATCATTTTTGCTGTTTATTTGATTCTGCAAATATGGATTTATTTAATGGATTTTTGATATGATACACTCTAACATAATATGGCTGAAATGTTTTTTAATTGGATGGCAAATCAAGTTTCAGTTAACAAATGTGAACAAGTTATATAAAACGAATTATCTTCATAGCCAAGGTATCGCTGTAATGTCTATTTAAAATATATTTATCCAAGGATTTCATGAACATTTAAAAATTGACTTTCAATTTCAATTTTGTATACATAGAAAATAATAAACAAACCAAACTATCTATGAAAACATTTTGAATGTCTACAGATAAAGTCCAAAGATTTAACAAAACTTTGTGAAAATAAGAAAATATATACATATATATTATTTAAACTTACTTTTTATTAATAGATTCTTGATGAAACATTTGAGCTTTACGAATGTCAGCCTCTAAAATATATTTTTTTCAATTAATAAATTTCAAATATGTGATAGCCTCACTTATATATTGATAAGGCTTTAAAAATGTTATTACACAGATATGAATTAAAAGAAAAAATGTTATCTAATTGGGGTTATTTAACATGCAAACCATGTAATTTTAGCATATCCATTTGTTGTATAGGATAACACAAAGTAGAACCCTATTTACATCAAATAATGCTTCTTCATAAATGTATATCATTGTAGCCAATTATTTTCTTTCTCTATAGTATAGTGAACTCTTTTTAAGGCCAGATTCCATATTGTCAAATTTAGACATTATTTTCAAACCTACCATTAAAAACATTAATAAGAAAGGCTGAACTAAAAAGATTTTGTAGCTTTCCATGTTTTGACAAAATGGCCACTACAATTAGCAAACATTGAGATATAATCAGTTGGAATATGATTTACATAGAAATAAAATATTTTCAATCTTAAATTAAAATCACTGAAATAAATTTTGATTCATTACAAGAAATTTGCCCAGTTGCTTGCAAATTATTATTGCCATTTCTGGAAAATTACATTTTTTTTTTTTCTGCATTGAGTCGTTTGCTATTTAAAGCAAGGTCACAAACAACATTTAAATACATTAAATGAAAAATGAAAAATAAATTCATAAAATCTATTTCCTTTTAAATAGTACATAAAATATATATTTCGATGCTTCCCTAAAAAAAAAAGTGTCAAATTATCACAGTAAAACACTAAAGGCTTGTACATGTTATAAATATTGTATCATAGGAACACATCTGTTCTTATCAGCTTAACCCTCTAATCATCGCAATTTTCATTTTATGTGCAATTTGCACGTAAATGTATCGGGTGCAGCCATTAAAGGGCTAATATCTGATACGGGCAGCATTGCTATGAATTCAACTAGTAATTGAGTCTTTTACAATTATTTATGAATAAAATAAGCTTGGAGGCAGTTTCCAAAATGGAAATAGTAGCAAACATTAAAAGTTTTAACACTAAGATTATGGCAAATGTCATTTTGACCCTTAACAAAGTTTTTTTTTTTCAATAGCTATTCTGCTTTTTCAGAAAATTTGTATCCTTTCTTGACTTTTTCTGTCCTTCCTTGGCATTTTTGAAATTTTAATCTTTAAATACTTATGTCATACAAAAATTTATTTATTCCAAATTTTCTCATAATTTTTAATTATTAAAATAAATTATTTTATATTCTACCTAAAAATGTTTACAACATAACACAGACGTAAGAAATTTTAGCAATTATATTTACTAAAATAACTGAAATAAATAAATAAAATTGAATTAATTAATTTTACCTGCATAATATTTAAAATATTTGTTTCTTTCTATCAGGCATGAAAAATGAAAAATTAATATCTCCAAACAATCAATAATTTATGCAGAATGTATTTAATATCAAGGCCCTCATCTCTCACCACAGTTGAAAACAAAAAGTCATTGAAAATTATGACATATTGGTGTAATAGTAATAACAAGCTGCAGTTTTATAAATGAAAATGCCCATTTTCAGTTAAATGTGGCATAATTTTTTCCAGAGGATGTATATCTTAGATTTGGATTTCAGAAGCATTCAAACAAGTATGTAAAAAAACCATATTTTAAGTAAAAAAAAAAAAAAAAGAGAGAGAGGGACAGAAATTAAAAATTTTTATATGGCATGAAATTAATATTGTCACCTATAAAAAAGACTTTTTAATTAAATGTAATAATGTCAGGCACATCTTCAGTGCTTTTATTCATGCTTTAAAAAAATCAAAATGATTCTTCCTTGAAAGTCGTTGTCCATGTTGGTGTGGTTGGCAAGAAACATAAGTGATTTTAGCAACAATGTGGTATGTTCGGCAGAAAAATTTTCTTGATTTACCAATTGTTGAGGACACCAATTATGAAAAAATAACCATCAAAACATTTTTTAAAAATGCATAAAAAATGGGATTGTTTTATTTAACAAACTTTTAAATTTAACAAAATATTCATTATTTCACCATATTGACATTTTAAAATGCAACTCTTCAGAAGCATGATTCCTGATAAGTTAATTTGAGTTTAACAGAAAACTAAAATATCACATTTCTCTGCCACCTACAAACACTGTGTCTGCAAAATTTATGCTTAGTAGATTTTTACTCCATTATGAATGGCAGTACATGTTTAGTGATAGGTTTGTTTTAACTTATCAAAATGAACTTTGCTGCAGCCAAGACTTATCTGATCATTTTCTTGAGCTCAAATCAGCACCTAAGTTTTGCTGTATGTAAATTACATTGGACCAAAAAGCGACCACAGAAAGTTCTAAATCATCGAACATCATAACAATTTATACATCATTCAACAATGTTATATATGGTATACTAAATTGATAGTCTGTTTAAGACTATGGCAGACCTATTCAAAGTTCAACTTACATTACATCTCCCATAGAGTAGCATTCTCTTCATAATCATGTTGCTGTTCAGTGACTAACAGTTGACAAAATCTTCGATTATGAAAAATTTACAATAAAATAAAACAAAGGCTATCAAAATTTATTTTTCTAAAGTCGAGACCTAGTTAAATAGCTTTCCCAAATCTGAATTAGTAAAAGCTTTATTTTAAAAATATATTTGCTGCTGTTTTTGATTTTGAATGGGAATGTTAGTACTTTTTTTTTTTTTTTTTTTTTTTAAATCAGGTACTTTGCTAGATTATTTTCTCATGCTCCAATTAGTATTCATTTTAATTTGTCAAAACAAATTTTTTTACCTATCTAGATCATTCTCTCATGCTCAAATTAATATAAAAGGCAAGTTTTGTGAAAATAATTAGAGCCTTTTTCAAGATTGTTCAGACACCTAAAATTGCTTTCTCATTTAATATACAAGATATGCAAAAAAACTTTGTCAATAAGTAAAATCCACCACAACCAAAATTATTGCATAATTGCAAAATAATAATTTGAAAAGCAATTTATTTAGATAGTTTAAAAAACAAAGTAAATAAATAAACACTAGAACAACCCCAGCAGTCAATTTGACTGGGGCAAAATAAATATATTTTGATTTGAACCAGGAATTTCTTCATAAAATAAATCAAATATTATACCACACAGAAATAAGCTAAATAATTAAATAAATCAGTATTAAATAAAAATTCTGGTTTAACCCCTTAATCGTCATACCCAATACATTCACGGACAAATTACACCTGAAATGAAAACCACGACAATTTAAGGGCTAAAGGTTTTTTATATGACTTGAATAAAATGTCCTGCCATTTTAGTGTTAAAAGGAAGAGGTTATATTACCTGAATATAGAGATGCCATCGATAAAGACAACCCATTTTCTTTCATGGAGTTCAAATTAGATTCGGTATGAGCTGAAATGGAATTATAGGTTAATACAGAAAGTAAACATTTAATGTACAGGGAAAACAAAATTAAAAACAGAAAAAGGGAGTCACTTAACCTTTGATGTAAAAAGATAGCTAAAAGAGGTATGCAAATTGAAATTATGCAAATAAAACTATAGCTTCATTTAAAATCAGATGTTGATATAAAGTGCTTTACTACAGTCTCTATTTTGTTAAAAAGTTTTTTTAAATTCATTATATCTTTGTGAATAGTAAAATTTTGCAATGAAAGATTAAACATAGTTAATTACATCCACACTTAGAAATCAAATAATAAAACTTTGTATGAATCACCAGAAAACAAAAGAACACATAGAACATGTTTCAGGCTGGAAATTTTAACAGCCTGTCATCAGCCAAAGTAAACACGCATCCATAATTTCCAGCCATAAGGGAACATAAGGGTTGCATAAGGGAACAAAGTTACAAATGAATATAAAGGGCAAAAAGTAGAGCTTACAAAGAATGCGACAGGTGGAGCTAGCTGACAGGTAAACACCAATCACAGAGGAGCGGATGCAGAAGAGGAAAGTGATGTCAAAATGATAGAAAAGAAATAACAGAAAAGAAAAGAGTGAAGGAAATAAAAAGAAATAAATGTATTAAAATAAAAAATGAAGAAGTAAATTAAATAAAAGAAGTAATTTAAAAATAAAACTAAAAGAGAAAACACAAGAAAAACATAAGAAATAAAAGTTTTTTTTTCTATAATAAAATGAAAAGAAACAAAAAAAAGGGGGAAAGAATTACAAAAGTAATTTCCAAGTTGGAGAGCGAAAGGAGATGATGAGAGTATACTGACAAGTTTATCAGAATTTTTAAAAATAAAAAATAAGTGAGTAGGAGAGACAGGAGAAGAAATAATTCTGGCCATGGGGAAATTGAAACACTGACTTCAGGTCCAGCAGTGAGAGCAGTGTGGCAAACTTGTTTTGTTTGCTAACTAAACATTTAAAATTAGGGATGCAACATATAAACAATGAACGACTGTATCTGGCTGATCCAGCCAGCATGCTGTATAATTGGCAGTAGACAGATATGATTATCCAGCAGTACATTCGATCTTAAATTATAAAGCCATACTATGTTTTTATTATTCATTGAACACATTGTTAAAATCACTCGATTATAAACCCTTTTGAATCTTGTAAAACACAAGGC
Source organism: Maratus speciosus (assembly GCA_963932465.1). NCBI lineage: Eukaryota > Metazoa > Arthropoda > Arachnida > Araneae > Salticidae > Maratus > Maratus speciosus. The sequence continues at coordinate 626,062,431 of OZ010789.1, read as the reverse complement.
ATCTATTAAACAAATATTAATTTATGGCGAATAGTATTTCTAAACATATACAAGAATAAATATGTGAACAATTTCACCATTCATACAATACAGGTCTGCATATATGTGCTACAGATATCATTGAAAAAGAAAAAGTGGAAGAATGACTCATCAATGAAGAAAATCATGTAAATAATCTTTTTTTACATAAATAATCTACTATTAGAAACTTAATTTCCTGTTATATTACTAATTTTATTATTATGTTACTAAATTGCTATGTTAGTAGCTACAAATAAGGATGAGTTTTCTGTTATAACACATAACTTATTTTTAAGTGGTCAAGCAAAAAGAGATGAGAAAAAAAAAAAAAAAAAAAAAAAAAGGAGGATAAAAGTAGTACTACATATTTTATGAAAAGTCTCCTCTTTTATTAAATAGATTTTTGTGAAAGTGCCCACGTAAGAGAAATAATTTTTTTTAATTAATATGAAATAGATTATAAATTTTTATTAAGTTACAAGATATTAGATGATTATTTTGTTGTTAATTTCCTGGCATTGACCTGGCCAAGGATAATAACCTTGCAAAAAGTATTAAGTTCAGATTTTCTCCTGTGGGAGGAATTTAGTTGGCAGTGGAGCTCATATTTGTATGATTTCATACGCATAATCTCATTTTTGTATGATTTTATATTTTTAAACAAAAATCTATCCAAATGAACCTAGAGTTGGGGACACCACCGTTTTCATCAGAATGTACACCTGGGGGTGCTATGGGTCTGATTTTTGCAAATGGCCCTTAAATTTGTATGATTTTATTTTTTTTTTATTTTCAATGAAACTAACATGGGAGTTCCATTGCCTTTGACAGCTTACACCTTCGAATTCATAAAATTTTATATTTTAGATGAAAATTATCTAAACGAATGTAGAGTTGGGAGCCTGCTGCCTTTGGCAGGATACACTGGACGTGCTTTGCATGATCTGGTCTTTTTTTGCAAATGAACCTAGAATTTGTGTGATTTTATATTTATTAAATAAAAATCTTTCCAAACGAACTAAAAGGCTTCCATGATGGTGACTGCAGATTTTATTTCTGACATTTAGATACATTAAAGTTGTGTGTATATAATATGTACTTCTTTTTATACCAAAATTACCATCAGAACCAGAGACGTACACTGAATAAGGGTATTATTTTTATTTTCCTTGCATTTTTATCTGGGAAAAAGAAATGGTACAGTCGAACCTCGTTATCCCGACACTCTAATGACCAGAAAAAAGTGTCGTCATAACCGGAGTGTCGCGGTAACTGGAGTTGGAGAGAAATATGTTTATAAAAAGCTGTATTCTTAATTAATTTAAGACAATTTTAAATTCATAACTGTTTTTGAAGTTTGAAGCAATAAAACATTATTAACCAAAATAAACACAAAAACAAAATTGAAAAGAATAAAAATCAGAATACAGATGACTTATTTTTTATTGTTACATGAAATATTGATGAATTAAAGTTTGCTTATCCCTAGATGTGCTTCCTACAATACTTTTTTCAATATTATACGATGAATTGTAATCAGTATTTGTTATTTCAGAAATGGATGTTAGATAATTTCTGATCGTTTCAATGCAATGCAGTGCTTCGGCTTTAGTCGGATGTAAAACGCTGTGTAACCACAAGAAAGTGCCGCCTGAACAGAACAAAAAGACCACGAGTAAACTGATATGTCTATCTGGAGCTTAAGTGTGTTATTCATAGTGTTTAGATTTATTTATTCAGATAAAGGATTGAAGTAAAAATTCGGATTTATCTCAACGGGTATTTTAGACACTTTTGTGAAAAGTTTGGCTAAGACATTTCTTACCACTTGATTTCTGTGCTTATAAGATGGATTATGAAAAATGGACAATTTTCGTAAACCATCAGAACATCCGGAGTTGAAATTTATTCAACGGTGTAAAATCTGGAGTTTATTTACATTGAAATCTTATACAGAAAATCAGGACTTTGTGCCAGCCTGTGAAAACATGGCTGAACAGAGCTACAGTGGTTAATATGGAAGACTTCGTTTAAAAGACACCAGTAACATAAAACAGCTTTTTATTAGAAGCAAAATGACATGATGATTTACACTCGAACAGCATTACTTCGCTGTTAAATTAAAAGAAAACTAAAATAATATTTCAATGCAGCTTCATTATGAAAGATGACATGTGCAAAAAATTTCTAGAAGCAACAGATGAACAATCTGTCCAGACATTTATACAACAAACTAATGAGTTGTTTTGCATAAAACTGTTGCCAATCTGTAAGTATAAACTTATGTAAACACATCCGAAACGCCATTGGCTACAAACTATGACGTTGCAAGTCAATCACTCATGGCGAAAGATGTGATCCCGGAATCACTGTTACTGGCAGTTATTCAGTAACGGCACTTGCCTCAGGAGCTAATGAATCGAATGAAACTGCCGGTCATTTTGGATATGTAAACAATTCAAGAGAGGGTGAAAAATAAAAGCGTGCATCAATATCAAAAGTAAATACCTTCAAACTTTATAGTTTTATTTAAACATTTCTATATGCTTAATTAAGGCTTAAAAAGTAATTGATGCATAACACTTTGAAAAAGTGATGCGATAAGCAGAGCGAAGTGAAAACCGGGTGTCGGGATAACAAGGACTGACTGTATTTTAAAACTGCAGAAAAAAACAGAAAAGATGAAAACAAACATGAAATTGACCCCAAGATTTTTTTTTTTTTTTTTTTTTTTGAAATAGTAAATACAGTAGACTCCCTCAAATCCGCAACCCTAAGATCCGCAAATGCCTAAAATCCACAGATCATTACAGGTATAAACAATGAAAATTTCAGTTCAGATGTAGGGTCAAAATTAGAGTTTTTTTTTTTTTTTTTTAATATCATTCTGTACGTATTTCAAATGCAATTCTCATTAATATGACTGAACTCATACTTTTTCATGAGAGAAGTAAAAATTTATTTCTGAAAATAAATCAAGATATTGCTGATATTTTTGGTAATCACAATCTTTTTACCAAATATATTTATGTATTAATCAAGGTTTTTTGACTATTAAGTCTGACTAAACCTGAAATAAAACTTTCTTATTTTATGATTTTGATGTGAATTAGTAGGGTGCCTTTATGAGGCAAGTTGCATTGAAAAATTTAAAAAAAAATGTATCTTTATGATGCATATTTAATTATACATTATTAATGATTTACTTGACATTTATAATTTAAGCATTTTTAAAATCATCTTAATTTTTATTATTTTAATTTATTACTTAACTTATCTAATATTCTATTGCATTGTAAGTATTCATTATAATTTCTATTGCATCATAACATTTAAATTATGTTTTAAAAATGAAACAAATCAGTGATCAGAAATCCGCAAAATTCTAAAATCCGCACAACCTCTGGTCCCAAGCAATGCGGATTTGAGGGAGTCTACTGTATTAATACTTTTTTAGACCAAAGATATCATTAGAACTGAAAATGTATCCTGAAAAAGTAGGTATTTTTTGTTTTTGTCTTTGTTTGTTATTTCCCTCTGAGAAACTGAGATGGCACGTTCAAAATGCAGAAATTTTAGAAAACAAACTGGAAAACATGAAAACCAACACAAAATCAAGCTTCAGAAAATAAATTTTTCTTTTATTGGTAAATATTAATATATATTTTTAAATATATATTGTTAGAAATGAAAAGGTACCCTGAATAATTAGGTATTTTTTTGTACCCTGAATAACTGTTTTTTTTTTTTTGCTTTGTTTTTTAAATTTCCAAACTGGGCTCATGGATTGTAGTTTAAAGCTTTAGAAAACATCAAAACTAACACATAATCAAGCTACAGAAAAAATGTCTTTTTAAATAGTAAATGCTGATATTTTTTTAACGAAAGTTACTATTAAAACTCAAAAGTTCTGCAAAAGTTTTCATGTTTTTCTTGTAACTCTACGAGGGACCTGTCATATTGAATTTTGAAATTCAGAAAAGAAACAGAGTACTTTCCTTTTGTTTGCTCCAAGAAGCGATGGAAGCCCACACAAGTGCAGACACAATCAGCAGCCATTTTGCAATTTTAATTAGTTTTTTTCATTAATATCTAGACTAATTATTAAAAAAAAAATGAAAAATCTGAACTTGAGGTGCATTTGGACCTGACTTTGTCTATCATCATTCAAATTTCATACCTCTACATGTCATAGATTTACTCAATCATCACCAACACACTCAAATATCTTTCTTTCATTAATAAAGATAAATTAAGGTTGCAGATTTTTTTAATCTATTTTATTACACTTCCTTTAACTCCATAACATTAAAAAAAAAAAAAAAAAAAAAATTAAAAATTAACAATACTACTAATAAATACAACTACAGGAGTCGATCCAGACAAAATTTGGGGATTTTTAGGGCCCCTTCACAAAAATAAATTTAATAAAATGGGCCCCTTCACAAAAATAAACTTAATAAAACAGGCCCCTTCACAAAATTCCTTTTAATAAAATAGACCCTCTACATAACATTCTTTTTCATAAAAACTGTTTTAAAATGTGTAATTTGTAAATAAAACCACATCACGAAAAACAAAAGCTTTAGCAAAGGGATTTAAAGAATGTTTTTGTTCATAAATTCTTGGTTCAAATTTTAGTAACTGGATTTCAACTTTCGTTACAAAATGTTATTTGTCACAAAAATATAATAAAATTCACAAAAATAACTTCTACTTTTCACAAAATGGGCCCCAAGAATAAAAATCTGCATCGACCACTGAACTACAAAAAAGTGAAAACAATAAAAAATTCTGTTGTAAATTATTTAAAAAAAAAATTCAATGATAGTGCTTATATGAATCTCTGAAAATTTTTGCACTATAAATAATCAATCAACTTTTCATTAAGATAATAAATACATGAATTGATTTTCATGATCAAATTTAAGATGCAGAAAAATAATACATTGAAAATACTAACTGCAATGCAATAGACCATGGACAGTGAACCTTTTCATATCCGCATGCCAAATAAAAAAATATATATTTTTTACAGGATCATGATGTTTAGACACGCAAAACATTAAATGAATAAGAAAAGAATGATTCAAAAATATTTAAAATTTTGTTTTGGGGATTTAAAAAATATGGGTAACATTTGGTGTTAAACTTTGGTAATTTAAAAATGCTATTTTGTTGTTTCATGTTAGATGCTAAAGTAAATGTTATCAGTTTCATGCTTAATTATTTTTAAGAGAAGGCAAGCTCAATTCAGGCCTTGGATTGGTCTCTTCTTTGGCCACCACTAATTTCTTTAATTAGGTAGATTATTACAACAATCACATGAAAAAGCTCATCACAAAATGGGTTTCTGCAATATTTGCAAGATAAATCTAAAACAAAATAAAATTTAAACAAATCTAAAATGAAACTATATCAACATTTAAACAAATTTAAAATGAAACTATGTGAAAATTTTCATAAGAATATAGTGGTGTTCAAAATTTCGATTTGGTCTCTTTTAAAAAAGACTGCTCCAAAACCTGTGAATTGGAGTCATATGATATAAGGTTTCTACTTGAGTTTCCCATATTATTAATTTCTGAAAATACTAATACTCAGAAAAAAAAACAGCAAGTGCTAGCTTTTTTAAACAGCTTTTTCTGTCTGTAATTAAATTCCAAGTTGCCATAATTTTACCATTGGCATTTTTGCTTATGGTTTTTATTTTCCAAAAACCATCCTAATCCTCTCTTAATCTGAAAAACTTTTGAGCCAATATTGAGCTAGATTGGAATCCATAAATTGTAGTTCAGTTCCTTCAATCTGTATGACAATGACAACCAACCAATTGCATCAGACATGCAAATTCAGGCAAACTAAGTCAGTCTAAATTCATGTATTATGTGCAATTTCACTATATTTTGATTCAGAACCTGAATCTATGCCAAGCAAAAAATAATCTGCCTTGTGCCACCTATGGCATGCATACCATAGGTTCACCGTCCCTGAAGTAGACAATTACTCAATATTTAACAGCCAAAATAAATCGTACAAATATATTTTTTGTTTATCAATAAATCACATATAAGCAATTTATGAAATGCATGCAATATGAATTAAGTAAATGTTTCAATTTATAATACTTCCTTTATTCATTTAAATCAAAATGTTAAAAATGCTTTCTCGAGTTCATGAAAATCTTTGAGGTTGATGCACTTTAAACTTTTTATTCCATAAAGATCATAAATACTACCATAAATTTTCATGACGATAATAAAAAAAATAATCTTCTAATAATGGGTAAGTCCAAACAGCATATCAAAAAATGCCTATTAAAGGCTATGCTCCTCAGAATTAAAAATAAATAAACAAACATACATATATTATAATGAAGAGAGGGAAATTTTATTTCAACCGAATAAATCATATTCAAGATTGGAGTAGCACAGTTGAGGTTTATTCCAATAGTGAAAAAAATGTCCAGACCAGGACTCGAACTTCGATACATTGGCTTGCTGCGCCAATGCTTTACCTTTTGAGCTATCCGGACGGTACCTGACTGACATAATTCACTCTCATGTCCAACAAATAAGAGTGAATTATGTCAATCAGGTACCATCTGGATTGCTCAAACGGTAGAGAATTGGCACGAGAAGCTAAAGTAATCCAGGTTCAAGTCCTGGTCTGAACATATTTCAATCTGTTGGAATAAACCTAAACTGTGCTACTCCAATCTTGAATATACATATATAAATTTAGTTTGTTAAAGAAGACATTAGTATATCACAAAAGAGGTATGTTTGATTTGAGATGACGAAATCAATATCTTTTCATGAGAAAAACAAAGGCGGGAAAAAAATTTTTTAAGTAAAAAAGCTTAAGAATATTAGAACAAATAAAAAATATAATTGACATTTTGCCATATTTTTTAAAATATACTTTAAAGACACATGATTAACTTAAAAAATACATACATATATTTGTAAAAATCATACATACCAGAAAGCTCTAAATCCTCAACTTCATCTTCATCTTCACTACATAAACTATCAACTAAAAAAGTAACATTCTATTACAACTATGCACACAAAAATTCCATTTTAAAAAAGAGAAAAGTAACATAACCAGAGATGACAGCAATTGTGGATCTATTTCTCATAAAACTAGAAGCATGTCTCTAACTGGGAGGCAGCTGCACAAAGCATCATCTCATTGAGTTCATGGCTGAAATTCCAACGTTAGACAGAACTTGATTAGCATATTAAAATGCAACTGGTCTGCCAAGTCATATCTTGGTGGAAACCATCTGCAGACATGATTTTAGTGGTTGATTGACAGGTTTACTATTGTGTTTTCCAGCACCCAAATGTATGAAAACAATAAGGACTGGGTACAGGAAAACACTATGAGGAACCTACCAATCATTACATCTGCAGGTGGTTTCACCAAAATATGACTTGGCAGACCAATTGCATTTGAATATGCTAACAGTTTTAACTAATCCTAAAATTTCAGATGTGAACTTGATGAGGTGATTATTCTCATTAATCATGCAGCCTTTACCTGGTCTATAAGAGGTATTTGATAAGCATCAGCCAGTTTTAGCCATATTGCTATAGAAGTGATATTTTCAAGAAATACTTTTGAAGCAAAATTATCTTAAATTATTACTCTTGTACAAGAAAAACCCTGAAAAACTTGCATAATAACCCAGCCCAGATCGCTAACAAGAGCGAATTTTTAGTCTGTCTTAAAAAATGGCAGAAGATATGCCAAAAAGCTTTATTTTCTTTTACTAGTTAGCTATATTTTGCAACATTCCAAATTACTGTGATAACATGGTACTAAGTTCTACCCTATATTAAACTTTCCTCTGTTGAATATTTCTTAATCTTATAGAAAAAAATTATGAAAATGCATTGTAGTAATAGTAATTAACTATTTTTTCAGTCATGTACATTTTGGCATGACAATTTTCAAATGTATTTTGTATCTGGCTAGCTGGTAAAATTAATCCTTGGCCGGAGAGATGTTCTGAAAATTCCACATCCGTGATAATAACCAAACCTCTTATTTTCATGAATGGGGGAGAACCTTCCTTTCTTTCTTCATGTGACTGCTAACTCTTACTTTGGCTTAATGAAAGATGGTTGGACTAAGTGCATGGCTTACAATGTGGTCTTTAAATTAAAAATTATCCATTTTACAGAGCAATCAATTAACTCAGTGGCTGCTTATCATTTTATTCTCAATGAAAAACAAGTGGCAGAATGGAGACGAAATTTCATAAATGTCAAAAGCAATGAAAGCTGCATGTGGATACAACTCTCATTTCCTGAGCCAGAAGAAAAACTGTCCAACTCAGTGAAAATATCTCAGCAAACAGGTTAATTGTAATCTGTATTGTAACTTTGTATCAGGGTTCTGAATATGGTAAAAGATCTAAATTTCCTTTCATTATAACCGGCAAATTTCGTTTTAACAGTAGGCTGGTGCGATTCGTTTATGAATTGATATAGATTGTGCATGCGAACTCGTACTAAAATTGTCATAAATTTCCAAAAGAACTAGACAAGACTTTTCTCAAAAATACATCATCCAATTGCAAAAGAAATATAACTTTGAACTTTCACAAATAGGAAATATGGATGAAACTCCAGTATGTTTTAATTCACTAATGAATTGCTGAAGAGCATGTGGCACAGAATATTGAATTTAGACAAGAACAGGGATGAGAACAAACTGCAAAAAAAAGAGGAAAATGTTTATTCTCCCCCATCCAATCCAGAAATCTTTCTTTTTGCTGTAAAGTAGCAAATAACGAAAGCAGGAATATTAGGGAGAGGAGAGAGAAATAAAAATGACTTATTTGCATATTATTTCTACAAAACAACATGTATGACAGAAATTTCTTAAACAATCAAGAATTTTTAATGATTTTAATCTTTGAGCATTAGAGGTTGGGAACAAAAGAGGGAAGCCAAAATTTCAAAGGGGATAAATTAGATGAATATTTATTGCTATTATAAAGTAACAATTAGTGCAGGTTAATATTTTTTTATTACTATGTGGAGGATTCAGAGCCCTGCAGGAAGCCTTAACACAAAATAAACTGTAGGTAATATCATACAGAGGTCATTTTCACATGCTCAAAAAAATTCTAGAAATGTTAACAAATGAATGTCAAGGCCAGAAACGTTAACTTTGAAAGTACTTAGGAAAAATAATTAGTAAAAGTTAATAGTTAGTTAATTAATAGATAGCCTAGAAATTTACCTTCATAATCAGACGAATGTGATGACAGTGGAGGGGAAGCACTTTGACTAGTTGTAGCTAAAAGAAACAATTTTAAAATCAATCTTAAAAATTAAAATTAACTTTTAATGAGTTTTTAACAATAACTTATAGGCCCAATAAAATCACCTAAAACCTGCATGAAATTCAGTTTTATTTTAACAACTGTTTAAGTAATTAACAATACTTTAGAGGAAATATAATACAATGCAGCTTCAAAATATAATTTTGATTTTGTTACCATTAAACAAATTTTCATCATAAATGAATTATTATTATTATTATTATTTTTTTTTTTTTTGATAAAAGTTGATAAGAATATTAATCTGATATTAGTTCCAGTTATAGATTGAAAAATAATATATGTAACCTAAAATAATCATTATTAATAATAATTCAATTTTGAGCTGCATTAAGTGGACTTTTAAATAAAACACTTTATAAGCTTTTAATGATACTTCCTATAATAAAAATTACCTTTAGCTATGCTAATCTGAATTCAACTATTCATTATCATTAGAGTATCATGAAAATGTATAGCATATAACAGTTTAAAGTAAAATTTATTCCAAGAAAAAATAAAATATACTGATGCAAAAATAAAATAGCAAGAAGAAAAATCATGTGTGAAGCATAAGTTCTGAAACACTTTTTAATACTTCCAGAATATTAGAATGGAGCTTCACCATTTAAAAAAGTGAAAGAAGATATCTAATTCAAAATTTAGAAAATGCATAACAAATTTGAAAAAAAGAATTTCAGTAATTACTGTCCATAGCCGGAAAGGTACTCGGATTCTTTTGTGCAAAACTGTATATGATCTATATATCTGTATATACACTACATAGTATGCTAAAATTTAGCTAGTTGAAAAGTGCATAAACACAGTCGAAAATTCACCTCCAACAATTTCTGCCAATAGATGGAAATGTACTCAAGTAACTTTGAACAGCCCTGTATATAATCTACAGATTTTTAAACACGCTTCATATTAAGCTAAAATTCAATTCAGGAAAAAAATTCATAAAACAACTAAAAGCATATATTTTTTAATTACCATCAATAGATGACAATGTATAAAGTTTTTTTAATAGCCTTGTATGTGAATTCATTTATATTTCACTAACATCACTTAGAATATGGGATATTGTTCAGCAAGAAAATGCATAGCTCAATTAAAAAAGTCCTTCCGGCCAGTGCCGGGAGGAAGAGGTAGCTTTCATATTCCTTATTTTAAAAAAGCCAACTTATATCATTCAAACACACGAAGCTTAATTTAGTGGAAACCGAATATAGGAGATTCAATACTAATTTTTATCAATATAATGAATGAGATTTTCGCAAAATTAGTCAGCTTTATCCAAGCTGCTTTTCTTTAAAGTAACTTATATTTGGCTGCCAAATTCGGCGATTTCTTAAAGTGCCTGCCATTTTAAGACAACATGGTGGATGAGGCTAACCAGTGAACTTGGTCGAGACCTTAGTAATTGCTGTGCACATGCTCACTCACATCAGAATCGGTTGATATATACGAGTGCTGTCGCATGCAAAAAATCAGATTTTTCAAAATGTCACCCACAATAGAAATTGAAACTGCTATACCTGAGCCATTTTTTAAGGTAAAGACAAACAAAAAATGCTCCTGAATCCTTATATCAAGGTCAAATACTTAAGAAAGAAACCTTATTCAATTTCTAATTTTTTTGCACCTCACTTTAAATATATATATATTTTTTAATTTAATGGCCGCCATTTTGAAACGAGATGGCTGATGAATCTGGCCAGCGAACTTGGTCGAGGTATTGATGTATACTATCCACATGCCTTCTTACATCGAAATAGGCGAATACGTGTGTTATCGTGTGACAAATACAAGATCGTTTCAAAATGTTAGCCATGCTAGAAATTCAAAGTGCTATAATTCAACCATTTTTTAAGATATAAACAAAAGAACAAATTTTCAGAAACAAAAACTGCTCCGGAATCTTTGTATCAAGGCCAAACACATAAAAAAAATCTTTTTCATTTTCCAATTTTTTAATACCTCATTTTAAATTTTAAATTTAATTTTTTTAAAATGGCAACCCTTTTGAAACAAGATGGCGAATGAAGCTGGCCAACGAACTCGGTCGAGACATTGGTATGTACTATGTATAAACGAAGTTACATCCAAATCGGTTCATAAATACGCCTTTTATCGCGTGACAAAATTCAGGACGTCTCAAAATGTCAGCCACGCTAGAAATTCAAAATGCTGCAACTCAGCCATTTTTTAAGATATAGACGAAACAAAAACTGCTCCGAAATCTTTGTATAAAGGTCAAATACATAAGAAAAAAATATTTTTCCATTTTCAATTTTTTGTTACCACATTTCAAATTTAAAAATTTTAAAAAAAATTTAAATGGCCGCCATTTTTGAAACAAAATGGCGGATGAAGCTGGCCAACGAACTCTGTCGAGACATTGGTATGTACTATGTAAACACCGAATTACATCAAAATCGGTTCATAAATACGCCTTTTATCGCGTGACAAAATTCAGGACGTTTCAAAATGTCAGCCACACTAGAAATTCAAAATGCTATAACTCAGCCATTTTTTAAGATATAGACAAAACAAAACCTGCTCCGGAATCTTTGTATAAAGGTCAAATACATAAGAAAAAAATATTTTTCCATTTTTAATTTTTTGGTACCCCATTTCAAATTTTAAATTTTTTTAAAAATTTTAAATGGCCGTCATTTTGAAACAAAACGACGGATGAAGCTGGCCAACGAACGAGACATTGGTAAGTACTATGTACACACCGAATTACATCGAAATCGGTTCATAATTACGAGAGTTACAGTGTGACATAGGTCAGATATATATATATATATCAATTTTGAACGGAGGGTGGTTTCGGGGTCTGGGGGTCATGATCGATGAAAATATACCAAAATTTTTTGAAATCGCTTTCCTCCGAACGGCTGCAATAGGTAGCTTTTTGTAATGAAAGCTACCTAAAACATGCTTAAGCAATTCAGGGTCATACATAGTAATGCTTACAAATTATTTTGTGTACTCCTCTGTATAATCCATAGAATTGATACATATCACTTAAAATACAAAAATTTAGTGAAACTTAAAAGTGCATACAACAACTTAAAAGGCACTTCCAGCATTTATTGCTCATAAACAATACGGCAACGGAATTCTTTTGTGTGTACCTGTAAAAAGACCATAACTGATATACATGTCAGATTCTACAATAAGCCTCTTGTAGTGTATCACAATGATGTACATAAATTTCATTGTATTTAAAATAATGTAACATAATTAAAATACACCACAAATGATGTTTTCCCATAGACCATTAAGTACCTGAATTCCTTAGTGTGACCCTTAAACACTTTCAAGACAGGCTCATTTAACAATATTTAAATTTTAATACTAGTAATTCCATATAGAATTTTTCTTTTTTATGTTTAAGAATTACGATTAGACATGGCAAAGTTTATGACAAAAATATTCTGGTACTAAAAAATAAAAACCATACATAGGAACATATACATCCCACCTCTATTACAGCAGTTAAATTAATGATAAATCTCTTGCATTCCTTATTCTACAGAAAGATGTTTTAATGCATCTTAGAAATGCCTATTAATTTCATTATGTTTGAAATACTGTAACATCACTAAAATACACTACAAACGATTTTTGCCCTTAAACCATTTTATTAAAGGATTTTTTTTTAGTGTCAATGTAAACACATTGTAAATGCTACACACTGCCTTTTCAATAATGAACATGCAATAGTAAACCTTAATAACATATAGGAATTAAATGACAATCTGCATTTATTTACGAGAGTTAGAGCATGGACATATAGCAGATAGACTAACCGAACTCTTAAACACTTTTTAACTAGGTTAGAATGAGTAAAAAGAAGAAAACAATGCAATTAAAAAAAAATCTACAATATTTAGTGTATTATCGAACATACAAGAACACAGATTCATCAATTAAGAAAGAATGAGGAACGTTAGATGGCTTAAATGAATGTATAAAAAAGGTGCATACTGCTGTTTCAGGACTTCTAAAGCTCCATCATTAGTGCGAAATTAAAAGTGAAAGGCTAAAACATAGTGAGCTAGAGAGACACACCTCACAGCTTGACCAAGCCCTGAAACAGTTGTATGAACCTTTTGTATACATTTGTTTGTGCTATCTAATGTTGCTCATTCTTTCTTAATATATTGGCCCAAAGTACAATCCTCCCCCACCTTTTATACATAGATTTTATACATACAATATTAATTTTTAATGCATAAAAAGTCAGTATTTGTCACTTTCTACAAAATGAATTTTTGTGCATTTTCTTTTCAATTTCATTTTACACCAAAAATTAATCAACCCTATTTTAAAGGTTATTGAATTTAAATACAAGATTTTTTTAAATTTCTTTTAAAGGCTGTATATAAATAGATAATACGGTACTTATGCTTCTCGACAATAAAAAATTACCTGCTGCAATAAAAGTTAAAATTTTGTCTTTAAAAATTCACAAAATATCTAAAACTTAATTTGGAAATAGCATAGTATTACAATTAATATCATGAGAGAATCTTTAAAGTTGTTTTCTTACATGGTCAATATAAAACTTTTAAAGAGATTTATAATTTATTAAACAACCCATTTACAGTAATTTATCAACGGATAAATTCTTGCAGACCTGGTTCCTTAGACAATCAAATAAATGTATCAGTTAAAATAACAAAGCTAGAATATTTTGATAATTTCACTTTTAATTTTATTACAAAGTATATTGAAAGCAATGTACCACAATTTAATAATATAACAGTCTAGAATTTTAAGTAGATGATTAAGAAATCAAACAAAAACTCAAATTGTAGCTAAAAGAAACAATTTTAAAATCAATGTGATAACAAAATTGAATTTTAGTGAATTTTTAACAATAACTAAATAGGTCTGATAAAATCACCTAAAACCTACATAAAATTTAGTTATAATTTAACAACTGATTAAGTAATTAATAATATTTCAAGGAGAATATAAAACAATATTAATAATGTGTTTTATTTGTATTTTAGCAATATAATTTCTACCTTTTTTTCATGTAAAAAATTCTTATGTTAATTTGTCTAATGAAACACTAAATGCCATAACAGCATAAATCAAATAGCTAATAATTAAATTACTATTAAAATTATAAAACATTACAGTTAACAGTATGTATTATATGTATTAAAAGATAGTAAAATACAGAACTACAAAAAAAAAAGCATTATATCTTCACAATTACTGAAACGAAACAATAAATGCAATTTAACAGTAAAAGCATTACAGAAGGAACACAATTTACAGTAGAGATCAATAAATAATAATAAGATGTTATTATAAATAAAAATGATAGCTTTCCTTTTACAATTGTGCTACTCTTCGAAAATGGGGGGGGGGGGGGGGGGGGGAGGTAAATTGAATAATATTACTTTAAGGAATTGTTTCGCCAAATTTTCACACAGCCAATTGTGAAATCCCATAACTTAAACAGGTGATTACTCATTGACCTAATATTATCATCAAAATGCAATTTTCAGCATCAGAAAGTGGGCACCAGATGCCATCATACTTCAGTTAAAAAAATTATTTTTCCTAATTTTTTAATATCTCCCATCTTCTTAAAAAATGCTTAGGAAAATATTTTTTTAAATATACTACATCGGCATCAGACATCTACTTTCTGGTGGAGAAAACTATTTTGATAATTATTTAGGAGCTGAGTAATCATCTGATTAAATTTCCCCATAGGTTACATAGGATTTTGCCATCAGCAAAGGAAGATGAAGCATACCCTTGTATTTTATATGACTGTTAAAAATAATGTTTACTCTGTTTGTGAGTTTAAATATATATATATACATATTTTTTTTTTCACAAACAATTAACAGTTAAATAAAATTAACATTTTATTAACAGTTAAAAGTAAATAAAATTTTTTTTTATGATGCTTTGTAAAATTATTCCTTTTTAAGAATTTTGGAGAATTTTGAACAAATTTTCAGAAAACTCAAGTCTTATCAATGAAATACAGCAATTACGATAATAATGATACAGATAATAAGGTTTCAATATTATTGATGAAAAAATTGCCAAATATAAGAAAAAATATTAAAACATTTCATACAAGCAAATATTTTATCCAAATCAATAATAATTTTCTAATGATATTTTTTTAATGATTTTGGTAAGTTTAGAAAGTAAAATAATAATGCTTACTGTCAGTTTTTCCATCACTTAAAAGTGCAATACTTTTAAGAACTTTCTGAAATAAAGAGAATATTTATCAGTGAAAAGTTGCTTAAATTTAGTTTATTATTTTTATGTTATTTAAAGTATACACACATATATATATACTAATAACTTCTCTCAGCTCCAGATGTTAAAAGCAAATTACTAATTTATAATGTAATCTTAAAAAAAAAAAAAAAAAAAAAAAAAAAAAAAAAAAAAAAAAAAAAAAGCTGAAATAAAAATAAAAAGATTTAAAAAAAAAAATAGCCCCAGAAATACTCTTTTATAAGCATTCAGTATAAGGTCAGTTTTAAATATGATAGCTATTTTTTTTTTTTTTTTTTTTTTTTTTTTTTTTGCTACAATTCATGTAGTTACAAAAAAATTCCATTACAATACATTATTTTGGCAAGGTGGCCCAATTACTGAAAATTTGCTATATTGATTTATGTTTGACAGAAAGCATGAACAAGTGAATTCATTTTTTTTAAATAAAAATTTTTGCTCTATTTCTTTTTTAAGATATGGCAACAGCAAAGAAAAAAAGTATTAGTTAAACTATACATTCAGAATTTCTAAATTGTTTTCTTAATGTTTAATTATAACTTAATTAATAGCAATCTTTTAAATGATAAAAGAGTATTTAAAAAAATTGCACTGTATTTTTTATTTGTATTTCCTACTCTTTAGTGTTTAAAATATCTTTTTGTTGCAGTTTCATTACAGCCATTTGGCATATTTTGGTGAGAGTGAGTAGTTTAATGCATAATTAACTCCATTGTTTTTGTAACTCTTAAAGAGTTGTAGCAATAAAGATTATTTGGCAATTTATGACTTATTATCGATTATTTCCTACTCTTTAGTGTTTAAAATATCTTTTTGTTGCAGTTTTACAGCCATTTGGCATATTTTGGTGAGAGTGGTTTAATGCATAATTAACTCCATTGTTTTTGTAACTCTTAAAGAGTTGTAGCAATAAAGATTATTTGGTGATTTATCACCTGCAGCCGGCTAATGTAAAAAACCGTTAAAATTAATTTATTAACATAAAATTAAGTTTTAAAAATATTAAAATACTATACTGTGATTGGAAACACATCTGTTTACATAATTTTTATACTTCTAATCTATTAGAAAGTGGGTGAACATTGATTACAAAATTCCATTTTTACATGCAAAAACAAAGTTAAGTAAAAGAGTGTAAAAAGATTGTAAATAATGCAGAGAGAAAAGAAGGAAAAAATAAAGTGATCATGTCAGATATAACTAACACATATAGGACTCTACTTCAACTTCAGACTACAAAAAACTTTAGACTATGCAATTAAACAAAAAGAATCTAAACATTTTGTAAGATACTCCTCAGATTTTAATATCATTAAAAAAGCTTTTTCAATTGCCTTAAGTAGTTTCTTCCGGCAAAATTACATATCTCCCTTTAAAACCTGACCTACACAATTATGTAGATGATCCTAAAGAAAAAGAAAAAAAAAAAATTCCCCTTTTTGTGAAATTTAAAGTCGAGCCTGCACCTACAGAATTGCGTCGATCCTCCCACAGCATAACCTGACATCAGGTATTTTTTAAATATTATTTTTTCAATCAAATATGATCCTATTAACCCTTTTGAGGGCAGTGTCCTTAAAAAAGGACACCTAATTTTAATTCCAAAATTGACAAACAGCACCAAGGATATTTAATTAAAATTTTCCTTTTATAACTTACTTAAAAATAAGCAAGTTGGTATTTTCTAATAAATTTGTTTATAAATTCTGGTGTCAGTCCATTATTTCATCCATTTATAAACAAAATTACTCTGCGCTGGAAAGGGTTAATTAGAGAAAACCACCAAAACTCTCCATTTCTGCCAAAAATCTTCTCGTCTTAAAGGGTTATGCTAAAAGCAAGTGTGTACCTTAACTTTGTGTGTGTATGTTCATTCAAATTACATAAAAGTTATTTTGTGACAGTTACAAAGACTTTACACACTATATGTAAACATTTTTCAACCTGAAGAATGACATTATATGTACTTTAATTTTTTTTTTTTATTATTATTAAAATAGATAAATCACATACTTGTAAATAAGAAATTAAATATTTACTTTTGAAGAGCATTTCTTTTCTATTTACAAATACTATGCATTTATAAATATATTTTCTTTAATATTAAAAGAGAATGAGAAATACAGATAAAACATACCTCTCTCTGCCTTTCCCGTTTGCGAATTCTGATTCTTTGAGTCAATATTCTGATTTCTTCATCACTTTCATCATCATCTACTTCTTCTACCATTCTAAGAGTACGAGAACATTTCATGTGCTCGATAGCAGATATTAATGCATCTGATATGCAAAAATGGGCATTTTCCTAAAACATAAATATTTAAACCTCTATATATAATTTTGGAAATTTTTCTGAAGAAAATTTCACAGGCCTTAATTTGGTAATTTAAAAATTAGCAATTTCTGAAAAGCTTAAGAGGCATAAAACCATTTTTTAACTCTGCTAGTTTTACGCCTCTTAAGGAAGTTAAAAATTCAGCAACTGCTGATTTTCAAATTTCATAAATATTTATTTTAACTCTTGGAAAAACTTGTAAGCAAAATTATACACATGAAAAAATACAGTCATGCACACAGATGATTATAAATTATTTTTATTATTGTTATTCATTTTTTTTAATCACGTATATAAAATACTATAATCTATTTTTAAAATTTAATTACGTGAATTTTTATTCACATTGCTAACAAGGCATAAACCCAACAGAGTGAAAAAGTGTCCAGGCCAGGGTTCGAATCTGGGTCTTTGGTTCAGTGCACCAACTCTCGTCCATCTGAGTCATCTGGAATGACACCCCTAGCCTGTTTTATGCCTTGTTAGCAATATGAATAAAAATTCACGTAATTAAGTTTAGATTTCTCAGGTGTAAGTCATTGTTTAAAATTTTTTTTTTTAAATTATTACCTATATATACATATATTTATCTTGTGTGGTGCTAAAATAGGGCAGAATTTGTAGCTTGCTATTTGGCAACAGCCACAGCGATGTTTCTCAATGGTTAAGTTACTGTCACATGTCCCAACCAACTCAGCAAATCAAAATCCAGACAGAAACTTTCTTTTGGCGAGCGTTAGCAAGCAGGGGGCTGAGCCCCCTAGTATATATATATTATCTATGTTTTATTTTCACAGTATTGTTGAGACTAATTTTTAATAACATTAAATTTAACTTAAAAGATTTTAATAATATACAAAAGTTAAATTGTATTTAGTCTGTGCAAGAGAGAGAAAAAAATTTCAAACTATACACGAAATTTAATTTTAAAAACTGCATTTTGCTTTTCATAAAATGATTATTTAACAACAACAACAACAAAAAAAATGTAATTTAATTTTCACCAAATTGTCCTTGGTAAACAGAAAAATACATAAACCACAACAACAACAAAAAAAACTTTTTAATCCGGTAGTTACATATTATCTGTGCTATTAGTCAGATTCACTGAACCAACAATGGCACCAAAAATATTAATTACAGTAACCTTTTTTTTTTCTCTCTTTTTTCATTGTAATTGAACAGTTAATATTACATAGTTGCCATATTAAAGGAAATGGCAGAAGTATTTATATATGTATAACTTTGTAATATCATGTAGCATACTACATATAAAAATCACTTCAAAACATCAAAGTACTCATTAATTGCTATAAGTGATAAACATAAATTTTAAAATGGTAAAATACCTTTATTTATTTACATTTCGACATGTTTCATTGCATCAGACAGCAACATTCTCAAGAAAATAAAATGATAAAAATAGTTTTGCAAAAGTTCAAATAGAAAATCTAGTAGATAAAAACAAAAAAGTTTGTTTTTATTTGCTAGATTTTCAATTTGAACTTTTGTGAAAATATTTTTATCATTTTATTTTCTTGAGAATGTTGTCATCTGATGCAATGAAACATGTCGAAATATAAATAAATGAAGGTATTTTACCATTTTAAAATTTATATTTATCACTTATAGCAATTAATGAGCACTTTGATGTAGCATACATATAGATACAATATAGCATATTCATTGATACAGTATATAGTATCATGGAAGACGGTAGTATTCCGAGTGACGCAGCCTTAAGCCTAAAATCGTATCGTATCGTATCGTAGAATTTGTAGATGGCGGAACTTCATATATACAGCTAACTCGACATCAAAGAAAATGCGAAAAGCCGCCTGTTAATAATTCAGCAAATATAGGCCCTATTGTTCTGATTTTTGTAAAACAGTCTTATATTTGCAGTCTAATCCTATTCTGAATTTTTTACAATTCTACGTGCAGTATATTTTCAGATCTGTAAACCCATTTTGAAAGCAATTTCGATGGTGTAAGTTTGTCTTTTTTTTTTCTCCGAAACGGTCTAGATTTTTTTTAAAACATTAATATATAAAATGAATCTGTTTTTGATGAAATGGATAAGACTAACCTAGTATCTAGGAAAACTCTTAATTTTAATATAATCCGCATGAAAAATTGGACTTCTTAGGATCGCGGATTACATGTTATTCTATGGGCTAGCAGACAGAACGTTGCACATCGGTTTTGCGCGGTTGAGATCACAGTTAAAAATCTGAATATTGGCAATAAATCTTTTTTTAAACTACAAAAACAGTTTATTATGTGCTTTAAAATACTTAGACTGTTTTTTTTTTTAATGGAGCAGTATTTTGTAATTATATGTATTTTATTTCATTGTTATTCATAGTAAGTAAACATTTTTTAAGGAGAAAATATTTCACATTTAAAAAAAAATTCTGGTATCGAAATTCGATATTTATCGAAAATTCTCGCATCGAAATGAAAATTCATCGCGTTCGCCATAAGACTTCGCCATGTATCACTACGCGATACGCGAAGTTGACTGAAGAAATAAGAAATATCAAAGATCTTGAAATGGTATTCCAAGGGGAGAAAGTGAGTACAATTTCTAATTATCCAGACAGCATTCTTTGCAACCGATCCTTTCTAATTAGTATTTTGTTCTGAATTGTTTTTATTTTCAACAATACTTATAACTGTTTTCCTTACAAAATAACGTTCATGTGTGCCATAGGTATTTCTTGTCATATGTGAATGTAATACAGATAGATTACTTATTTAATTTTGTGTTTTGAGTTTTCTTTTAAAGAAATTAAACAAAATCTTTCATTTTTAAAGAACGCACAATTTAAATAAAAGGTATGGCGAAATCAAAATTAAGATTTCCAATCCCGTTTATAAAATGATTCATTTGCGAATCGTTTCTAATAACATTATAAACGAAAATTGACTTAAAATGACATCTTTTTCGAAATATGAGTATCTTTCGTTTATTTTTTTTTATATAACTCTTTTCAGCTTCAAAAATTAAAGCATCGTAGTATTTTATTTTTATAAAATTAAACCTAAAAGGGAAAAAAATTCTTATTTCCGTTATCTCTGTAACAAAAGAAAAACAGAAGAAAAAAAAACAACAAAAAAAAAAATCCCTGAAGCATTTCTTTTAGGCTAATTGATTACAGCCATGGGTGCAAGACCTTCAGTCTTGGACATATTTTTGACTGATAGTAAATTCTACTTTATATACTACAGTCAAGGATCCATAATCCGCAATTTTCTATAATTCGCATTGCTTAATGAATGTAAACAATGAAACAAATTTAGAAATTCTGGATGCAAAAATGATTTTTTAAAAGAAATATCTGAAAATGTTAAATATAAAAGTAAATATAATCAATTTTTTAATAAAAGAATTTGAAAAATGCATTTTTTGAGATAGCATATTGAATTAATTATTATGTTTGATATTTTTCTTTTCATGTTATAGTGAATATGGAATTCAAATAGTGTCCAGAAATACGAAAATGACATATAATCCATAATACTCCATAATCCGCAATATTCCATAATCTGCACAACCTTTGGTCCCAACTTGTGCGGATTAAAGAACTTTGCCTGTACTTAAATTATCACGATTAGCTCAAAGTGAACCATTTTATTCTGACTGGTTGTTTTGAGCTCCTAAAAGTAAAAATTTTCATCATGATACTTTTCCTTATTTAGTAATTAAAGTTTATAGATAAATAAGATAAAACAGCTTTTTTGCAAAAGTAAGATACTTGTTTTTATTTAATTTTAAAGTTAATATGCTTAAAAGAAAGCTTTAAATAATTTACTTTTAAAAAAATATACGGTCACCCGGGGTAATTCCTGGTCAAAAAGCATTAACATCTAATTATTATAAAAACTATTAAAGGTATTGTTCCCAATTTTTTTGTGGAATAAGCCCCTTCTGATGGCTATATTATAAAATGCTTACTTAAATATATATTCACTTATAATTAAAATAATTATAATTTTTAAATGACCAAGAATTACCCCGGAAATGGGGTAATTCTTGGTCACTTCTGTGGTAATTATCGGTCACCATCCTTTTACATGTATATAAAGTGGTACAATTAATTTTTTTATGACTGAGTAGTAAAATAAGTAGAATCAATCTTCAAAAAGTTTTGCTCATCTCATAATTGTGGAATAAGAAAGGTTAGACTTTGATTTGTCCATAAATACAAAGTTATTTGATGTGCAAAAGACTCTTGTACATTTTACAAAACATTAATTAGCCAAAGAATTTTTATGCATTTTTACAACATTTTTAAGCAGTATTTACTACTTTATTAGTATCCATTGTGAATGGATTTATTAATAATTTGCAAAGTTATTGGTCCATAAAAACTATAACTCAATGTTTGTTAATAAATAAGAACAATTCAGAACATGTTACTATTTAGAAAAGATTGGTTTCACAAAATTTCATTAGCAGCTGCATTGTAGCTGTCATGATAATTAGACTTTGCATAAACTAATAAAGTGATTACCCAGTAACCATTTCAATTAATATATTAATCTGACTCGTATCTTAAATTAAATATTAAGTTTTTATTCTGCTTTCATTAAACCATTCACTATTCTTTAACATTCCGCATATTCCGACTACAAAAACACTTTTTTATCAATTCAACCTGTACACTGGAGGGTTGCCGTGCCACTTACAGAGTAGCGCGTTTATCGCCTAGTTGTGCAATAGCATTTGAAAGATCACCACACTAACATAAAAAAGTAGCAATAAAAGAAAAACAAAATTAATCAGTTGATTATAAAAAACCCGCTCCATTCTCGGTCGGGGGAGGAACATCACAAGAGAAAAAAAAACTTTGCGAAATTTGACAGTATGTCAGGGAGGGGGGGGGGGGGAAATCCAAAACTTCAGCAAAATAGTTGTAACTTTTCTAATAAATATGTTACATGTAACATATGGTAGTAATAATCGGTATATCTGATGAAAATACAAATAATTTTTTAAAATGAACTATTTAATGATTTTTTTTATCCCTATTACTGTATTGGATTAATAGTAGTTTAAGAGCAGTAATTTTATATTCTAAAATCATTAAAAGCACTCTGCAAGCTATTGAAAAAAAACAAAGTTATGGTTCGTTTTAATATGTAGATGACCCCTTAAGCAAATTTTATATACATCATTTAAAAGTAGACTTTATTCCCAATCCATAGCTGCCAACTTGTACGGATTGGCCGTACAATGTACGGATTTTGTTCTAATTGTACGGATGAACAGTCCGATTGTACGGTTTTGCGCGCGGGAAAAACGATCGCTGAAAAATGCGAATTTTGTCAAAGATCACGTGAAAAAACGCTACTTTTGTCAAAGATTGCGTGAAAAAACGCTAATTTCGTCAAAGATTCCTTCAAAAACGCTAATTTCTTCAAAGGATCGCGAAAAAAACACTAATTTTGTCAAAGGATCGCGAAAAAAAACCGCTACTTTTGTCAAAGGATCGGAAAAAACGCCAAATTTCTCAAAGAATCTTGAAGAAAGCCCTAATTTTCGAAAAAAGAAAACGCGAATTTCGTCAAAGATCGCGGGAAAAAACCCTAATTTCGACAAGGGATTGTGAAAAGTACGCGAATTTCGTCCAAAATCGTGGGGATAAAACGCGAATTTGTTCAAAGGATCGTGAAATGAACGCGAATTTCATCAAAGTTCGTGGGAAAAAACGCGAATATCGTCAAAGATCGCGGGAAAAAAAAAAGAATTTTATCAAAGATATTTGAAAGAAAGCAAATTTTGTCAAAGAATCGCGAAAAAAACGCACATTTCGTTAAAAATCGCGCAGAAAAACACTATTTTTGTCGAAATATCGTGAAAAGAACGAGAATTTTGTCAAAAATCGCAGGAGAAACACTAATTTCGGCAAAGAATTGTGAAAAGAACGCGAATTTCGTGAAAGATCGCGGGGAAAGAACACTAATTTCGTCAAGGGATCGTGAAAAGAACGCGAATTTCGTCAGAAAACGCGTAAAAACGCTAATTTCGATCAAAAATCTTTGAAACAAAGCTAATTTCGTCAAAGATCGCAGGAAATAACGCGAATTTCGTCAAAGATCTCGTAAAAAAACGCGAATATTGTCAAGGATCACGTAAAAAAACGCGAATTTTGTCAAAGATCGCGTAAAAAACGCGAATTTCGTCAAAAGATCGCGAGAACAATGCGAATTTCGTCAAAAGATTGCGAGAAAAATGTTTGTTTCGTCAAAGATCGCAGATAAAACGCTTTTATCAAAAAATTGCGAAAAAAACGCTAATTTTATCAAAAGATCGCGGAAAAACGCAAATTTCGTCAAAAGATCGCGAAAAAACGCAAATTTCGTTAAAAGATTACGAAAATAACACAAATTTCGTTAAAAGATTACGAAAATAACACAAATTTCGTCAAAAGATCGCGAAGAAAACCGCAAATTTCGTCAAAAGATCGCGAAAAAAACCCGCAAATTTCGTCAAAAGATCGCGAAAAAAACGCAAATTTCGTCAAAAGATCGTGAAAAAATAGTAATTTCGTCAAAGGATCGTGAAAAAAACGCGAATTTTTCACAGGATCATGGAAAAAGTCCGAATTTCGTCAAAGGGCCTCTAAAAAATTCATAATTAGCACCGGAAGGGAATCCCCCCCCCCCTTTCCTCCCCAATCCTTTGGCTGTGTAACCTTTCAGAAAATTTGCTGTGAATTTCAGAATTTTTTTTTTTTTTTTTTAGAATTTCCCATGCAAAAAAATTTTCTTATGATATCTCACGTTTTTATTTTGAAAAAAAAAAAAAAAAAAAAAAAAAAGACTGTACATGAATATAGCATAGAAAATATTATGAAGTATTATTTTTTTCATTGCATGTGCATATGTTATGCATTTTTAAGCACCCAAGAATACGTCATAAAAATTGTAAGGATTTCAAAATTGACATGTTGGCAGGTATGCCAATCGTTCGGTACCAGTAACTTTCTTCTACGGTAATGTGTTGAGGAGTTAGTAGGGGGTGTTTACTTTTTTTTTCCATGACTGTATGTTAGGGAAGTTAGTGCTTATTTGTTTATTTATGTTAGTGAGCAACAAATGTTGCAGATTTTTTTTCTTTTTAAGTGGAAACTTCTTTAGGCGCGTTGAGCTTTTTTTGAGATGGGGAAAAACCACTGATTTCGAGACACTGTAACGTAACGACATGCTAGCATTTTGACACATAGACACTAGCGCGCCAAGCGGTGAATGACAGGAACTTTTCCCTCTTCAGCTCAATCCGCAAAAGAAGAAGGAAGCTAAAACTCACTTTTTCTCCCGGCGTATTGCTAAAACAAATTATTTTGTTTTTCGTCAGTTAAAATGAATTATACCGTATTCGTGACCTACCTGTTTCGTGTAACTAAAAACCGATAATGCTGTATTTTATCGTGTTGATGGTCTGGTCAATAACCGACAGTACTGGCGGAAATTTCGATTACGGAAGATAAAATACGGGGCACAGATGTCAGATACGCACTTGGGTACCTAATTGACAGCAAAATGGCGTTACTTTATTTTACAAGGTAACCCGGCTACTGTTGCTTATTTATTAATAAATTGTTCATTTACTTTTATTTTATTTTTTAAATTGTACAATTGTTTTGTTCTATAGTTATTAATGAAATTACCGTTTATTTATTGTTGTTTACTTTTTAAAACAATAGAAAATAATTTAAAAATATATATTGTAACTGGTATTGAAAAACGGGCTTTCGCCAAATTGACGTTAAAAAATCGCGCCAAACCTGTTTCGTATATCACATCTCTGCCAAATTCTCGGTTTTTTGATTTTTAGACTTTTTATCCAAATTTCCCGGATTTTTTAAATTTTCCGTTTCATTGTATCTCAAACACTACCTTCATACCAAATTTCAAGATTCTAGGGATACAGGACGTACCTCTGAGTTTTGATGATCGGTGAATCAGTGTCGAAAAGGCGAAAGTTTAAGTTCATATATCTTCTGAAATAAAAAAGACAGAAACGTGAAATTTCAGCATTTAGTTCCATTTCCACATTACTTTAGATTTACGAAGTTTCAAGTTTCTGGGAATCACCAACACAAAGATATTGGGGGTCAAAAGTACCCTGAGTTGCTTCCAGAAAAAGATGCTTACGGCTGTGCTTTCAAGACTTGGCAGGGGCACTGCCGTGTCCCCAGATGCTTTCATTAGTGCTGCTACACAATTCAACGCATAAAACATTTCCTGACGATTAAAAAAACACAAGTCGTAATTGTTGAAGTTTTCACTTCTATTGGCACTCCCGGAGTGCCTTTTTTTTTTTTTTTTCAAACTAACTTTTGAAAGATTTTATTATTTAGGTAAGCTGGAGAGGTGGGTGCAAAAGCAGAAGTGGAATCTTCGGAGCTCAGGGGATTATTTTATATGATTTATTATTATTGTTAATAAAGAATTTTAAATAGGGATGGTGAAAGATTATTTTATATAAAATTAAAGAATGTTTAATTTTTTTGCACTAGGAATGAGAAAAGGGAGAAGCAGAAATTTGTAGTTTTGGATTTAATATAAATGTATGTAATTACTTTCATAAGTGAGCGATGATTATTATACAGGGTGTCCGGTCTCAACGGTGTCCAATGGCTAATTCCTAAACCGTTAGTCATAGACATATAGCTCCAATTACAAAAATGTTTTAAATCAGGTAAAGAAACATTTAAAAAGCTATTTGGGTCAATAAAAACATTTCTTAAAAAATTACGAAATTTAAATTTTTATACGGTCTTCCGGTCCTATAAGTTATATTTAGTAATTTTTTCCTATTACACTGACAAGTAAGACAAAAAAAGTCCCATTCATATAACGCTAAAATTGAGCGAGTTATGGAACTTTAAAAATGCATGACTTATGCCACTTTTCTACTCTGTAAACAAATGAATTCGGCTTGGCTTTGAGGGATCATATACCAAGTGTTTAAAGAATTCGAAGATCTTACTTCATGTGTATCTGTGCTTTGAGAAAAAATCCTACAAGTATTATGATTAAGTCTCAAATTGGCTAAAATAACATATGTTTTATTTTGTCAGGATTTGAGACTGTTTCTCTTATGAATTCTTTTAACAAAAATTATGTTTTTTTTATAAATTTTTATGTTACTTCAACAATCGTATGTATATTTTCCAGTTCAAAATTTGTACTCGAACTTTAACCCACTTTTAAATATCCGATCGAGATTGCATTTTACATACTGGCGCAAATCCGATAACAATCTAATATTATTAAGATTTTCGGTGGTTACCATTTATACTTATTTTACAGGATAACACAAAAAATTTCGGATAGATTTCTGCCAAGGAGTTTAAGAAAAAGTTTTAGATTAGATAATACAAGACTGCGATTGTTGTGTTTTTTAACTTTTATGCAATTTTTAGCACTGAATCCGAAAATTACCTTAATTTTTAACCATCATGTGAGGATATTTCGCGAATCATAAATTTTCATATTTAAAGAATAACAAAAATTGAATACTATAAAGTAGAGGAGATGGTTGTGTTTTTTAACTTTTGATAATTGATTTTTACACACTTTTTAGCACTGAATCTGAAAATGACCTTCATTTTTAACCATCAAGTTAGAATTTTTTTGCAAATCGCAAATGTGTAAGTTAAAATATAGCAAAAATCTCATACTATAAAACATATGTAAAACATTTTTTATTTTATTTTATTATAAAATTTATTCGATATTTTTCCTTATCCTGGGATTCTTACAGCTAAACAGATGAATGGTCCGACGAGATGGAGGAGGAAATTCAATTTTAACATTGAACTTCTTAACTTTGAAATTTGCAATTTTCGAAAAATCCTGATATGATAGTTAAAAATGAAGGTCAATTTCGGATTCAGCAGTACAGAATATATAAGAATCAATTATCAAAAGCTAAAAAAAATGACATAACCCAACTTTTGCAGGCTTGTGCATTCTAATAATATTTTAAAATGCGTATCAGTATGTAAAGAATTGAGGCTGTTAATTTAGAATGATTTTATTTAACAAAAATTCTGTTTTTTCTTTCTTCTTAAATGCTTATTACAAATTGTATATTTTACATTAATATGCCAGAATGATTAAAGATTTCAAATTTATATTACAATGTTAATTTTACTCCCAAACATTTTTTTATATCTGACGAAATTGTATTTCGACTAAATTTGTGAATGACCCCCAATTTGCATCAAAAAATATGCTCCTACTTTAAACAGTTATTACTCGGTCAATTTTAATCGTAGAATAACGGGACTTTTTTTGTATTACTTGTCAGTGTAAAAGGAAAATTTCACTAAATATAACTTATAGGACCGGGGGACCGTATAAAAATTTGAATTTCGTAACTTTTTAAGAAATGCTTTTATTGACCCAAATCGCTGTTTAAATGTTTCTTTACCTGATTTAAAACATTTTTGTAATTGGAACTATATGTCTATGACTAACGGTTTAGGAATTAGCCATTGGACACCGTTGAGACCGGACACCCTGTATATATATATATATATATATATATATATATAAAGGTTTAAAGAGTAATATTTCTTGCTATTTTTCTTAACAAAGTAAATTTTTTATATAGTAAAATTCAACAAAGCTTTTTATATCTCTGAAACAAACCAACAGAAATACCCTCTAAACATGCATGTTGTACATTACTTCCATATCTTACCAAAGAGTTCTTATAAAAATTTCATTGTACGGTGCTCTTTAAAATTGAAGTATGGTCATCCTTTTTTGCGGGGAGGGATTGAAGGTGAATGGAAATCCTGACTATGAATTCTTTGTATTGGTCTTTAATTTTTTGTGTGTGTGTGTTTATGGTTTTATTTATTTTTTCAATAACCTCAAAAAAGTAATGATATCAATACAAAAACCCTTAACGGGTTAAAAGTTTGTGACGCAGCACTTTATCTTATGCTCTAAGAATTTTAAATATGGAGCTTAAAAATAATGATATCAAATTTTGAGTGACGCTATACTATTAATTATAATCTCTGTATATATTATTTATTTCATCTTTTTATTTTTTTATAATCGCATGTGCAAAAATTATGTTCAATTTAAAAAAATGTATAAAAGTTTATTCATTGATGCTTTAACATTTACACCTCTCATAAGTTCCAAGTATGAGTTTTAAAAGATATGATATCAAAATTTTAGTGACGATTTGATGTGGCTTTAAACGATTTGTTTTAAAATCAAATTTAAATTATTTTTTGCTTTGGTTAAGATATATTCACACATCTAAATAATAGTTTTAATTTTCCAATATACTTTAAATATGTCACTTTCACTGAATTTATATAATGCATTTAAATGTATTTATTTGAATAAATTGATTTATCCTTTGTCCAATGCTATTAAAAATTTTAAATAAGATTTACATAAATAATTTTTTTGCGTCATTGTATCCAAACTAAGTGAAATGTATTCAAATGGATACTATGAGGCAAAAAAATTATTTACGTAAATCTTATTTTAAATTTTTAATAGCATTGGACAAAGGATAAATCAATTTATTCAAATAAATACATTTAAATGCATTATATAAATTCAGTGAAAGTGACATATTTAAAGTATATTGGAAAATTAAAACTGTTATTTAGATGTGTGAATATATCTTAACCAAAGCAAAAAATAATTTAAATTTGATTTTAAAACAAATCGTTTAAAGCCACATCAAATCGTCACTAAAATTTTGATATCATATCTTTTAAAACTCATACTTGGAACTTATGAGAGGTGTAAATGTTAAAGCATCAATGAATAAACTTTTATACATTTTTTAAAATTGAATATAATTTTTGCACATGCGATTATAAAAAAATAAAAAGATGAAATAAATAATATATACAGAGATTATAATTAATAGTATAGCGTCACTCAAAATTTGATATCATTATTTTTAAGCTCCATATTTAAAATTCTTAGAGCATAAGATAAAGTGCTGCGTCACAAACTTTTAACCCGTTAAGGGTTTTTGTATTGATATTTATATTACATTCATTCTGATGGGCATAGCAATCTGTTGGAAATAAAACTACCATCGTTAATATTGTTTATTGCAAAAAGGCATCAGTTTATGTTAAGTATTTAATAAATGTATACTAAATTACTGTTCTGTATTATTTTAGTTTGCTTTTATCTTTATCACTTTCAATGGTATTATGTACCTTATAAATACGAGGTGGAACCCGTCGAATTTCGACGAAAGAAAATGTTTACTAAGGAACTGTTGCATCAAATTTATAATACATCGACAACAATAATTACAATAAAAAATCCATCTTACACTTGTTAATTTAACTCTCCAAAGACATATTTTAACCTAAGATTAACAAAATACTTTTTTCATAAACTTCAACTGTTAAAATTAAACTTTATTCATATACGTAATCAGTAACATATAATCAAGGTAAGTAATTTTGATTAAGTTATCAATTGATGCTTGGTATTACGGAATGAAAAAATCAGCAAAAATGATTTTACCTTGACATAATCATAGAACCCCCCCCCCCCCCCTTTAAATCTAAACAAATCAAGTCATTTTCAACGTTTCACATCAATATTAGCCATTTAAAAACATTTTAACGTGCAATAGGTTATTGATAAATATATTTTCAAGCTTTAAGTCACGTTTGTCAACTATTACAACTTGCCATGTTAAAATTCCCACTCGTGATTTGAAGTCTTATAACAATCTCTGTACCTGCGCGTAAAAATTCCAGAAATTTATAACTTTTAGACGCATTCATGGGGAAATATCTCGTTTTATCAAATAAAATTATCGGTTTCTTTTAAAAATGACGTCATTTTCAGTCACTGAAATATTTTGCCTATTGTCTCAAACTCAAAGTCAGCGAAATGAAAAAATAGTGAAATATAACAGCATCATCAGGGAAATTGTGTCTTTTTTAAAGCGTAACGTCATTTTCTGTTCAAATTTTTAAAAAATATATTTTTAATTGTAATGAGAAAATGGCATCAGTAAGAATACAATCAATAAAGATAACTAAACCACTTTTAATAGAAATGAAGTACTTCAGTTGCCACGATTAGAAAATTGGTATTAAAAACTATAAAAAAATTAATAACTCAAAAATAAATTGAGGTACAGCTTTCAAACAAATTGCATTTAAAAGTGCATTTTTTTCCGCATACGACGGTGTAAACATTTAAAACGTGGTATGTTTAGAAGTTTAAAATTTTGCAGTAGCAAAAATTGCAAAACCAAATTTTTATTTCAAATTTAAAAGTGTTGCCATTCGCAGAATGACGTATGCGTTACGCACAGATATGTTTGTCCTTTATAATATAGATAGTAGACTCCCTTAAATCCACGAACGCCTAAAATCCGCGTATTTTTTCAAATGTAAATAATGTAACTTACAGTTAAGTTGCAGGAACAAAATTCAAGGTGGCGCCGAAATCAGCGACTACCACAATTTTTTTTCACTAAATTTTTTGTTAATCATTCTCTTTGGGATATTACAGTTGATTTATCACTAAATAAATTTACTTACTTTTGATTTGATATAAATTAACATATCTATATAAAAAATTCCAGGGTTCGAAATAGAAAAATCCACGAACCAAAACGCTATTTTAAAATTATTGTTCACAGAATTTTTTTTTTAATTATAGACAAATTTATTTCTTAACATACAAAGCAGTATAAGAAAAGCATTCAAGACTCTAAATAACAATGAAAAAAGTTACAGAGAGCGCAATAAGCTATATATATTGATAATAGCATTAACACTGTTTTCCTTGCTTCTTTCCCTATTTCTTATGTCATCACTAGTTTGAAATACCGGTCTTTTGTTTACTTTTTACATATTATATTTAACTACAGTTGCATTAATAGTTTACTTTCATTCATCTTTACTTATTTAAATATGTAACTTACCTTTTTCTCGGCAGTCTTTAACTTTAAATACTCTTTATTTAATTTATTTCTGGGATGTTTACTTCATAAACATCGTTAACCCTTGCCATTCTCGGTATGTAAAACCATCCATGTAGTGCTAATAACGAGTAATGATGTATCGATCTAACGTTCGCTTTACCACTAGATGGCAGCATAGGACTTTTGGAATCAAATTGAATCGATTTCATCCATAGTAATTTAATATTTTTCTAAATTTTTCTTTTTACATAATTATTTTAATAATTACTTACTTTTAAACTAATAAATTATTTTAATATTTTGCGTATTTTAATGTTTCACTTTATTGTAAGTATTCATTATAATTTCCCTTGCTTAACCCTTTCAGGGGCAATGTACTTATATTCGAAAAATGTTGAAATAATTTATTTGACACCAGTATTTACAAGAGAATTTATTTGTAAAGGAGTAAAAGCATATTTTCGCGTACTTAATCCGTAACTGGAGACGGGAGTCAAAAAGACTCTGTGTTGTTCTTTGGCTCTGATTATCGCGTCGTTTTCAGTGTACTGTCAAGTAGTTCTTTTTTCATTACATGATTTCCAGAAGATATTGCGTTTCCAAAATAAATCCCAATTCTGTTTACAAAAGACAAAAAAGAAAAATAGCATTGGAGTCTTTTTGACTCAATGTCTCTGATCGCATAAGGAAATTCATGTCTTCAGTTTCAGGTTAATAAAGGTGAACATTTCATTTTAAAATTCCGGTGCCAATGTATCAATTAAGGATTAAAATTATGTGATGGCATGATGGCATCACCACCCTTCAAAGGGTTAACTACCAATCAAATTAATGTTTCAAAAATGTAAACAAATCAAAGACCAGAAATCCGCAAAATTCTAAAATCCGCACAACCTCTGGTCCCAAGCTGTGCGGATTTGAGAGAGTCTACTGTATTATTAAATTAAATTACTGTTTTGAACACAATCAGCAGTTGGTAACTGTAAACACAATTGGTGATTGACAACCATTTGTACAATCTATCTACATTGTACCTGGCCTATGTAAGTACCTTTAATCCAATCTTTATATGTTATTAGAAAGATTTTTTTTCATCCTCTTGCTTTTAATCCAGTTGAGTAAAATATACACATGTAAATAAAATAACAATTTATATGCAATTTAATAATAATTTGTATTTTTCATTCAAAACACATATTTTAGATCATTAATTGTACACAACCATTGGCCCAAGGACAACAAAAACACCATTATTTTTATGCAGAATAAGTTGCCTGATATGATAAACTTTGCTATTAAATAAATAAAAGATTATCTTTTGAATATTGTCGTGACAAACAATTTTCAGGCAAGAAAGTTGTGCAGTAACAATTTATTGGAAGGAGGGATAAATTATTGATCAAATATATTAGGATTGGAAACAGCAAACTTATAAAAAAATTTCAGCATGGAAGTATATAAAAAGGAGAAAATAAAACAAAAAGCAGGGAGAAATAAGTACCAAATAGTTTTTCAGTCACTCAAGAATTTTATAAACTGCCCAAATTAACTTGGTGTGATTTGAATTCCACAGAAAGATTCAACAGACTGAAATCTGTAATCACTAAGCAGATTGTGTTTTATATTTAAAATAGGAGAAGATGATGGTTTCAATTTATTTAATTTTAATAAAATTCATACTTTATCTCAAATAATTTATTTTGACTCCTTCTACCTGATTAAAAACCACTCACATTTAGAGTTGCCTTTACACGTTGGCTAAACCAGTATGGAATATATGGCTTACAACTTAAAAAGCTCTATAAAGTGCTTGTAAAATGTATATCTTTAAACTGCTACCAAATCAAAAGGTGTTAATTGCTCTATAAAGTGCTTATAAAATGTATATCTTTAAACTACTATCATATCAAATCAAAGGTGTTAATTTTTTATGTTACTGTTTAGTTTTAATCAGAAGCTTTATTTGGTGGGTAAGGTTATTTGCTCCATTTGATTCTGCTATATAAACAAAAATATTACATCATCAAAAATTAATAAACTAATAATAAAAAAATCTACATCTTGAAGAAATCTACATATTCAAAGGTGAAATATATAAAAAATAAAAACAGAAAATTACTCAATACATAGAAACTTCAATAAAATAAACAATCAAGCAGATTTGTGTCTGCTACTTAAAAATTGCATACCACTTGATTATCCCACTGACCAATTTCGCCAAATTATACAAATCGCAAACTATAGGTACAAATGGAAGAATGTTGCCATTCTAGAATTTTAAGGTAGGAAAATTAATGAATTTAAATTTTAAAAATCACTAAAGAATAAGGTTACTTTAATGATGACGTTTACTTATGGCATAGTGACACACCAAATATAAAATTAGATTTATTTAGACGATTTCGGGCAAAAGAGTACCAATAGTTTACATATTTAAATGCATAATTATTAAACCATAAAGAAACAGATATTTTTAAGATATTGTATTTGCGAATAAAATGTAAGTATTTTAAATGTAATAATTGAATTTATTAAGGGACATAATAAATATGAATGATAACGGAAAATTGTAAGGAGCCTAATGGTCTTTATTTAGTCAAAAATGTAGATTGGATATAACTATAAAATGTGTGTAAAAATTAGATATAGGCTTAAAACAAAACAAAAAATAATCAAAATTTGTAGTAATGTAAAAAAGAATAAATAAATTTGTAAAACATTAGTAATAAAAATGCAAATAAAACGTCGAATTAAAAAGATTTGATGACGTAACAAACAAGTCACACGTGTAACATGTTTAATATCAAGTGAATGTGACATTTATGATCATCCATTATTGGCATTTAATCTTACAGTTTGGCGACAGTTTCTTGGTTGATGGGATAATCAGTACCGGAAATGTAATAAATTCATCTTATGATTCTAAAAAGTCTTCAATTCAAAAATTGTTAATGACAAATTATAAAAGTTATCTTTAAATATTCTGGGAAATTTTAATGCCATTTGTAACCCAAAACTTTACATTTTCTATATACCGTATTTTATGGGAAAAACGCTGCAGCGTTTACGAGTTTGAAAGTTAATTTTTTTTCAAGTGCGGCATTTACGATTATTTTTGTTTGCGCACATAAAATTGGGATAAAATAAAAATTCTTTAAGGCAGTTCTTCAAGCCTCCTCTCAACAACGTGGAACTTTCTGGCGCATTTTCTGATATTTTTAAACGTAAGGGCATAAATTTGGAAGGTCTGACTATTGAAGTGATTTGAAATCGCAACAGATTTTCCCTTTTTAGGGTTCCACACTTAAAAAGTAAAAACAGAACCATTATAAGATCACTCCTGTGTCTGTCTGTCACAGCCCTTTTACTCATAAACTATTCAACATGGAAAGCTCAAATTGGGGGAAAGTAATAAAGACTATTGACCCGCATATTTACAGATTAATAAATATTCATAAATATATTTAGGAAAAATGTAGAGGGGCTAATTAAGTTACTTGAAAAAATAAAATTTCCTTTGTATATCGTGTGAAAGCTTCGTAACGCTGAAATCAAAAATATATTTCATTTAATTTTAGGTATTATATTTTCAAAGTTATGGTGGAAAATGAAATGCAAAAATATGTTCCCCCATCTAATTCCGAATCTATTGAAACTAAAATTATGAAAAAATTAGAGGTAGTAGACATTAATTTAAACCTTGCAGGAAAATTATAGCGATTCCCCTAGGTCACATAGTTTTCGAGAAAATCACATTTTTCCGTTACACTCAAATTTCGATTTACGGACTTCAACAAAAGTGTTGCGCAGAGCTGGAAGTACCTATCGTAGCAGAAGTATAAAAGCATTGTTGATCATGAATTTCTGAAAAAATCGTCTGAATCCTTCTGCCCCAGAAAGGGTTAATCTAAAATTTTAAATGCATTAGAAATTAAAATTTTACGGGCATTACAGCACAGCACAGTACACCATCAAAATCTGAAATTGTGCACTGCTACATTTCCACAGGGCCCGACTTAGGCTATGGGGGGTCCCGGGGCAAGAATCATTCTGGAGGGACCCCTTCTATCTATCTATAGAATTTTTTTGCGAATAATGTGCAAGTAGCTACTACTAAACTTCATACATATTGTAAGTATGCATAAATTTTGTACCCGGTACTACTTACATCTGTATACAGAGTATCACAAAAAATGGTCACAACTTTAAGAAAAAATGCTGGTATGATAATAGTAGAAAAAAGGATAGATTGGTTGACATGAGTATTTCTTTGCAAACTTCGCTTATCTACGTACATTATAAGATATCTAAAAGAAAATGCCTCAAATGCGTCATAATGAATGGTTTTAACTTGCCATGTTACGTGAAAACATTAATGAAGAATTTCTTTTGAAAACAATAGAATACTAAGTTGTCATAATAGAATTTTAATAATTAGTTTTCTAATGATATAGTTTGTTTTTTGCATGGGTGGCAGGGGGACTGCACTCCCTTCCTAAATGTTTGAAAATATATGAATTTTTATTACTTTTGGCTAATTTTAATCATTTGGCACCTTTTAATGAAAATCTTGATTACTCTCATGGGGGCCTGGGGCAGCTGCCCCGCATGCCCCTGCATTTCCGGAATGTGAATAGGCAAAGTAGAATCGTCGCTCATCGATTTCAGACATTTTTGGGTATGCAGGCGACGATTTATCTTATCCGTGTGAACTAAATGTCATTTCGTACTAATTAATTGATGCTCTAAAACTTTCTAATTGAAAAATTTTCTTTACCTCTTTTCGTTTTCGATTTGCAATGGCTATCTTCCAAATTTCGCCACTAGGGGTACTGCTGTCGTTTGCATTAGGGCAGGTGTAGTCGCTTTACTGTACCGTTGCCTTACTTGTATAGCTGTAGCTCTCTCCGTTCGCAAGTATTTTCAGGTTAAAGGGACTGTCCTTTTCACCCTGTATACTATACAGCTATATCCAATAGGGTGGGTCGAAAAAAGAAATTTTTTATTTTTGGAACGCTTTAGTGCAGAAAAGTTGCCTATTGTAATAAGAAGAAAAACGGCATAAAAATTTTTAAAATCAGTTAACATCTTCCATTCGCGCAAAAGTTTATGAAAAGTTGCAAAAATCGCGTCTTTTTTCTTATTTTTTTAATTTAATTAAAACTTTAAAAAGAAACACGCTTTAACTTTTTATGCTTGTTTCATGGTTTACGTAACCTAAATAAATTAAATTCCAATCAATAAACCAATTTTTTTTGTTCGTGCAAGAACTTGAAAAAAAACAGAAATTTACCAATTTTTCGCAATTTTCACCGTGCAACTCTTAATTCCTTTTGCTAAAACAAAACAACACTGAATTCATCACGTGCACTTTGAGTTCCACCCACATCCTATTTAACGAACCGTCCAATTGTTGGTTGTGGTATTTATATTATTATAAATACCACATGCATGTTAATGAGGAATTCTAATTAAATGCTTATGTAAAAAAAAAAAAAAAAAAAAAAAAAATGAGTTGAGGTTCATGATTCTTCAATGGAATTACAATTTAGGGGAAAATCAGATATATTCACAAAACAGTTACAAAAAAGTTA
Source organism: Maratus speciosus (assembly GCA_963932465.1). Taxonomy (NCBI): domain Eukaryota; kingdom Metazoa; phylum Arthropoda; class Arachnida; order Araneae; family Salticidae; genus Maratus; species Maratus speciosus. Next base: position 626,024,872 of record OZ010789.1, on the reverse strand, counting down.
AATGTCAAGACCGAGCGGAAAGGTCGTGATCTTCAGCAAGCACTGAGTGGTTCCTCAAATAGTTTTAAATTTCCTAAAGTGGCAGTGTACTATGAAACTGAGGAACTCAAACGCACTTCTTTTAAAGAATTGAGTATGAGGAAGATACAAACCGAGTACATTGACTAAAAGGCCAAATGGCAGCTGTGAATTAAAATTAACGCAACAGTGCAAAACAGCGATCGTTTCGCAGTTTCTGATCGGCCAGAAGGTGTCACAGCGTCAAGTGTTCTGGATAACCGACACAGATTCTTCTGGGATTTCATTCACAGATTCATTTCAGGACGGATTTGAAAAGCCAATTCCACACCCCCTGAGGAAAGTTCGGGTCTTTTTTTGACGGACAAAAATGAGATACTTTGTTCGTCGAAAAATTTAATGCCAAGCAATTTCACAGGAATATGAAATAAGAACACTATTCTCTTTCCAGGAATCTTGATCAACTTATATTGGACATGCATCTCCTTCTTCGAGTTCATCAAATGATATAACTCAAAACATTATTTAGTGTTTGTCTGAACTATCAATATCACTAGAAAAACTAGAAGTAGTAGGTGTGATGGTACTGTAACAAATCCTAGATGGAATAACAGTGTTTTCCACCAACTAGAAATTCATAAAATGAAGAGCATTTGCATTCGGCATTTTAATGAGCTTTCTTATAGCCAAATTTTCTAACATATTCACGGTCAAATTGAAGCGCCTAAATCTTTTAGTGCGCCAATCGGGTAGCAGCTCACTTGCTGTGAAAAAGCTCCTGTGGTCGATTGTGAACCCGAAGATTGTTCGATTCCTGATATAGACATGACTTGTTTGAGCGGAGAACAGCAGTATTTTTGGGACATTTTGAATGCAATTACCTTGGGACATTGTTCAGAAGGCGAATTGGGACCCTGTTACTTTGTCCAATTCCAGATGAATAACTGTGGCCAACCGAGTCCTTCTGTCAATCCAGTAATAGAACGAATTGTTTTTTGCGCACCCAGAGAATATTCTCTTGGCAATGATTGTCGATTAAAGAAAACATATTCGGGATATTGGTTACAGAAGGATCGTAAAAGCAAGACAAACCATCCCAAAGCAGAAGAATGTTAGAAATGTAATGCTACAGAATTGAAACATTGAAGCTTCCGATTACATAGAAATTATTAATTGGAATTCTTGTGCAGTGTATCCTTCCCCAATGTCGCGGGACTTATGTGAAGATTATATTAAATCGTTCATCACTTCTGACACTACTCTCATCAGAGAAATTCAAAGGTTTCTCTGTCACACTGAGACTGTTAAGATGTGTGTCAAACTTGTGACAGAGACCTCGAATAAGTTATATGGACATGAAGCTAAAGATGGCTGTATCCAAACAATACTGAAGTCTAAATCGGTTATGCCACATTTCTCCAAAATATCAGACTTTAAATGTGTAGTAGATACAAAAAAGAAAACGTAAAAACACAGTAAGCAAAGAATGCTACTCAATGGAAAACCTTTGTAAATAATTGCAAATATAATGTAAATGACACATCAAACAATTGGACGGTTGGTTGGGTAGGATGTGGGTGGAACTCAACTTGCAACCACCACCACGGGGTAAGTTCAGTGTCGTTTTGCTTTAGCAATATGAACTAAGAGCTGCACAGTGAAAATTGCGAAAAATTGGTAAATTTACGTTTTTTTTCAAAGTCTTGCGCGAACAAAAAAGAAATGGATTATTGATCGGAATTTAATTTATTTAGGTTACATAAACCATGAAACAAGTACAAAAAGTTTAAGCATGTTTGTTTTTAAAGTTTTAAATAAATTAAAAAAATTAGAAAATGATGCGATTTTTGCAATTTTTTGTCAACTTTAAGTACAATGCGCGAATGGAAGATGTTAACCGATTTTTAAAATTTTTATGCCGTTTTTCTTCTTATTACAATAGGCAACTTTTCCGCACTAAAGCGTTTCGAAAATTAAAAATTTCTTTTTTTCGACCCACCCTAATATCCAACCCTACGTTGTATAGTTTTCACAGTCTTAGTATTCTTTCAGCAACGGTATTTTTTTTAATAATACATTTACTAATTCATATATTATTGTACGGAACCCTCTGTGTGCGAGTAGTACTCGCACTTGACCGTTTATTTGATAAATAAATTTCTTATCGAATTATAAGCGATTCTGGTCACTTGACGACAAGTTTTTTGCCTTTCTCGGGCTGCCGGAGTGGGAATTTGGTTTAAAACGTCCACTTAACGATTTTTCGCGGTAAAAAACTCGCAAAATGTGTCAATCGGTCGCGTGAAAATACCACGAAATTTGCTAGGCATTCGCGGGAGTTGACCATAGTTTAAAAATGCAAACTTTCCGGAAAAGGGGGAAATTTTTTTGGATGGGAGCCTCCTGCCCACGATATTCTTTTGGGCGGGATTTTAAAATTTTGGGCGCGAATCCCGCCATCCCGCCCTGAAATTCAAGCCCTGCGAAAGATTAAAAAACATTTTAGAAAATGTAGCATAACATGTTCATCCACTCAGCTCTTCAATTATATAATCTACAAAATAACATAGTTAAAAAAAAAAAAAAAAAAAAAGACGACTACCTCAAATCTACAATGCTTGGGACCAGAGATTGTGGAGATTTTAGAATTTTGTAGATTTCTGGTCATTGCTTTGTTTAAATTTCTTAAACTGCGATTTGAATGTAATAATGCAATCAAAATTGTAATGAATGCTTATAATATAGTTAAATATTAGAATAAGTAAAGTAAAAAACTAAAATGAAAATAATAAGTAAATAATTAATGTATAATTAAATATGCATAATATAGATGAGGTACATTTTTCTTGAATTATTCAATGAAGCTTTCCTCATAAAGGTTATTCTTACAGGTTATTAAGGCTTTCCTCTTATTAATTCACATCAAAATCATAAAGTTAAAAAGTTTCATTTCAGGCTTAGCCAGTCTTAATAACTAAAAAAGCTTAATACATACATATATTTGGTAAGAAGATTGTAATTACCAGTGATATCAGCAATATCTTAATTTTTTTTTTCAGAAATAAATTTATACTTCCTTCATGAAAAACCATAAGTTCAGTCATATTATCGAGAATTACATATCAAAATATATACGGAATGATGAAAGCTTCATTGTTTACATCTGTGATAATGTGCGGACTTTAGGCATTTGCAGATTTTAGGGTTGTGGATTTGAATGAGTCTACTGTATTATTATGTAATAACATTTTAAACATACTCTGTCAAGTTCTGCTGAAATGTTGAATTCATTTGATGACAAAAAGCTTGTAAGAGATTGACCCTGTTGAGGACGAGGAAAAAAGCATTCTGTTGGCACAGTCATCTGCTGACCTTCAAAATTTTAAAGAAAAGATAATTTCACAAAAAGGAAAATTAGTTCTTAAAAAATATAACATAAATAAATATTAAAACAGAAAAAAATAACATATTTACTAGAATCTAAGACATGCCTTATTTTTTAGTCACAAAATTAAAGATTTTTGTTTAAAACTTATAATTATAAACTCACAAGAAAATTTTAAAAAGAAAATAATCATAAGGCAATCAAATTTTGAATATTTTTGAGGCTCAAAGTTTTAAAAACTTTTCTTTATATTCCCACCACATTGGGTTTTAAGGAATTGTGGATGTCTTCGTACTCAATTGCGAGATGTCTTCCCTTAAATGGTCTTGTGTTTGGTTAAAAATAAATAAATAAATAAAGCCGTCTTAGATTAGAGTAAATATTGCAATGCAATTCATTAGGTTTAAAATATAGTCTAAAAAGAAAAGCGTTTTATGATGAATATGTTTTTAAATGTGAATTTTTAATGAAATGAGAAAATAAAATCAAAACGCTATAATTTTATATATCTAATCATAAAAAATAAATAAAAAACAATTATTTTCAAACATTATAATTTATTTTGGGACTAGAGCTACTATACACAAAAATGCCAAATCCACTACATTGCCTGATCTACCCATTTTGGAGGCAAATATCTACCACAAATGTGCTTGACTTTTTTATTATTAACTTTTATAACTAAATAGACACTTTCAGTGCGACGTCAATCATGATGTTTTGCTTGGAAATTGACTCCAAACAAACGGTTTCTATGTTTCATATCTTATTAAATATAAATTGTAGAAAATGTTACCATTGCATAACTATAAAGTATTAAAACATATATCTATGAGATACAGCTGTAAAATATAATCGAAATAGAAAACACAGCGTAGAAACCGTTTGTTTGAAGTCAGTATCCAAGCAAAACATTATGTTTGATGTCATGATTGAAAGCGTCTATAAGCATAATTGGCAAAATGTCATGTGAAGATGGACAGTTGAGATCAGTGGCGGCCAGTATGCCAAATAAGAAAAGAGGTTGAGATACACAGAAAAACAGAGACTCCGCACTCCCTCTTTTGGACAAAGAATTTCATGCTCATGATTGGGAGTTATAGTTTGAAAGCACATTTTATTACAATAAAATGCTATGTGTCTTTATTTACTATTATTTTTAATGGATATTTTGAGAACATTTTTAAAAATAACATCCGAATAAAAGCACTGATGACATATTTGCAATATTTTGCTAAACAAAATAGATAAAAACGTTTTTCAGGAAGTGTCATAAAGTGTGTATAGCAGATGCAATGCACCTGTACTTCTCATTTATACTGGCCCAAAATGAAGCTGAAAAACCATTATTTAGTCTCATTTTATAAGAAAAGGTATATGGTTCCAAAAAGTTTTGCATTCAGATCTTACTCCAGTGAGACTGAAAGATTTCTTGATTTACCTATCTCTATTCTTGACTTTGAAAGTACTTTAGAGTTCCAAAAACTTGCACTGGCTCTTATTAAAGACATAAACATAGTCATCCTCAGGTTCAAAATACAAAAACCGATGTTACTAATGTCTTATTTTTCAAATTTCATTCACTTGGTGATAAAAATAAGACATTAGTAAAATTAATTTTTGTATTTTGTACCTTAGGATGATTAGATTGTGTTTATAGTGAAAGTGCTAGGAATTAATATAATTTAACATCTTTTAATATTTTTATCATCTTTCAAATAATAAAGCACATTACGTGTTAATTTAACTTTTTAAAGATGAATTTTAGCATTTGACTTATTTATTTGCTTATATTTGCACTTGTATTGTTACCGTATATACTCGTGTATAAGTCGACCCCCTAACTTTCGAATGCAAATTCTGGAAAAAATCAAAAACACGCGTATAAGTCAATCCCCTAACTTTTTGCTTCAATTTTGCACAAAATCAAACCAAAGATTTCACTTGCCAATGCAAAAAGGTAGTAAGTTAACAAAAACAAATCATTGAAATTTTTTTAAATGATAAATTATTATTATTTGTATATTTTATATATTATTTTTCTATTCATACACATAAAATGCCATATTTTTGCAGTATTTGAAGGAATTTTTTGTTTTTGCTTTTCTAACTGATTCACGTATAAGTCGACCCCCCCAAATTTGCTTACCGAAAACTGTCATAAATTCCTCGACTTATATGTGAGTATATACAGTATGTCAAATGTTAATAAAAGCAATTAAAAAGAATGCAACGTATCTACAGTCCACATCAAGAACGACATAGTGGTTCCAGTAAACCAGCATGCTCCTATCTCCTATGGAAAAATTAAATCACTCAAAAGGTACCACGATGGTTGGCATTACAAGATCAGAGCAGTTTTTAATACAGACTACTGATAATAAAGTACCCTCCATGCACTTCATACTAAATTTCAAAATTAATTACTTACATCACTGACTTTAATAAACACCTGAAATATCAAACTGCATTACCTTCAAAAATGCTTTTCCTTTTAGCTGGTACTCCACTTTTAAGAGAACTTGGCAAGGAAAAGTCTTCAGAGTTATCAAGTTCGTGCCTACTTATTTCTGATGTAGCATCAGATTTTGATCTTGAATGTACAGGTTTCCAATTAGAATTAACTACATCATATGAATTTGCAATCACAGCTTTTCCTGTTTCTTTAATGTCAGACATCGATAAAAAGCTAAAGGCAGAATCTTGACTGTTGTTTCTTTCCCGTAGTGTAGAGGTGCTGCTCCTTCGTGATATGAAACCAGTATTTACATTTTCAGTAACAGTACTACAAGAACTGCTATCGATTATTTCATCACTTTCAACAGAAGACGGATATATAACAGAATCAACTGTTTTTGCAACTGATACAGTAGTTTCCATGGAATGGAAAAACAAATTATCACAGCTTTTTGATTTACTACAGAGACTAATGAATTTAATATCCATTGAAGGTAAGCTACTACAATGTTTGAGTGGTCTGTTAATGACATGGTCTGAAACTTTACAAAAATCATTTCTCTTTTCTAAAATATCAGAAGACACACCAGATTCATTAGCAAAAACATCACTATTTTCAGGCATGTTCAGAAAGACATCTTCATTACTTTGTTCCTCGAATAACTTGAGCTTATTCCTAAGAATTTTACTTTGAGCTGAGAGTTGAGACTGATACTTTCGAGCTTGATTGATGGGAATGCGTTTCTTTCTAATATACCTAGGAGAATTAGAAGGAATAATAATTGGATCATCTTCAAGTTTATTTAACCCAGGAGTATTAATGGTGCACTCTTGAATGATAGATGAATTATCAGCCATAATGCATCAAAATTTCCACCTAAAAATAAATCAACTTATTTAATAACATAGGTACTAAATAAGAGAAACAATATACTGATTTGATATTTAAACACTATATGTAACTAATACATAGCAGTTTAAATTTTTAGTAAACTAAGTCTAAAAAATATATATCTGTATAATTTTATTTCAGACTAACATAAATTTGAACTTCAAGAAATTATACATAATAGAAAGATAAATGAATGTAGAAATACCCTCAAGACGTGCCCAACACAATTTAATCTCGTTTATAACTCTATTTTTACAATATTAAAGCATGATTCATAAAAACAAACAAAACTGTGATAAATTTTGTCATATCTACACATTCAGAACACGACAGAGAAATCTTAACACAAATAAAATAAATTACATAGATTAAAATGTTAACTCTGTACAAACCATGAACGGAAAATGAATCATAAGTTTCAATTTTACAAAGCCTGTCAAACGAATAATTCATTTGCGTAGGGAACCAAAGCACGCAGAAGAGATATGTTTATTTTGAGTAAATGTCTCTAGTAAGGAGTTTGATCGTTTATTAGACTTTTTGGACAAATGCATTGTTGCTACAGCCTCGTTTCTATTGGTTACTTTGTGGTTTTTACTACCGTGAGTGTGTTCAGAAGTGCATTTCGCGCCGCGCGCGCGCTCAGAAGTTTATGTCATGGAGTAGGTCTTATCGAAGAAAGGAATTTTAACATAATTCAATTATTTCATTATTTTTATGGTTCAAAAAAGGTAAAACCAACGACTATATTTCTTTATTCTTCCAAAACATGGTTTTCGTAACAGGAATACATGCCTATGTTCACTTAGATAAAATCTAAAATAGTCGGGAAAAACATCACGTGACCTTCTTTATCTACTTTAGCCCATTTGGCATTTAAAATTAGTTAACCAACCGCACTCAAACTCCGCGCGAGCTGCTCAAAAAAATTATGTGGGCGATTTGATCACGTGATTGTGCGTTTTCTGCTTATGTGTTATTGGTTGTGCTTTGTTTGGTAGGTTGATTGATACAATTTAAGAATTCAACTGGTGATCTAAAAATTTTAACTTTTTAACAATTTTCTTTTTATTTATTTAAAAATGATTTATCAGTTGATTTATATCTTCCGTGATAAATAAAATGCTGTTAGTAAACCAAGATTGTGATATCAACATATGAGATTTGTTTGTAATCTACTATACTGGATGGATTTCAATGGAATTTGCACTGTTAGTTAGACAGTTTTTCAGAGAAGGTTTTAATATATATATTTCTTATTTTATGATTGCATATTTCAATACCGTGTGGATAACAGACCAAAATACATCATAAAACATGAGAAATAAATGGCATTCAAAATTCTGTTAGTATAAGCAAAATACTTATTTATACTTTTAGTAGAAAATTTATAAACATTCTAATCATACTTTATTCACTACAAAACTAGACAGCAGACCTATATATTTTATCTCTTTAAAAAATATATGTACAGATATTTTTAGTTAAAATAATCTACAACTATTACATTTTATTTTTATAATGTTCAAAGTAAAATATGATTTCCAGCCTAGTCTCGATAAAAAATCACTCGTAAAGTACTCAAAAAAAAAAAAAAAAAAAAAAAAAAAAAAAAATCAAGGAATTATCCTACGTGCGATATATATTATTTTTTCATTTGGGTTTGCTTAATGTTTATATCATTATACATATACATACTTAGAAACGAAACTTTGAATATTTAAAAGGTGTTCAGATGTAAAACTTTCATCTCGAAATACCTCATTTTCTCACATTTAAATAAGTATTTTATTATTATAATAAAAATACACGTGCCTCTGTATAATAAAAATAAAAAATATATCTTCATCAAAAATATCTTATTCATTATGAAAAATATAAAACAACCAATAAACAAAACAAAAAAAAATTGTGACACAATGTGGGATCGGAAGGATTCGAACCCAGAACCCCTAGTCTCGAGTTCACTGCCTTATCCATTCGGCCATCTAGCACACATTGTTTCTGCATCAAAATATCTTTATAATTAGCACCTTAATTAATCAAATCCGTGATCTGTTCCTGAACACACTACGTGTCTACCTGTACACTACCTGAACACACTTCATCCATGATATAGACTCACTCCATGTTCCTGACTCCTGAGCTCGCGCGCGCTACGCGCGTGCTTCTTGAACACACTCCGTGACTAGAGTTTGGAGCATTTCGTTAGGTAAATAAATAAATAATCACTTTAAAAAAATGATCAAATTAATTTTAAAATAATATTAAAGCGCAAAAAAATAATGATGCAATTTCGTGACTCCTCGATCGCAGCGCCAAAATAACATGTTGAAAGAGAGTAGTAACGCCGTAGGTCGTGCTTTTCAATAAAAGATTTAACTCTTTGTGGACTTTAATGATTTGTTTGTGTCTCTGCTGTGGCGTGTAATATTTTAATTTTTATTTGAATTTTGAGCCGATGTTGATTAGTTGTCCGTCATGTGTCCTTAGCATTGTAAATTATTTCTTCATCGCCCGTTAAAAGTAAAGTTCATTTGTTTAAGATAAAAGAATTTTAAAAGCTTTCATAGATTGTGGGCTGGTTATTAATTTGTATGTGTACGAATACGTAGGGTAGATGAGATGTGCCGTAAGGACACCCTTCAAAGTTTTTGTTTATTAAAAAAATAAAACAAACAATAAAAATTTAGCTTTTATTTTTCATAACTCCCGCTTGCTTGTGTTATAATCGGAGTTATTATTGATACCCTTAATCATAAATACCAAGCAGAAAATAATGTTCCACTGTTTTTCAGTGAAAATCGTAATGACATGCTAAGAGTCAGTTTCACTCAATTAATCTATGTCTACATTATTTTCTTGCAAAAATTGCATGTTTTGCTTTTGCAGTATTATAATATTTTGAATTTTATATACTAAAGGCTATTTACAAAATTTAATTTATTCTTAATGTTTTAGGATTACTTTAATGTCCATTAATGTAATGCTTAATTAATCAATTTCCGGTAATAGAACCCCCTTGTCGACATTACAAAGTACAATTTCAGTAATGTTCTTAGTGCATATAACGTCTTATTTGACTCAAAAGCCCAGTAATCAAATTTAATCAACAAGAACAAAATGTTTATAAGTAGCTGCTTTTAATTAATTTCATGTGATTAATTAAAATTTTAATATTTAATCAGATTATTATTTTTATAACCTTGCCTTGCATATTTTAAAAACTGGTAACCAATCAAGAAGAAGGGGATAGTTTTATGTTTAAGGGCCTAGAGAAAGGAGGAGCTCATGGGGACCAATTTAATAAAGACAATTTTTTATGCCACATAAGTTGTTGTTAAATCTATTTTCTGTCTTAAATGTTTGATCATTCATCTCTGACAAAACATCTCTGAGCATAAAAAAAATATGGCTCAATCCTAGAACAAGCAAGACTTGCCAACAATGAATATGCCAATTATACTATAAATATTAAAGGTACTTGTTAGTTATCCCGTCGACCAAATTACTGTCGCCAAATTGTAAGATTAAAGGCCAATAATGGTTGATCGTAAATGTCACATTCACTTGAAAACACATGTTTACGTCATCATGTTATTTTTATTTCGACGTTTTATTTGTATTTTTATTAATGTTATACTAATTTATTTGTTCTTTCGTTATTTAAAATAAAAATTATGTCAATTTGTATAATTTGGCGGGTGGTTTTCCAATTTATATAATTTGGAGAAATTGGTCAACGTGATAACTAACAAGTACCATATTAAATTTATAGTAGTATGAAACTAGTAAATCTGCAGAGCATGGACCTCAAACGTCAGTTCTACAGTTTTATTTTGAAATCATTTTATTTAATATTTGAAACATTTAATCCACTGTTTCATTTTTTTTTCATATTTGTATTATTAATTACTACAAGTAATATTAGCAAGTAGTCTCAGAGAATTTAACTGTTAAGAATTGTAACGGAAAGTACGATTCCATGTGATGCACTAATACTACAAGATATTTTTTTCATTGTCTAAAACTAGTGTTGGTTTTAACACCACTCACACTCTATTAATTAATTTTTCTTGCATAAATTGCTTAAACTGTATATTTAAGGGAATGGAATTATTTAATAATTAAAATTATTTGACTAGCTATTAAATATATGTGGAACCATTTTCCCTTGTGTAGTAGCATTTCAAGCACAAACATGTATTTCCTAAATCATATTTAAAGTTTTACTAATACATTATCATTTGAAGTTTGGTGGTCAGCAGGGTTGCCGGCTTTTAGCCAGGCCAAAAAAAGCCGGCCAGCTTTATTTGGTTTTAACCACTTACAAAAAGCCGGTTTTTATTATTAAAAGTTGGTTTACAGCTAATTCATATTGATTAATTATTTTTTATGCACTAATAAATATTTTCTACTAAAAGAATTATAAATTTCTATTAAATTTTGTTATATAAATAAGTCTTGACTGCTAGAATACAATAGTGAAGGCATTATATATATAAAAAAAAAATTTATAAATATTGAAAAGAATATAAGTTAGACATTAAACTGGTGTTTTAAAATTCTATATTACATAGCCTCACATATACTACACATTTTAAAGATTATATTTCATTAAACAATCACAAAATGTAGCACATCAAAATGGAAACATTCTTAATTCTTACGAGTCCATATGGAAAGATTGCATTATAATCCTAAAAAGAGAAATTATAAAAGGGTCTAATATTTAAGGAGAGTTGGGTACATAAATGTATAAAAATAAATCTAGCAATTATGCAAATTAAATAAATAAATAAAATACATTCTGTAAGTAAAATTGAAATAAAATTTTGAAAAGTTTGTTGTTATTTAAAAGAGTGCATATTCATGCATATGCTGTTCATAATATATCCGAACAAGTCAGGACCGACCCTAGTTCGGATAAGCAAAAGTTCGGATAAATGGACAGACAATTTAAGGGATGTTTCTGACTATACTAAAACCTTCACACGTTATCTAAGCTTAGGATTGGCAGCACCAGTTAGTGCTGGCATGTTTAAAAATTTTCTTTCTTTTTGTCTTTTAAAAAAAAAAAATGTTGTTTACATTTTTATCATTAATTTTTTTTTCTTTTTATCATTTTCTAAACTACAGAGATTATAATTTAAGGAAAAAAGCTTTTGATTGATGCTTGGTTCAACGAAGACATTATTTTCACTGCTGCCATACCTCTAATTCTTCTTAAATACTGATAGTTGAATAGGATCAGCGTTCTTCTGCCGTTCGAGCCATTTCAAAGCTGTTTCCAAACATTCAAAGTCTTCGTTATGTGATGGACCGGGGTTATTTTCAGAGTATTCATTTTCATTTTCTTCAATTTCCTTTTCATCATTAATCTCATCATCATTTAAAATCTGATATCCAGGGTCATAATATACTTCACTATTTAACCATTCGTTAATTTCATTTTGTTCATAGTTTAGTATTCTTTCCATCTCCATTGTTTTTACATTCCTTATTTTCTGATCCACTACACTTTTTTCTTTATTTAAAATTTTATTCCAAGCCAATGGATAATTGAAAGTTCAGTTAAAAAATTTTTTGGGAAGAAATCGGCTGTTCGGATAACTGGAAGTATGGTTAAAAAAAAATTTTGAGAGAAATAGGCTGTTCGAATAATTGGAAGTTCGGTTAATTGGAGTTGGGATAATCGGTGCTCTACTGTATTGTTTTTAATAGTGAGAAATTGTATTTTTATTATATGATTATGTATGATTTTAAATATTAATGAGAAATAAAATAAGACCTTGTATATTAATAGTTCTTAAATTTTCTTAAGTAATAAAACATAAAGCAGTAAAAATGAAGAAGAAAAGGGGGGGGGGGGGGTTAAAGGTCAGTGTAAACCAGATAAAGCAGTTGGTATGGCTCTTTTAAAATTTAGCTGACATATTTCCAGTTCTCACTTCAAATCACTAGCAGATCCATGTAACTTTTTTTTTTTTTTTTTCAGAGTATTATGTCTTCATTATTGAAAAATTGAGTTACTTATTGTATTCTAAATCAACTAAATGTCATTAAAACTAATTAAAAACACTTTAAAATGTGTAGTCTATAATTAAGATGCTTCATTGTATAAAAGCCAATTTTGGCCAAAAAAAAAGCCGGTTAAAACCAATAAAAGCCACCGGCATGGCTTTTTTTAATTTTAGCCGGCTTTTTTGTAACCCTGGTAGTCAGTAATGAAAAGTTTTAAAATATTGATGTGAAATTTGTAATTACACAGGGGTCGATCCATACAAAGTTTGGGCCCTATTTAGACCCCCTTCACAAAAATCTATTTAATAAAACAGGCCCCTTCTCAAAAATCTATTTAATAAAACAGGCCCCTTGTCTCAAAAATCTATTTAATAAAACAGGCCCCTTCTCAAAAATCTATTTAATAAAACAGGCCCCTTCCCAAAATTTTTTTCAATAAAACAGGCCCCTTCACAAAATTCTTTTCAATAAAACACGCCCCTTCACAAAATTCCATTCCATAAAAACATACTTTTCATTGATTATTTTTATTAAAATGTTTAATAATTAAACAAAATAAGCTCACCAGAAAGGAAAACTTTAGTTGAAGGATTTAAAGAAGTTATTAATAAACATTTGGTTCGGATTTGAGAAACTCTATCTCCTTTTTCTTGACAAAATGATATTTTTCAAAGAAAAAAAAAATAATAATAATAATAAATTTCACAAAAATAACTTTTATTTTTCACAAAATGGGCCCCAAGAATAAAAACCTGTATTGACCCCTGTTTCATAAAGCACTGATAAATTGATGTGTAAACTCTTCAGCTGCAGAAAGATTATTTTCTAAGTTTGGTTATATCCAAAATAACTTAATACAGAAAACTTGTTACTCATAATAATTTGTATTTGACACCTGATGGTAAAAAAAAACAAACTTTTTTTTTACTTAGATGGTTAAAAAACTATTTTTTTCCATGGTTAAAAGCAATACAACCCTGATAAACCCAAAATAAGTATGCTAATGTTAACATATTGTAATTGGCAAGAGTGGAACAGAGTTGAATTCAGGGGGTGGCCCGGGAAGGACATCCCCCCCCCACCCCCAGAGCAACGAAATATCCCCCCTTGAAAAATTTGAGATTTTGCGTTTTCAATGGTCAAAATGTGCAATTTGCAGGAAAACACAATGGTAAACCTACGAGTCAACCACTAAAATTGGTTTTTCTGGTGTTTTCCACCAAGATAGGACTTGGCAGACCAATTGCATTTTAATATGCGAATTAAGTTTTAATTAATTCTGGAATTTCAGCCTCCAACTCGATGAGGTGATTGTCTGTGCTGTCGCCTCTCAGTCTATGATAGGAAGGTTTCACTTTCACAGGTTTTTACTGTGTTTCAATAAAAAGCGGCAAAAATCCCCTTTCAGATAGGTTTTTAGCAAATTTAATTGTACGGCAATTCAAATTAAGACCATGTAACGCTTCCGTTTAAGGCAGGGTTCTGTTATAGATAATTATTTTGACAGGTTTTACTATTCATATACAGGGGTTGATACAAGCAAAATTTGGGGCCTATTTAGGGACCTTTCAAGAAATCTATTTAATAAAATAGGCCCCTTCACAAAAATAAATTGAATAAAATGGGCCCTTTCACAAAAATAAATTTAATGAAATGGGTCCCTTCACAAAAATGAACTTAATAAAACAGGCCTCTTCACAAAATTCCTTTTAATAAAATAAGCCCCTTTCGTAACATTCTTTTTCATAAAAACTGTTTTAAAATGTGTAATTTGTAAATAAAACCAGGTCACGAAAAACAAAAACTTTAGCAAGGGGATTTAAAGAAGTTTTTGTTAATAAATTCTTGGTTCGAATTTGAGTAACTTGATTTCAACTTTTATTACAAAATGTTAATTTTCACAGAATATTATAAATTCACAAAAATAACTTTTACTTTTCACAAAATGGGCCCCAAGAATAAAAACCTGTATCGACCCCTGATATAACATAAATAAGTATAAATACATAAAATCTTGTCAAAATGGAACCTGCCTATAACGGAATTCTGCTTTGTTGCATAATGCTATTGAAAAGAATGCTATACAATTACACCTGCTAACAAGAAAACCTGTGTAAAACGGAATGTTTTACAAACATTTGCGATTTCATCTTGACAGTTTTTAATATATATATAAACCGAAGGAAAAAGTCTGGACCCCTCCCAAAACGAAATCCTAGCTACAGCTACGCCACTGCTCTCTGCTATTAATTCATGGTCAAGTTAGGAGACCCGATTTTAAAAACTAAATATCTTGATTTCAGTTTTTCAAAGTAATGGCTGTAAGATTGTCTAAAATAAATATTGGATGAAAAAATTATAATTTTTTTTTAATATGCAAGAATTTTTTATTGTGCTTTTCTCCTTCCTCATATGTTCCTAAAATAAGATACTGTATCAAGAATGTTTTAAAATTTTAGTATATCTTCCTTCCAAAGAAAAAAGTATTTATGCATGATCTGTGAATATTTTTAAATACCACACCAGAATTGGTATCTAGAGGTTCATTTATTTACTAATTTGTTATTTTCTGATTTACTTTCAGTCGCAGGATTTAAATAAAAAAAACTAGGCTTATCCCTAATTGCATCTAAAAGTACAAATTTTCTTTCTGTTTGGTGATGTAATTGCTTGATAATCTGTTTTGTATGCATATTAGCTTTATAAAAAGAATAAAGTAAATATTTTTCTAGAATCCAAATATCACGTTTTACACTTAAAAAAAAAAAAAAACAGCTTTTATTTTGTTTTTGCGATTAACACTGCAGTAAAGTGTTTATACAGCCTCCCATCTCTCTTTCCCTTAACACATAAAAATGAAACATTATTGTTAACATGGTTGAGAAGAAAAAGATAAAATATATAATATAAAATTGCAACCATGAAGTATAATTTGGCACTTAGAAAAAAAATTGTAGATGTCATCTGAAGCCTTAGAGTTCCTAATTTCTAAGCCTGGTATGCTGTATTGAGGTAAATGGTCAGAAAAAACCATAGTATTTTTGGATATTTAAGAAACATAGGAGTGAATTAATAGCAAATCTTGTGAGAAACAATATGATGAAGAATAAAAATCTTGTTTTCAAAGCATATGGGTTGGGTTTATTTTTCGGAAAATTTCAAGGCAAATAATTTTTTGATAGCCACTTTTTTCATCTAATGACCAGTTGCCACCATTAATTTTATTCTTTGCAATCTCGTCACATATATGCCTGCAAAAGAGTGTTAAATTGTTATGCATAGTTTTTGATTTACAATTGCCTTTAAAATGAGTATTCTTAATTTTGTATTTGGGAATCTTTTATTAAAATTAATTTACTATAAGAGATTCTTAATATTAACGGAAAAGAAATGAGTTTTTTTTTTCTTTTTCAGTTAAATTTCTCAATTAAAATACTTTTTAATTGAGCCTTTTATATTGTCATGTAGAAATTTATATAAAATATACAGTAACATTGTCTTCATCTTAATTTCATAGGTATAAAGACAAAAGAAAAATGTAATTTTTACATCACTAGAATTTAAAAAGACACAAGTTTGTTGAATTTTTGAAAAATGGCTGCTGCTTTCAAAGCAAAACAAGACGAAATTAGACGACTGATGAAAGAGAGGCGTGAAAATCTGAAAGATTATAAAAACAGAATTGAATCTCCTTTTGCTAAATATCCTTTTATTGAGAATGAATAATTTGAAGAGAAAGTATTTTTATTGTTTATTTGTGTAGTGTATTATACTATATAAACAAATTTCTAAATTTTAGTTCCAATATTTAAAATCGATAGAATTGCTTATTTTGATTGATATACTCTGTTATTTTAATTGGTTGTTAAAACTTACAAATAAGTGTATTTTCCAATACTTTTTTTCAGATTACATAGCTTCTTATCTTTAATGTTATTGAATTATTTTCCAGGTTATATGTATATCATTGATTATGATGCGAGTTTTAACATCTTATTTTTAAAAAATGCCGTTTTCTTTTATTTAGAGACTGTCCTTTTTAAACGACCGTGTAAACTGTGTATTTATAATTGAATTATTTTAAGTATATCCTTGACTTTTGTCAAATATCATTTATATCTTTATTCAAACTTTATCAAAAAAATTTAGTTTTATTGTCCAAAGAAATTTTAATACAGTAAACATATCTTATTTGTTTTATTTAATTTTAGTAGAATTTCACAAAATGGCCTATTGATTTAGATAAGAAATAAAATATTACAGTTGAAGCACCCATTTCAAATAATTTGAAATTTCCTAAAGAAAAATTCCTTTTCTGAAACAAATCATTAACTACAGTACTTATATATGTATATATATTTTTTTTGCCTTTGTTGCATTGCATGCATAACTCAAAAAAGTTAGAGGACTGAAAGATGGCCAATTTGCATAGAGCAGTTTTATCTTGACTAATAAATAAGTCTTTTGCTTTCTTTTTCCAGCACTTTTTCCTTAGAGAGGCTTTTGTGTAATTCAGGTTTAAGGAAGTGAAATTTCTTGCCAAATATTATAAACAGCAAATGAAATGATGACCAGTGAAAAAAATTTCTAATCTGCACATAGATTGTAACTTCAACTTCTGAGAATTTTGCATCTGCTAATTTAACATTTCTTTTGTTTCTAAAATTTCAATTGTGTTTACTATTTGCAATTTTCCATTGACTTGAAAAAAAGATGACATCATATGTTGCAGAAGTTGAATAAAATCTCATCTAATAAAATACAACTGTAAACTCCTTGCATGACATTTATATTCAATTTACACTTCCAGAATTTTAATTTGGAAAAATGATTTGATCATTTTGATATCATTGGTCTTTATAGGTTGTTGATATTATACCTATATAATTAAAATTTAATATTAACTGTCTGGAAAAATATCGCCGTTCTATTTCATTTTGTATAGCTAAGTGTTAAATTAATCTATTTCTCTTTTACATATTACTTTAATGTTCCCAGATAACTCACTCTACTCTTTTCTCTAACAAAAGAATATTATTCACAGCCATTTTATTGGAAAGATTCTTTTTGTATTGCATCTGTGTAGGCAATTTTATGTGTCAGATTTTTAATTCGAAGCTTTGCTAAAAGATAGCCAAAACTTTGGTTAACCCAGCAATTATATAATACAGAAGAACTTTGATTATCTGAAGTAATTGGGGCCGACCCTTTTTTGGAAAATCCAAATTTTCGGATAATCAAGAATGCTTCAATTTTAAGATTAAGGAGAAATATATACAATATTTCGTATTATGGTAACAAGTGCTTAATAAAAATAATAGCAAAATAGAAACAAGAATAAATTACCTAAATTTTAATTTTGAAATTAAGTACCTTTTACATGTATCACAAGGGTTTGAAAAAATGTTTTGTTTATCACAGTTTCGATAGCCTTTGCTTTGAAGCTCTATCATGAAGTTTTTTAATATTATTAGTTCACCCATATCACAGTCTTTCTGCTGTTCCAGCCATGCCAAACCTTTTGCAAAATATTCAAAAGCTTCAGAATTGCTAATTTGTTTGTTTTCTTTGTTCTACTCTGCAGTGTACGGGAGCTCAAGTTAAATTCAGAGGAACTCTAAGAAAGGGAATCGAAAATATTTATATGTACTCGTAGTTTGGAAAGGACCACTTGCACACAAGAAATATGGTATTTAAAAAGAAAAAAAAAAAAGCTTTCAAAATGGATTTTGGTTAATCAAGAGTTTCGGATAAAAAATGTTCTACTGTAATATCCAGGTATACTTTTAAACATCTGTCACCTTTAATTTACCGCACCTGTTCCCATGCTATCGGCAGCCATCAAATTCTTTCTTATAGATCAGGAGCCGGCAACACAGACAATCACCTCATTGAGTTCATGGCTGAAATTACAGAATTAGTTAAAACTCGATTGGTCGGCCAAGTCATATCTTGGTGGAAAACACCTAAAAACCGATTTTATCATTTGACTCGTAGGTTTACCATTGTGTTTTCCTGCTCCCAGTCCTCCATGTTTTTGTACTTTTGGGTGTAGGAAAGCACAATGGTAAAACCTACGAGTCGACATCTAAAATCGTTTTCCACCTAGATATGACTTGGCAGACCGATTGCATTTAATATGCAAATCAAGTTTTAACTAATTCTAGAATTTCAGCCATGAACTCGCTGAGGTGATTGTCTGTGTTGCCGGCTCCCGGTCTATTACTTTCTCATGTACCAACGCTTGGCTAATTATCGTCTATTAGTCTTTTCATCTAAATTTAATCTTTCCCATGTATTCCAATGCAATGGTCATCTGTTGGCAAGATCTGTGTCTTAGCCAATATCTATCTCTTGCCAAAAGCTTCGCAAATGAAAAATATGAACTCTTCCGCTCTTTGCCTGCACTTCACAATATAAAGATGAAATTTGATTTTTGTGTGTCCGCAGTGTCACTCTCAAGATACCTGTGTATCTTCTCTTGTCTCCATTAAAATCTACTTTTTGAGCTACAAATATTTTTTTAATTTTCTGAATTAGAATTATTGTGTATGCGTTTTTGTATATTATCATGAAATTCTACAGCTTTATTTAAAAATGAAAAAGGCATTTTCCATCTACTTTTTTTTTTTTTTTTTTTTATGTCTGATGATGAATGCTTACAAAACTTACTGTGGTTTTAAAAATAGGGTTTCTCGGATGAAAATATAATGCACATTTTTTTTTTTTTAAATTTTCCTGAAATGTATGTTGGATTGTTATTTTTTAAACAATATCAGGGTTTGTACAGTCTCCTTAGACTATGTAGAAACTCCTTAGAAAGGAAAAGGTTTTCAAGGAGTTCTTAGAACTCGTTAAATATACAAAATACGCCTTAAATTATTATGAAGCAAAATTAAGCGGTTTTAATGACTTAATTGAAGCATACACGGTTAAAAAATAGAGACATGTCTTACATATGGTATGAAAGAGAATCACTTAAAAAGGAAGCAAAATAAAAATTTCCTCACATTTACAAAGGTAAAATTCAAGTGATATCTGTGATTACAAGTGATTTTCTTGCCATTTTGGAAAAAAAAAGAAGTTATTTTTTGCATATGCTGAGTGTTTTTCTCCTTCAAAATTTACTTTAAATTTCTAGGTGCTTGTGATGCATGATGAATGTTTAGGATTTGACTGGTCTTCCAATATATGACCATTGGCCATTGCATAAAACAATGGTATGTCAATTTTGTATTCAAATGTATGAAACCAGTAAGCAATAAATTGTGACTCTACTGTGCAATTGTAGTACTAACATTAGATTTTAATTGTATAAGATATGTTTGAAATGCTTCTCTTAATTTTTTTCCTTATATAAAATTATGTGTGTTACATGAGGGTGCAGTATACTTGAAAAAATACCGAACATACTTTAAAATTCTTGGAATTCTACTAGACTCTTTGGATTTTTTCTTCTTAAGTCTTTACAAACTCTGCATATGCAGTAACGAGTTATCCCCATTGCAGAATCGCGGCGACACTGTCGCAGAATAGTAAAGATTTCTTTTAGAAAAAAATTTTCATTTGGGAGAAAATATATTTTTGGGGGAGGGAGAGAAGATCCATGCAACAGCAAAAGGATATTCTGTATTTTTCAATTCTGCAGAACAATATTTTTAAGAGGTAACAATCTTCTGCATTTTGGCAGATTTTTCTCTCTCTCCCCACTCCCACAAAATTTTAATTCTTCTCACATTGCCTCCCTTCCCTGAAGCATTAAAGTTGACAATCTTTAAAACTGTTAAGCTCTAAGTTCTGGCCAATTTTTGAATATTGTTTTGCTCCAGTTGTTTTATTTGTTACTTTGAAATACTAATACATAAATAACGAATCATCTACATTTTTACTTCACACCCACCCGACTGAATTTTCTGACCATAACACCCCCTCTCCTCCTCGCATTGCGTAAAATCTTTAAAACGCTAAAAACCTGCAATATTTTTTACTTTGAAGTAACAATTAATAAATGATCAATCATCTACCTCCCTCTAAAAATTTTAGTTTTCTTCTCCCCCCCCTCCTTCTCTCTGCCCAGCATTAACCCTTAACTGCTGTGACATATATGTGTACTGTGAACAGTCTCTGAGACTGTTTCATCGAAAGATAAATAAAAGGCTCAATTAATTCATAGTATACTGTTTTTGTACTAAATTTTATGTACAGGACTATTATACTCAAAATTCTCTAGCGATGGTACTATAAGGCTCAAAATTTCAGTAGTAACTATAGTTCAAATTTGAAAATTGAAGAAAACAGCAGTCTGAGAGACCACCAATAACGGTTTAGGGTTAATGTTACTAATCTGAAAAATTAGCAAGTTTTATTTTTTAAATATTGTTTCTCTTTTATTCAATGTTGTTTTGCCTTAGTATGTACATTTATTACTTTGGCATACTAATGCATAAATATTCATATAGATCCTCTCCTCCCCCCCCCCCCCTCCACCACCACCTTTTCAAAAATTCCTATCACCTCCCCTTCTCTCCATATCACACAGTTTAAAATATTTTAAAACCTTTTCATTTAAAAAAAGCAAAACCTGTACTATTTATTATTTTGAAATAACGATAAATGAATGATCATTTACTTTCCTCTCATCCCCACTTCCGAAATTTTAGCTTCTCTTCCTCTCCTAACATTCAAATTTTAAAGTATTCAAATTCTTTATTTTATTTATTTTTTAAGTTCTCTTGTTCTCTTTGTTACTTTTCTTAAACAATAAATAACCCTTTTTTTTATATTCTCCCATGAAATGTCTACTTCTTCTCCCTCTTCCCAGCATACAAAGTTAAAAATATTTTTCAAATTTATTTTGTATTCGTTTGTTGTCTTGCCTTAGTGCCTTGGTTAACTTGTTTGTTACTTCGAAGCAATGGAAAATAATCATTCTAAATTTCCCATGCTAAAATTTCCCATGCTAAATATAGGGATGGGAAGGAGCAAAGTATTTTAACTTTTTTTTAGTTTGGTCCTACCATCGCTCTGGTCTTTGTTTCAGGAACTGCTCTTGCAGAAAGCATAGTATTTTTTTGCCATAGGAGTCATTAATGTAATACTTTTTTTTCTTTTTCCACTAGATAAATGTATTTTTCTTAATTTTTATTTAAGTATAACAGTTTAGGTCAACTTTTTTGTACAATTTGTAACATCCAAATAAAAAACAATGGTCTGTGGGCTTCCCACGTTGCTGGAAAAATACATAAAGAAGTAAGTACAGATATTTCTTATTTTTAAATTACTTATATTATTATGTATTTATTATTGTATGCAAATCAAATATTTTTCCTATTTACTGAGCAACACAAAATATTTATTTTTTTAGGTCTTAATTATAGTATGCTAGATTTGTCAGGTTTTTTTTTTTTTTTGGGGGGGGGGGGGGTTATACTTTTTTGGTCAATTGTTGCCAAGCATAGTTGGTGCCAAATGAAACATTTAAAAAAATTACCATTATTGGTACAAAAGTGATCATTTAAAAATTAAAACATTTGAAAATTAGACTTTCCTGAGTTATTTTATTAAATCTGTACAAAAATCCTTAAAAGAACAAAAAATATTGTACAATAAAATAAAACTTAATTTAAACTGCTGGCATGAAATTGTAAATATCTCTTAGCATTACAGTAAACATTTCATTTTTTTAATACATGAATACAGATTCTTCGCCACATGAATTCGTTATTGTAAATAATGAGAAACTATGCCATGCTCTGTTTTACTATGCCATTTTGCGATGCCCCATAATCTCTCAACAGATTGGGTACGACATAAGGTCAATAAAATTTTATTTGTAATTTACTGAGAAATGTTCATAGCTGACATTTCTAAAAAAAAAAAAAAACCTTTATGTATAATTGCTTAGTCCTGAAACAAATTTTATTGCAGCTTCCTCGTCATCAAGTAAGTGCCAAAAGGTAAAATCCGTCGCAGCGTCAGGAAAAAATGTAAGTTATAACTTAATAAAATATATTTTCAATTTAAAAAGCAAATTAAGATGTTTACTGTTAGAGTTCATGCTCATCCGGGGAATATGGGATTCAGGGGCAAATCAGGGGATAAATTTTGGTCATAAAAATCAGGAGAATCTCAGGAAATAATGCAAAAAATTCTCCAGACCTGGGAAAACCTGGCAAAATGATTGGCTACTCTGGAAAATTGAGGGCAATCGCTGCTATTTGCATACTTTGTGATGTCATAATAAAATCAAACTAAGACATGCATTCTAACAACGTGAGATATAGAATTAGAAACTAGCCAAAATGCCCACTTTGACATCATTTTTTGAAATATATTCTGCCTCTATCACAAAATCGACCTTTACAGCACATTATATAGTTTCTGAATAAGAGAACCTACCAATTTGATGCATTTGAACGAAAAAATTAATTTAAATTTTCAATCAGAAAATAAGCAGTTTGGATTTGAATAATAACAATATTTTTTTCTTCTACATCTATGTATTTTTAATTTGTTTTTGCTGTAAGAATTGGTTCTATCAAAAACTTGTCAATATAAAAGTTATAGATAATATTGAGAAGACGTATAATAAATTCAAGCAGATTGGATATCTTTTGAATTGATGAAGTTATGGATTTTTTCTTCTTCAACCCCCCTCCCCCCCCCCCTCCCTTTTTTTTTTTTTTTTTTTTTTTGTAAGAATTGGTCCTATCAAAAACTTGTCAATATAAAAGTTGTAGATGATAATAATATAAGTTATAATAAATTTAATTGGATTTGATGTCTTGAGAATTGATGAAATTATGAATTTTTTTCTCCCCAAAACCCTTATTTTTTTTTTTTTTTTCGCCTTTTGAGCCCATTTTTAATTTTATCAAAAATCTGTCATACATAAATTTTTGGCCTTTTTTTTTTAGAAGTAATAAAAACTTTAAACTGAGTCGATATGTATTATAATTAAGAAGTTATGGGTTTTTTTTTTCACAAAAACCCTCCCTATTTTCACTTCCTTTTTCTGATTTTGCCCATTAACAAACTTGACCGAAATTTTATGCCCCTTGATTTTATGAATCAGTTTGGAAAAGATTTGTGCAGAATTATGGAAGTTATTGTGTCCATAAAAAAATGATATAGATAGATGGATAAAGTTTTTTACTGGTGGTGTTTTTGGGTTATTGGGTTCTAGATCGATGTAGATCTGCAAAAATTTTTCCAAAATTCCAACTTAAAGGAGAATGTAGTATTTTAGGTAGTATTTCATACAAAATCTACCTAAAAATAAGAATGAAATCGTCCTTCATTTTCCTCAATCTCTAATCATTTAAATTTTTGCCAATAAAGTTCAGGATACATTTTTTGTCAAATTTTCATAAAATGTTATAAAAACATGTTATTGACTTATGTAATGTGCAGAATAGTAATGTGTTTTGGGTACTTTCTTGTTATCATCCTTCTGGATGAATTGTCAAGTAATCGAGCTGTATCGTATATGACCAAATTTTTCAATGTTGCTTTCGCTAGAGTGTCTTTCACTTGGGACCTACGAAGCTTGCTTTCGCAAAAGAGTCGGACTAGAGTAGAAGAATAAAAGGCTGCGGATGAAGATGGGCCGCTCACTGCGGCAGGTGGCCCCTCTTTGTCCACAGCCCTTTATTCTTCTACTCTAGTCCGACTCTTTTGCGGAAGCAAGCTTCGTAGGTCCCGAGCCACGTCCCAAGTAAAAGACTCTCTAGCGAAATCATATCATCATCATATGTGACATATATTATATGAAGTATATTAATGGCATGTGTATATGAGATATATATGTAGGTGCAAGATCTTAAATCTCAGGACTGATTTCAGTCTTAGAGAGATTTTTGACTGATAGTAAATTCTACTTTAAATACTAAATATCATAGTTAAATAATAGCAATTTTACTATTAAGAACTTTTAATCACTTTCTTTTATTGTAGAAGATCAATTTTTAGCCATAATACAAGACAGAAATCTTCTAGCCCATTTCATTTGGTTTTTCCTAATACTGAGAAAAGTTTTCAGTCTTGGCTTGGATGGTCTTCTTGCAGCCATGGATATATATGTCATAAATATGAATATGTTTGACATATAAGATGTAAATATTATGTGCATATGATGTGTATGATATAAATATGACAAAAATTTATGAGCTTATTTGTCATATGTAAGTGACTTACAACAAATATATGCTATATATATCAGCTTGGTAAAAACCTTGGCAAAATCGTGACTGAAACCTTCATGTAATGGTAATTGCTGGGCCACTATAATGAAAAAGTGTTGGGTTTTTATATTTTATTGTATTGCACTATACAATATATTATTTTATAGAGAATAACTGTAGTAGTGTGATCTAATTAGTCATGTTTTCATTATTTGTTATGATGAAATTTTATTCACTTCTTGAGCTGTTCTTTCAAACAAATTGTATTAAAAAACAAAGACACCACACTCTATGTTAACCTTTTCAAGGGTGCTGGTCACGCGGCATGACCACCTAATTTTAATTCCAAAACTGACAAACGGCACCAAGAATATTTTAATAAAACTTTGTTTTTATAATGAAAGTGTAGAGAAGCAAGTTTTTATTTTCTGAGAAATTCATTTGTAAATTCTGCTGTCAGTCAATTATTTCATCATTTTACAAACAGAATTTTTCTGCCTGAAAGGGTTAAATTGTACCTCTCATGGGGCCACTTTAGTTCAAGCCTCAGTATAACAATCCCCTATGACTTCTTCTTTCTATTACATGTTTCTACTTCTGTGATTTATCACTATATTATAAAAAAAAGTCTCTTTAATGTCTCTTATTTGTATTAGAAATAATTTAAAAAAAAAATTGACATTTCACTTTTTAGAATTATAAACTTTTACTAGTAATTTGTAGAAACTACTTCTACTACGAAAATAATTATTAAAAATGAATTATTATCATAAAATGAAAATTATAACGATAGAATAACATGTTCATGTATCAATTTGCTTTCCAGAATGCTCTAAAAAAGAAAAAAGGACCTGCAAACATTGCATCAAAAACTGTGCCACCTGTGAAGGAAAAAAGATGTGAAGATCTGCTGCCACCTGCCAAAAAACTGAAAGGTACCAAACAGTATAACTGATGTTTGTATCAGTATTTGTAAATATTTTCTTGACCTCAGGATTTTATCAAATGAACCCAATTGGTTTGAAAGAATGTAAAAAATGATAAAAATAATTTCTTCAATTGTATGATCTATCAATGGAAGCTATTTCCAAATATTTATTTCAGGTTCTAAGGCTTTTTTTTCTTTCTTATCTTAGGGCTGTTTTTAAGTTCAATGCCCAACAAGCACGAAACTTTCTGACACGATGACGGACTCATTTTTAGACATAAAGGTATAAAATTATCATGCCTGACTATGGAACCGATTTAGAATTGAAATGATTTTTCCATTTTTGATAAATAAATTACCTATCGAGTTATAAGCAAATTTGATCACATGACAAGATGTTTTCTCCCTTCCCTGACTGGTTTTTCTGCTTCCATCAGAAAATTCAGCTCAAAATGCCCGCTTTGACAGTATTTTCAAAAAGATCTATTGTGTTTACAAAAAAAATGGAAAAAGTCTTTTGATTGCATAGTTTCTGAATAACAACACCTGTCAGTTTCATGCATTTCCGAACAAAAATGAATTAAGACGTATGTCATAAAGTTGGCTCTTTCGATTTGAGAACATCCTTAATGATTTTGCTTTTTTATAACTATCTAAATATTTTCCAAAATTTTCTCTAGATTACTACAAATAATCTTTATTTGTTCTGAATAATTATGAATGTTTGTCTCTTAATCAATGTTGCATGTTAATGTTTTGCAATTTTCCTTTGCTTGAGGTGATTATGTATTAACAATAGGTTTTTGTTATTTTATTTCATTTCAGATCTAAAGTTACTGGGTTTCATTCTTATTTTTTTATGAACATGCTTTCATAAGTATCATCTTTAAGATTAATCTCCTTTGCACAATCCCTTTGTAAAATCTGATTTCAAATCTTAAAGGTTTATAGAAACTGCCTAATTGTGTACTTAAAGTTTTTTTCCTCACAGGGTATCAAAGTCTGAGAGCTAATGTACCTGTAGGTTCTGTATGTATGCAATGTGATAACTCTTGATAGAAGTATCAGATTTGCTTCAAATTTTGTAAATAGGTTCATTCTGATAAGGCGCTTCCCTTATTAGTTTTGGGGTTCATTGGTTAAGTATAAAGGAGGGAACATGGGTCTAATACCCCCCCCCCCCCCTTCCTTAATGTCTCAAATTATGCACTTCAAATGCAGTTTTCCAATGTTTTAATAATTAAATATTTTGAACATGCCACTTCTATTGATTTGGAATTTGTAGCCTATGCTAATAGATGGCAGAACATATAAAATCACAAGATAATTCAAGAATAGTCAGCCATTTTTTTTCTTAACTGGATTTTATTATTATTACTAGCTAACTTGCCCGGGTACGTAAAAAAACAGCACGAACCTCAGAAAATCACAATAAGATATCGCGAAAAAATTTTAAATCGCTGCACAAATTTTGAAAAGAGAAAAAAAAAAATTATATATTGTGTTCGAAGATTGAAAGTAGATTCAACTTCTATCAACGTCTTTCACTAATGTGGAAAAATGGTAGAAAATCCCTAAACTACACTAAAAATCACATACAAAATACCCGAAAAATTTGAAAATTGTTACAAGAAATCCGAATAAACTTTATTGAATGAAGGTAGAAATTATTTTAGTATTATAGGTCAAAAATGGAATGTCAGAAAATTGCAGCAGATCGCGAAGAAACGTAAATATCGAATTAAAAATCACCTGATGACGTAACAAACACGTGTAAAGTGTTTAATGTCAAGTAAATTTGACATTTACGATCACCCATTATTGGCATTTAATCTTATGTTTGGCTATATTTTTTTTGGCCTACGGGATAATCAGGTAGAACCACTAATTATTGCTGTTCGTATTTAAAAGTAGATAAATAGCTCTTCTTTATATAAATAAATAAAATAAATATTGAAAAAAAATGCTTATACGTATATGAAATATGAAAAGTAAACAGTTTGCCAGTAAATATACCCAAAATTCACTTCACTCGCCAAGGCCATTTTTTCTAGCTCACACATGTTTTTTAAAACAAATATTCTAGAACTAATTGACAGATTTGATAGCTATTTAAAATTGTGTGTTACAAATGTCAAAATATAATAACTCAAATTGAGGAGAAGAAAGGTATAGGTTACATATTGTCTGCAGGGCATCTAGAGGGTTCAACACCCAGTCTATGCTGCCAAAGACAGTGAAGTCCAACTCTAGGTACATTTGAAAAGATTTTTGTCTGAATATAAAGAATCACAATAATTGAAGATTTGTTTGATTCAAAAATGAGGAGGCATAAACTACAAAGCTGTACCCTGACTAAAGCAGTGCGGTCCCCAAACACTGGATTCATCTGAAAAGATAGATTAAGATTTGTTTAGAAAAAAATGACCAGCAAAGAGCGTGAAGTTTCATTAGTATTTTTAATAATAAAGATTTTTAAAACATAAAATGCCATTAAAAAGTTTCTGAAATTAAATATTTTTTTTATTACAGTTACGTAATATCAGATTTTAAGGAAAGTTTCCCACCACAGCTAATACGGTTTGTGCGAACTGTTCACGTTGACGTGTTTGCTCATTTTTTTTTCAAATGATTTTTGGCCTTTGAAAGAAAGAGATTTGCTTCATAACACTGTGTTGTGAAATTTGTAAAAAAATATCATTAAGTACAAGGTGTCAGAAATGGAACTATCACGCTACCAGATTAGAACCATCATTTACTTCCAGTTCTGTTGCAAAATGTCAGCTACAGAATGTCAACAAATAATATGACACTGTGAAGGTTTGGTGGAATGGTGATTATATATAAAATTACAGTTAATTATATATACTAAAATTAGTATTATGTAATGATGATTTGGAGGAAAACTTTCGTTACAACCTAATAAAATGCTGGTAATGCACTGATTCTGTAATAAACTAGTATGTTGTGGCCATCACAAAACTTTCTTCTATATAAGTCACGTCAATTAAATCGTTTAAATAGTACCAATTCATATCACAATATATCTGAATTTGAAGTTTGGTGAAAATTCGTGCATTAGTTCTTGTATAGAGCTATAGCGGAAATTCTGAAAAATGTAGTATAGCAGCGCCACCTGTTGAGCGATTTACACCAAAACATAAACAGCACTAATTGATATCAAGGTATACCTGAATCTGAAGTTTGATGAAAATTCATGCATTAGTTATTGAGATACAGCTGTGGCGGAAATTCTGAAAAATGCAGCATAGCAGCGCCACCTGTTGCGCGATTTACACCAAAACATAAACAGCACTAATTCATATCATGGTATACCTGAATCTGAAGTTTGTTGAAAATCCAAGCATTAGTTCTTGAGATAGAGCTATTGCGGAAATTGCAAAAAATGCCCAATAGCAGCGCCACCTGTTGAGCGATTTACACCAAAATATATAAAATGTCTATTCATGTCAAGGACTAACTGAATCTGAAGTTTCATGAAAATCCGTGCATTAGTTCTTGAGATAGAGCCATTGCGGAAATCGTAAAAAATCCAGCATAGCAGCGCCACCTGTTGAACGATTTACACCAACACGTAATCAGCATCAAGTCATATCAAGGACTAACTGACTCTGAAGTTTCATGAAAATCCGTGCATTAGTTCTTGAGATAGAGCCATTTCGGAAATCGTAAAAAAGGCAGCATAGCAGCGCCACCTGTTGAGCGATTTGCACCAAAATATATAAAATGTCTATTCATGTCAAGGACTAACTGAATCTGAAGTTTCATGAAAATCCGTGCATTAGTTCTTGAGATAAAGCCATTGCGGAAATCGTAAAAAATCCAGCATAGCAGCGCCACCTGTTGAGCGATTTACACCAACACGTAATCAGCATCAAGTCATATCAAGGACTAACTGACTCTGAAGTTTCATGAAAATCCGTGCATTAGTTCTTGAGATAGAGCCATTTCGGAAATCGTAAAAAAGGCAGCATAGCAGCGCCACCTGTTGAGCGATTTGCACCAAAATCTCTAAATTGTCTATTCATGTCAAGGACTAACTGAATCTGAAGTTTCATGAAAATCCGTGCATTAGTTCTTGAGATAGAGCCATTGCGGAAATCGTAAAAAAGGCAGCATAGCAGCGCCACCTGTTGAGCGATTTGCACCAAAAACTAATCAGCATCAATTTGTATCAGGGACTAACTGAATATGAATTTTTGTTAAATTCCGTGCATTAGTTCTTGAGATAGAGCGCCCACAAAATTTGTGTCACATACAGACAGACAGACTCACAGAGTCACAGACAGACATTTTGTAAAAACATGTTTTTTGGAATCTCTGACCCCTAAAACGTGTAAATCCGTCGAAAACCGGAATTCGAAAATTTTCATGAATCCAATACTTTCTTCTTGTAAAGATAGAAGAAAGTAAAAATATAATTATTTAACTGACTATTAAAAATTAAAATTTTACATGAAATTTAAACTATAAATGTAAAATTGTAAAATATAATATAGATCAGTTTTCAAATAAGTTTTATTTAAAATTAAAAGCTACTATTTTGAATTAACTTCCACAGTATATTTTGCACTTGTATACAAAAACATTCTACATCAATTATTTTTTTAATCTTTTCTTTATATTAATGGTTTAATATAAAAATGTGATGAGATTAAATGTATTGCCTCAAAAAGCATCATTCATTTAAGAAAAATATTTTTTTGTTGATATTTACCACTAATATTTCCTAAAACCCTTTTATTGATTAAATAAATAGCTAAATTTTTATTTACTGTCATAAATCATACAGTGGGATTTTAAATAATATGATATAAAAAACTGGTGGAACCAGGGAGAAAAGTAAAGCCCAATATAAAAAAGTTACAGTAAAATATTGGCAAATAATTTATCTAAAAAAGTAAGCAGTGCGTAGAAAAGTAATGGAACCAGATTATCTGTAAAGCTCATGAAATTACCCAAATTTTTGTCAGTACTGAAAATGTGGACTGAGCTTTACTGATGCCTTAAAATCAATCAGGGAAATAAAGGAATTTTTAACACATTCTGAATTCCAAACATTCATAACCAGTTTAAGAATTTGGGTTCATAAGAATAGGCTAGTGGCTGATTTGGTAATGAGCGAGGTCAGTTCAGTTCGAAGTATGGACCAAATTCCATTCCAGGGGTCACAGCTAAGCCTGAAATATCAAAGCCCAAAGTAAACACAAAACCCTAAGCATGTACAATTCAACCATATGCTAACTACTTGTCTGGCTTAAGTCCATTGACATAAGGTTCCCTTTAATTTCCCATAAGGCTCCCTTTAATTACATGAAATAAAAATTATTATGTTAGATGAGTTATGTCAGAAATGTTAATAACAACAATTCCTCAACAACCTGACTATATTAATGTTATACTTAAAATATTACTTCATGGATTACATTCTTTTAGCTTCACTTGATGCAATCATGTCCACAATTCTGGGCCTGACAGAAATTTTTAGTACATAACTACACATTCTGTGTACTATACCCAGTAGGGGAAGATGGGGTACAATGAAACATTACTCGTAAAATCAATCAAATTTGTCATAGAGAGTTGCAGTTTATATATATGTTGTACAACTATATGTTCCAATTACTGATGTGATTTGGATACATTCACACTTCTACAACAGTAGCAATAGAAGATTATTGCTTTTACACCATTGAAAGTAACTTTCTTTACTAAAAGTAATTTTGTTTCTTTTTCCTTGTTGTTATATGTAATAATTATTTTTTCTATACATTGTTATCTTTGGGTTGTTGTCTTTATGCCTCCAAAACCAAACTAAAAAAAATAAATATTAGAAGTTTGAAAATAAATTTTTATTTAGTAACCTCAGTGCGGGGTACAATGAAACACTTGCAGACGGGGTACAATGAAACATGTTTTATTATAGTAATAAAAGTAGTAAATAGAATATATTATAAGTAAGAGTAGGAAAACAGAAAAAAAAAAGAGTTTTGTTCTAACCAGGCCAGTAAAAAATGCTCTTGTTAAGCATTTAAAAAATAGAAAGAGAAAAAAAACTAAGAAGGGATTGTTTTGAAAACAAACTCTGCCTGCTACAGACTCTGATGATGATCCAGATTTTTTTTCTAGGCCCAGCTGGTCATCGAGGTACTAAGAATGGGATATCCATACACAACATGTATGGCACAAGCAGTATCCGTATAAATGGAAACATAAGGAAATATATACCGTTGGAGAAATCATACATTTAAATGAAGTCAAATGTGAAGTACTTGATACAAAAAGACTTCAACCTAGTTTTAATTAATTAATTTTTTTTTTTTTTTTTAGAAACTTACATTAAAAAAAAAAAAAAAAAAAAAAAAAAAAAAAAAAAAAAAAAAAACTCGTGTTGAAACTACCACCCCATATTCCTTCAAGAGCAACTGAAATATAAGCACAAATGCTACTTTTTGAAACTGAATTGAGCGAATTTAATATAAAATGAAAGGTATTTCTTAAACTAATAGAATTTTCTTATTTTTCATCTTAGACTATAATATTTTTATCAAGTTCCTTATTAATCAAGTTTTGTTTTTGTATTTATCTCATTTTTCATAAAATAAACTATACTGGGTGAAAATTGCTTCCATCATTTGGAGTGTTTCATTGTACCCCAGTATGTACAATGAAACACTGTAAGACATTTATTTTTTGTTATTTTTCAAGCATAAAAATATTGTTTTGAACCTAATAAAAATTTATTTAGATGGGGAAAATACAAGATTAAAAATATGCATTAATTATATTTTTGTGCATGCAAAATTGTGGATAGGAAAAAAAAATTAGTAAATTTTGTTTCATTGTACCCCATCTTCCCCTACTCATTTTGAGTGTATAATATGATTCTGAGTATAAGGCACCAGTAAAGCTCAATCCACATTTTCAGCTATCAGCAAAAATTTGGGTAATTTCATGAGCTTTACAGATAATCTGGTTCCATTACTTTTCTATGCACTACTTACTGTTTTAGACTGAAACTATTTGCCAATATTTTACTGTAACTTTTTTAGATCGAGCTTTACTTTTCTCTCTGGTTCAACCAGTTTTTTATATCATTTCACACCTTTTTTCAGATCCTTTCAGGAACTTAATCAACCAACTTCAACTAACCAAACAACCACCCCAACTAACCAGCTAATGACCTCAATCAACCGGCCCAAACAATTGCCCCAATCAAAAACTAACTGAAACATTGGTTCACCAGTGTATTTCAAGAGTTCTAATAATATTTCGTATGTCAAACTAAAATAACGCTATAATGACTAACCTATTTACATCTAACTATAATCATTGATCTAAAAATCAGGAAAATTAGAAAGTAGGTGTCCTTTGTAAAATATGCATTAATTATAGAGATAAATTACATAATCTAGTCTACAGACAATTGGCGTATTTGGTATGTATAAATTACATAATTGAGTCTACAGACAATTGGCGTATGTTACCGGGCGTCGTTTAGCACATAATTTACTTAACTGTAAGCACACGCACCTATTTTTGTAACGTTACCATGTTATATGAGGCTACTCATATAACTAAGTGCCGTGAAGAGATTAATTCTACTTCAATAAAAAAAAAATCTCCTCATTTGCATAATTTCTAATACGTACTTTTACTAAGCAGAGTGAATTTTCATTCCACACAATTGGAAGCATCAGCAGAAAAAAAATGATCTTTTATTTGTATATAAAAATGACTATGTAATGCAGTAGGTGGAAAACTAAATGATGACAAAAGGTTTAAAATAAAATACCAGCTTTATTAAAAATCATTAATGTAAAATATCTATATTGCATTTAAAACAGACATTTGTATTTCTCAAATAATACTTCATTTCTTAAACTGTAGACTAGGAAAATTTTTATCACTCAGGAGCTTATTCAAAAAAAAATGTAAACGTTCATTAAAATACGATCAAACATCTTGACTTAAACTTTCTATTTGATTGAAGAACATTTGAATGAACATACTCGTATACTTAAAGATAGATTAAACATACGTCATAAAAATGAGTCACTTTAAGAAACGAAAGTTCCGTAAACGATATCAAAATAATCAGTCAGGAAAATAAACGTATCTATTACCGAAACGACACTTCACCGAGAAAATCCATCCATCCATTAACAGCTGTAAAAAGAAAAACAAACTACATTGTGGGGTGAATCAGACAGGAGCACCAAACGAAGCTAAGCTTTGAAACTGCCGCGAATCTATTTATAGTTAGAAAAATGGAAGTAGGAAACTCCCCCTACTCCGGACAACGTCAGAGGAAGTTACGCCGATTGTATGCGCTGAAGCGAAAGAGCGGTCGTGCTGGCAGAGACGTTGCCACGTGGCAAAGTTTGACATACGAATCAGTCTAAGAAAGATGGTTGTCAAAGTCAGCTGAAAGGATTCGCGATGTACGAAAAATACAAAACGGTAAAAATTGTTAAACTTTTAAAATAAAGAAGCCAGGAAAAGATAGTAAGTAGAAATAAAAGACTTTCAATAAATAAACTGTTTAGAAATATTGTAGTTGAAAAATAAAGTCAGGAACATAGGTGATAAGAAAAATATGGGTATATGGCTAACATACCACACGCGTGGTGGTAAATCTCACCTCATTTTGTCTCCCATTACATTTTTGGCTAAATGCGGTTTAAAAGCAAGTCTAGCACTCTATATTGTAAAATGCATCCATACTACTTCTTTTTAGGGAAAAATTAAGCATTTCATACTTATTTTTCAATTTTGCAACAGTTTCTGTAAAAATCACAAATGTTCTTTTTATAGAACATATGCAACGATTTTGTTTAACCTCTTAAAACATGAATTATTTTATAAAATTTACATTAATTACATTTAATATACTTTCATCAACATATACAGGTAGCTTTTATGTCACGCTTTCAGTAAAATTATTTTATTAGTGTGTGCTATCCCGTAACGAATGAACATATCAAAATGAAACGTTTGTTCACGTGGGATTATTTAATCCCAAAAGGCATATTTCTCACCTTCTAGCAACAAAGAAAAGACATTCCTTTTCACAACCTTTCTCAACCTTGACCTTGAAAGGTACAAGGAAGGTCAGAAGCGTCCTAAAAAAATTTATCATTTCTTTTTCGAAGAAAAAGTGTGAGTGGGGTGAGATTTTCCCCGGCGCGTGTACTTACATGTTAAAAAGGGGATAAATGGATTTTGTGTTTTTAAAGCGAACATATTCCACATTCTAATTTACAGAGAATTGGCATAATTTGGGACAAAAGTTTTTGGAAACCTTTCGCTACTTTTACGTTATACAAACTGTATACTAAAATGTATGCTATTGCGCCATTTATTTCAATCCTGAACGTGCAAAGATTTTTTGGTACTTTTCCAGTATAGGGATCTTAGCGAAATAGAGAAAATAGCCCTGGCAGTTGGTTGGTTGGTTGTGTTTATGACAGCCAATTATCAACACGAGGGGTATAGGCCCTAAGGAGAGGAGTGCCCTTCGTGGGGTGTCTTTCTAAGGGAACCTAACCTGTATTAACGCTTGGAAATCCAAGGTTCGAAGAAAACCACAGAAGATTAGGCCGACGGATGCGATTGGGCTCGAACCCAGCACTTCCCGTCTACCAGCTTTGAGAGTAGAACCTCTCGGCCACTGGTGGGGCAATAGCCCTGGCGGAGAAGGAAATTTGGCAACATACTCACTATTTCATTTCATATACACAAGCACTTTTTTTTTCAAGATTTATACAATTAATTTAACATAAAGACGCCATTTATCTAATTTTATATAGAAATAGAAGTAATTTGTATATAAAAAACATTAATAATAGACATATTTAAAATACATACATAACAAAACAAAAAAGTCCATCAATTTTGTTTTCATAGCTGTTTATAACATTTTGCAACAAATCGCAACTTCTGATGCCCGAATTGCACCAAGCTTTTTAAAAAAACGCAAGGCCCCTATTGTGGAAAAGTACCAATTTTTTTTTTACAGACAGCACCAAACATTGTGACTTGTTATTTTTTAAACGCAAATCTCTTTTGTCTTTAATTATTATTTAATCGCAACCATGCAAAAAAATTTACTATTTTTTGAATTGAAAATAT
The DNA here is from genome assembly GCA_963932465.1 of Maratus speciosus. Taxonomy (NCBI): domain Eukaryota; kingdom Metazoa; phylum Arthropoda; class Arachnida; order Araneae; family Salticidae; genus Maratus; species Maratus speciosus. The sequence continues at coordinate 625,988,831 of OZ010789.1, read as the reverse complement.
TTTTTATTATTAAGAAAAATTAAGTTTTAAGTTCATTTTGCTGATTCAAAAATGGCAGTGTTTAGTGCAGTGCTAAGAGACCCTTACAATTTCATGTATGTAGTTTAAAATGCGGTTTTGAAAAAATATTCTTTTGTATTGCGCTTTTATTTTTAGTATATTTGTATTGATTTCATAAAATAGTTCTCAAAACTGTGTAATTTTGAATATAATTCATAATAATATTTCACAATACTATTTCTTTATACACAACAAAAAATATTTATTTAGACAATAGCATCACCTCGAATATCAACATTTAAAAAAATATCATATATCAACTTCATCGTAAAATATGTCACACTTATTGTTTTATAATTGTTTCAATAAAAAATAAAATGAATACATGGAGTAACGAAAAAATGTTTATTTTCCGAGTGTTCATCTTTTAATAAAGCTAGTTGGCATAGCAACCCGCTGTGTTGCATTTAAATTACATGAGATCTTATGATTTTTTTTGCTAGAAGTGTAAATCTAGTTTTATTATACATTTCAACAAAACTATAACATAAATTTGATTGAATGCTGAATTTCAAGTAATAAACAATATTATAATATAGGTTAAAAGTTTATTAAATTAAAATACACATTTCCAAAATTCACTTATAAAAAGCATTGCGTTCTTTTAAGATTTGACTTTTTATTTAGAAAATGCTGATAACCACATGAAATCATTTTGACGAAATTGGATAAAAATGTCGTCATTTGGCAAATCTAGAAGAAACATTTCAGATTTGTGAATTAAAATAAATGTTTATCAAATGACATTTTTCTTGCTTAGAAATTCTGCCTATAGTGGCTTTGTGAAAAATTTTAAGCGCGTCATTTTTAAGAAAAAGTTATATGAAAATCGGTGTTTCTTATTTAAATTTACTTACTCTAAATATAAGTCAATAATTCTATCGATGCATGCAAAAAACTTAAATTTGATTTTGCCCAGACTCCTTGGTTAAATATTAGTAATAAAAAAACTCTTTGATCTAATATTTGTAGATGACAATTTGTAAGCAGACAATTTTTTCTAGTTTAGATCAAGTTGCTTCGTGAAGATGAATGTGTAAAATTATGTTTTATTCCTCAGTGTTTAGTTCTTAGGCCTTCTTTCTATCTGATACTATAAAAATTTCAAAGGGTAAAAATGAGCGAAAGCTCGAAAATTTAAAGTTGTAGAACGGAGAATTAATTTAAAAGTACACTAGACATCTTATTTTTCCCATTTATTTATGTTTCTCCTGTAATTTCCATTTTTATTTATTTTTTCTTTATTTTATGGGAAAATTGTTAGCTTTCTCTTTTTTTTTTTTTTCTTTTGATTTTGCTTATAGATTTTTAGAAATTTTAACATTAATTTTAAAAGCGCTTAAGACTCCTAATGCATAAAATGATGGACAGTTTTCAAACAAATTATATTTGGAAGGACATCTTCTCTGGTATTCGACGGTGTAAAGTTTGAAATTTTTGCGGTTACATATACGTTAAATTTTTGTTTTATTTATTTTATTTCATTGTTCATTCCTTTTATAAGTTTGTCACGGAATATTATCTGGGGACATTTTTATTATTGAATCTATTTATATTGCTTTAAGTGATAACGGATCAATATTCTTCCATAATAGAGCCTGCATGCAATAGAGATACATTTAAAAGAAATTGTGCTTAAAAATTAAATTAAAAGCCATAAAAAATGAGTAAATTGAGTTACAGTTTTCAAACTAATTGAATTTGAAAATAGCTGTTTTGACTTCCCAAAACTATTATAAGACATATTTAGCTACAATTTATATATATTTATGAAAAATGTGCATTTTCTGTTTAGAATGACGTCAATTTATAATGTAAAAATATATCAGGAGAATCTGAATTTTTATTGACTTATAAAAACAAAGTACGCATATTATCCTTTTTTTTTTTTAAATTATTACTATGCCATTTTTTAGGATGTGGCAACACAAAAGAAAAGATTTAATTAGAAAATTAAAAAGGAGATATTTCTATAATGTTAAATTATGGAAGGTATAGTGCTATGTAAAGTTTAAATGAGTGCCATTCCCTTAATATTGGATATTTTTTGACCCGTCCTTCGAAAGGCACATCGCTAAATTAAGAGCTTTCCAACAAGCCATTATTCATCACTGAATGTTTTCTAGTTTGGATTGTAATTGAGTTGTTGTCTTTTCATCATGTTTCAAAACGTAAAAGATGCGGCTGAGCTCTACTATGCAGCACTATTGTGTTATCTGTATTAAATCTAAGTTGATAAAACAATCCTAAATTTATTACCATAATGTAATTTTGCAAGTGTTACATTTCTTCATTAAATTTCTTTTCACATGTACAGTAAATCTACAATCCTAAAGGGGAAAAAAACCAACTCCTTCTCCACAAATTCTGCTGCAAATTCTCATATAAAAAGATGACCTGTACCAGTTGTTTAGTAATAACATGTCATTTACTTCTTGATGCTGTATTTAAATTTTGCTTATGGGTTGTCTATACATATCAAAATTTTAATAAGCGTTAAAATTTTCAACACTAATGCCTAATTTTTACATCATATTTGCATTCTTCATTAAATTTTACTATCAGTTACTCAACAGGAAAATATTTGGTCTAGTTGTGTAAGAATTATGCAGGTTTAAAGTTTGAAATTCCTAATAAATTCATTTCTAATCAGTGCGTATTTGAATCTTCCAGAAACTGGTTTCTGCTAATTAAAAAACATAGGTTACAATTAGTATTTTTGTTAATTAAAAAATAAATATTTTTTTAAGTTAAAAAAAAAACTGAATTGTAACTTATGAATATCCTAACCAAAATCAATTTCTAGAAGCTTGAACGCCTTAATCGTTGTGCCAATATATACACGGGTGACCAATTAAGGGGTTAAATAAATATACAAATTTAAAATTACAGCTTATTTCTATATTTAGACAACCCTATTGGTTTAATAGATATATTTCTAGAATTTACTTCATAATATTCTCATGTCATGTAAAATAAGGTAAAAAAAATCACAGCTAAATTTAACAGTGAACAAAAAAAAAATAATAATAATAATTGTTGGAAAATAATGTTAGCATAAAATCAACTTATTAGCAGGAAAAGCAGTAATATTCTTAAATCAATATTGAAGAACAGTCCAGCAATAGAAATAATTGCAGCAAACATACTAAGTCACTCTCACCATAATTGCAGTAAAACGTTAATAAATTTAATGCTAACATTATAGCTAAAAGAAGTTCAACTTCATAATTAACTAAGCTTAACATTTCATTACCTTACCTCAGAGGCTTGACTGCAGGAAAATATAAAACTGAGCTCTTTCACAAAAACATCCCTACTTTTATACTGCTCAAAAACAAAGATATTTGTTAAAATGTAAATAATAATTAAGCTTATTGTATACTAAAGTCACAGTTAAAACAATTTCAAATCACAAAGTTATTTTAAATCCCATTGAAAATCAATAACAAAAAAACTGTTCACTCTACATCCAACCAACTTATTAGTAAACAAAATGTCATCTTTCAGTGCAGCATGTAGCGGTCAGCTGACAAACTTTTACTATTATAGTTTGCAGGTACAGTTTTGAATTGAATTCAATTTAAGAGTTTAATTTTTACAAAATTACAATATCATTTCTAATTAAATTTCAGTTCTGTATGCTTTAAAATTAAATAAATTTTAGCATAGTTCAACTCAACAGGTCATGTTTTAAAATGAAAATTTGCTGGTGTTAGTAACACTGAGCTAGAACATGAAAAAACTAAAAACTAGGATTTTAAACAAACTTAATAAATTACTTTTTATTTTTTATGTTATACTAATAGATCTTATAAGCAAAATTTAAGTATAGCAGTAATTAGTTGACATTATTACTAATCGATTGGTACTAATGCATTTTTATACAATGGTTTGTGTCAGAGTTAATTGGATGTGAGTTTTAAATGTTGTATGCTGTACATATGCTTAGAAAAATTCAGAATTTAGTAGTAAAGTAACAATAGAGTAATAGGTGTACAGAACAGTACAATAGATTAGTGGTACTGTACTTTATCTTACAATTTGATGAACCAGTCATTAAATATAGTATCTGTTTCACAATGTGCACTATATATAAATTAAAACATTGCAATCTGTATCTTTATTTACATTTTTCTCTCCCACAGTGGATGCATGTGAAACAACTCCTGTTTCTCAAAAAACTGAGTAAGTTTTTCGATTCTTTTTATAATGATTACTTGTATGTTTAGTTTACTCATTATTTACTAAATTCTCTTTGTGCTTAACTAAATTTAAATAGTTAACTTGAATCCCCTTCCAGTGATTGATCCAGGCAAAATTTGAGGCCTATTTAGGGCCCCTTCACAAAAATCCCTTTAACAAAACAAGTCCCTTCACAAAAATCCTTTTAATAAAAGAGGCCCCTTCACAAAATTCCTTTCAATAAAACATGCGCCTTCACAAAATTCCATTCCATAAAAACATACTGTTCATTGATTATTTTTATTAAAATGTTTAGTAATTAAACAAAATAAACTCGCCAGAAGGGAAAACTTTAGCTGAAGGATTTAAAGAAGTTATTATTAATAAATGTTTTTTTTTAATTTAAGAAACTGTATTTCATATTTCATGACAAAATGTTATTTTTCGCAAAAAAATTTATAATTTTCACAAAAATAATTTATTACAAAATCATCCCCCCCTCCCCCCACAAAAAAAAAAAAAAATAAATAAATAAATCTGTATTGACCTCTACTTTCAATTTACCATTTTTAAGAATGGGTGTTTCCCTCCTCCTTGCTAAATAATAAGAAATAGAATGACAACATAATATTTAGTCAGTTAATCACTTGAAGCATGTTAATTGTTTTTTATATTGTGCATTTACATGTTTTTCTGAATTAAGTTAATTAAAATAATAATAATAATAATAATAATAAAGCAAATTAGGGCCTTTCCATTGTGACGGGTGTGACATCCAGACACAATTTTAAGAGGCTATATCTGTGTTTTGGGCAATAAATTAGCTAATAAATCCCTGAAAAGTATTTAAAATATTTTTTTTCCATGCATTTGCTTGAATAATTGTGCAAACACAAAACTTCAATAGCTTTCAATTTAAAAAAAAAAAAAAATCTTGTGATGGGTGTGACTCTCTCCGGATATGAGTTTTCACTAGCATACACATTTGTTAAAATTCCTGTGAATATTTTAATGTTTCATTATTAAAACAATTTTTTTCTAATAAAAGAGATTCAGATTAAACTTAATGCATAATTTTCATAATAAATTTTAATTATTTTAATGTATAAGAAATTTTTTTCTACTGTGACAGGTGTGACAAAGTTGTGACGGGTGTAACATCATGCAAAGTATACGATTTTAAAGTTATTTACAAAAGAAAATAGCAAACGGTATTGACAGAAAACTTTACAATAGCTAATATACAAACAAAATTTAATAAAACTAACATCTTTATGCAGTTAGTTTAAAATTTGTAGTGCCCCCTACTTGTTATAAGTGATGGGGTAGCTATTTTTTTTTATAATGGCAAAAAAGTTTTCAATTGAGATATCATCTTTCTCTGGCCAAATCCAGTGTGGTCCACTGGCTTGCATGTATTTCAAGCTTATTTCTTCCTTATGGTAGTTGATATTCAAGACATCACCACAGTACAAGGAAAGGGCTATTGTGCTTTTTGTTACTGGCCAGGGAAACCACAACATAGTCTCAGATATTTAAATCTGATGTTTTCAAAATCTTTCTGGGGGGGAGATTCACAATTAGCAGCAGTGACTTACCTCCCTTAGTGTTGATTTCATAGTTTTTCCAATCAAAAAGTTGGTACTATCAGCACTTACCTTAAAGTGGTGATAAGACTTGATGCCTTCTCATCCTTCTGTCAGCATTTGTTTAGTTTCCAGTATTTTCTCTGCTGACACATACAATGTCTTTATTGTACCAATCTCTGTGCACATTAAAAAAAAAAAAGACAAAGCAGAATTAACTATTGCTTTTCTGGACAAGCAAAACCCACACTCTTGACTTTATCAATCCCCCAATTCTGTCAACTGCTCCTTTACCATGAGAAGTGGCCAAAAAGTTCCATTCACATGTTAGCTTAAAATCTTTGATAAAGAAGCACAAGTTCGAAATGTTGTTTTTAAACAGAGATGCACAGCCATCAGAAATTTTTTACACCATTTTGAGTTGGGGAAACTCTGTTTTCAGACTAGTAGTAATGGCATTTAAAAATTCCCATACAGAATACTTATTTAACATGCTGCAATTCGTTATTGATTACTATATTAGTACTGATTACTATATTATTACATAAGAGCAAATCACATTACCTTTCAACGATGCAAAGCATGTAAAAATGGTGATTTGAGGATGAGTCCAGTGAACACTCTGGATCTCATTTTGAGAGACAGCGCTATTGTTCTCGGCAAAGACCACTTGCATTATTGCTTCAGTGTCTCCCACATTATTTTTCGCTTCTTCAAAGTAACTTGATTGAGTTACAGTTATGTAAAGAATATTAATAATAGACTTTCATTTTTTTGAAAATTTATCAAAAGTTAAAGTAAATTGCCACCAACTCACAATTTGCTAAAATAATTCAAATATATACATTTTATGATTTATCTTTTTTTTAAGCCACATTTGTCTTAATATGTTTAGAAACAATAATGATTCAACCTTACACTTCATTTAAGAAACATTTAAATATATTTCTAAACAATTTAAAATGGTGTCATAACCTGTCACAAGGATTTTGTCACACCCGTCACACTAAAATTCCACACAAAATAAAACTTTAATGAATTTTTAATATTTCATATTTATTCAGACTTGCAATAATTAGACTTTCAGAAAGTTTCATGTATTTTTGAGAAAAATGAATTTTGTATAATAACTTGAGCATCTTTTTTGTGACGGGTGTGACAGAGAAACAGTATAAATATATTTTCATTAAAAATCAGGTCTTTTAAATTATTTTGAAAAATTGGGTGTTTCAAAAGGTAAACAAAGGTCACAAATAGTAATATAAGCACATAGAGTGAAAATGCTGCTGTTTTAAATATTGCATCTGGTGGAATGAAGATACCTTATTTTACAGTCTAGAAATGTTTTGAAATTTTTCTAACTTTGACCCCAGATAAACAATAAAAGAATAAGTTTTACAGCTTAGTTCTCTGTAATTTCATATGCGTCATATTTGTACCTTTAATTTGATATATTACTTGTAATAATAAAAGAAGTTTGAAATTTCAACCCTCATGTCCACTTTTTCATGGAAATGCCCAATACACAAAATTGTATTTTGTATGCTTAGCTTGAAAATTTATAAATAACTGTCAAAGTAAATGGAGGAAAAATCATATTTATTAATAGAAAAACTAACACACATTTAATAAAATAACATTAATTAATATTGTAGTGTTAAACTGTATAGTGATTATAAGGTTTTTATTTTAGTAAATTAGGATTTAATATAGGACAAAGAATAATCCAGGGGTGCAGAAAATGTTTCTACTCCCAACATTTCCCCCAATCGACATGAAAATTTCTCCAAAATTTTACAGTATATTATAGGTAAAGAAAATTTATTTTTCCAATATTTCTAAACTTATATACAAGTATATATAACAGGAGTGATTCTGAGTGAAAAAAAAAAATCTGAAATTCACGGCAAATTTTCTGAAAGGTTACAGCAGAGTGAGGGAAAGGGGGGAAATCCACTCCTAGCACAGTGTTTTTTTCGCAGCCCTTTGGCGAAATTTGCGTTTTTTTTTTTTTATCTTTTAACGAAATTTACTGTTATTTCGCAATCTTTCGACGAGTTTTGCAGTTATTTCACCTGCTTTTTGACGAAATTCGCGGTTCTTTTGCCATCTTTTGCTGAAATTTGAGGTTGTTTTGCGATCGTTGGACGAAATTTGTTATTTTTTGCGATCTTTTGACAGAATTTGAGGTTATTTCGCCCTTTTGACGAAATGCAAGTTTGTTTTGCGATCTTTTGACGAAATTTGTGGTAATTTCTCAATCTTTTGACGAAATTTCCATTCATTTCGTGATCTTTTGACAAATTTGCGGGTCTTTTTCGCGTTCCTTTTACGAAAATCGCAGTTATATCGCATCTTTCGCGGAATTCGCTGTTGTTTCGTGATTTTTTGACTAAATTTGATAGTAATATAGTCATCTCCGGTCTTATCACTTTCCGGCAGTAACTCCTTTCCTATATCTTTTACTATCTTTTATTTACTTTATTAATATTATTTATCTTTCATGAAATATGTCTATTTACTTTATAACTTTTACTATCTTTATATATCTTTATCAGTTATACTTACTTTCAGTTTAACAGGTTTGTTTACCTTCTATTAAATCCCTGTTCTTATTTTTATATCTTTATTAAATATACACTTAAATTAATACATAACAGAGATAATTGTCTTTACTTACTTTGCTTTATTTTTGTTATTCTGTTTTTATAAGTTTCTGGTCTTGTTTAAATTCCTCATGCTTATTTCTAAGTCTTTGCTTTACTGACATCGATCGTCACGCGATCCTGTTCACGTCATTCTTCATATAACGTGTGTTTTTCCGATCGCCACTAGATGGCGTCTCTCTGGTTTACTGCACATCGTCATCATGATGTTTCGTGGCATGGCAAGAAACCATGAGCCAGCCAGCTGATGGCTTCTCATTCGAGAACCATCAGCCGGCTGCTCCTTGCATTGCGTAATAGGTCCATATCTGTTCAGTCGGTAGTATATATATCCTTACGTTTCCTTCATTCATTACCTAAATGTTCTGACCTATATGTGCTTGTGTTGTCCACCTAATTGTCTGCTGCCTAAGTGTTGTCATCGATGTAGTTTCTAAGTGTTTTACTTTGCCGTTTTCATTCGTCTTGTGATGTTATCTTATTTTACGTTATGGTGTTAAATGGAATGTCCTTTTTAAGTCTATCTTACGTTCGTCATATAATGTTTATTTCAAGTTTAATTGTGTTGTAACTACTACATATTCGAGTTTCTCCTACCGATACCACGTACATCGTCAACGAAATCAATAGCAGTTTATTTCAACTATGTCTTTCCTTCATGTTCAAGTAATTCATTAAAGCTAGCGGCCATTCATTAAATGCCCTAGTAGTAGACTCATTCCAGCTGTCGTCATTCATTGAAGAGGCGTAGTATTTTGGAGTCACAATGTTCCTTGTTATGAAGTGAGAGAAACGTGTTTACATTTCCGTCCGGCTAATGATATCTCTGATAAGAAGTGTTTTTACAACAGTTCGTTTTATTGTATTGAAGCTTCCGTATTTTTATTAAGAACTTGTTTTGGGTTAAAGCTTTACTCTGGATCATTGCAAACCACAGGGATGATTAATGCATTTCACAATAGCCATGAAGTCAGTTTTCTTTTATTTCTTATTTGTTTGTGGATTTAAAGTTAATGAATACATTATGCAATAGTGAAATAGTGTATTTAAGTATTGTGTTTTATTATATGTTAAAGTTTATTTCTTGTGTTATCTTATTTAAATAAATGTTAATTTGATTTTAACTTTACTTGTATTTATTTCACCTCTCTTACTTTTATTTCGTTAGTTAGTTATTTGCTTTTCAGATTTTTTTTACTTTACAGCTTTTTCAACCTCTAGGTTTTGGGGGCTTACAGAAACGCATCCATTGTTTAGCTTAATTTTTTTCTCTGCTGCATATTTAAATCTTAACTACTTATAATTTAAGTCTTCAAAATTTGCTGTTTTTTCTCAACCTTTTGACGAAATTTGTGGTTGTTTTGCAACCTTTTGACGAAATTTGTGGTTGTTTTGCAACCTTTTGACGAAATTTGTGGTTGTTTCGCAACCTTTTGACGAAATTTGTGGTTGTTTCGTGACCTTTTGACGAAATTTGCTGGTTTTTCGCTATCTTTTGACGAAATTTGCTGTTCTTTCACAATCTTTTGATGATATTTGCAGTTCTTTCGCACCCTTTTGACGAAAATTGCTGTTTTTCTGCGATCTTTTAAAAAAATTTGTGGGTTTATTGCGATCTTTTGACGAAATTTGCTGTTCTTTCGCGATCTTTTGATGAAAGTTGCTGTTTTTCCGCAATCTTTTGACGAAATTTGCTGTTCTTCTGCGATCTTTTGACGAAATTTCTGTTTTTTCGCGATATTTTGACGAAATGTGCATTTATTTCGTGATATTTTGACAAAATGTGCGGTTCTTTCGCAATCTTTTGACGAAATTTGTGGTTCTTTCGCAATCTTTTGACGAAACTTGTGGTTCTTTTGTGGTCGTTTGACGAAATTTGTGGTTATTTTGTGATCTTGTGATTAAATTCTGGTTTTTCTGTAATTCTTGAACAAAATTCGCGGTATTTTTATGTCCAAATTTTCAGATTGATGACAGATTTTTTTTTTTTTTAATTTTTGGTACCGAATGCTTAAAATTTTCAGAACAGAATCACCCCTGATGTACGGTACATATTATTCTGAGATCGATTTTGTGAAGGTCGCCATTCGGATCTTCTTATTTGTAGTGAAATTTCTCTATCTCAAGGAATTATGGAATTATTTGTTAAAATCGAAATTAATTATATATGTTTCTGCAAAATTTCCCCGATCCTAGATCGCCGGATCGGACATATTCTGCACACCTGGAATAATCCTTCATTCCCTTAATAACTTGGGTAGTAGGTAGTAGTATATAATAACTTCCATAAAGTTTGCTACATTTTAAAGGGTGTGCGATACTATAAAGAAAGAATGTTGCTAACAGACACTGTTATTTGAGTAAACTCTAAACTCAGCAAGTTTCTAGTACTGATTGTTATCTTAATTAATGAATAAATTCATCTAAGTTTGTATTACTATACATTACAAGGGGTAAAATTCAAATTTATAAGTGGATGGGAGACTCCTCTCCAACATTTGTAAATGGAAAGGGTGGGGGGGGGGGGATCACAAACAGTTAATTGGGAGAGGCAATAGCAATACTGTTTGGTTACCTCTTTCTTCCTTTCTCTATGAATCTTTAAATCCTTTTTTTTTTTTTTCTGTTTATTTGGTTAAACAGACCCACCTCCAAAAAAAGAACAGTTAAACACCCCTCTCTCTCCTTCTTTAAAAAAAAAAAAAAAAAAACTGATATGTAAAATAAAAATATTAAATTTGGAAAAAAATCATATGGTATACTCATAAATAAATTTCTTTTTAACTTTTTATTTTCTTATACACATTGATCTTTTACAAAAAAAGTAACTACTTTTAGAAAAAAAAAAGGGGGGGGGGCAGTCAAATAATAAAATAATATACATATGTGTGTTTCAAGTTTTGAAACAGAAATTTTACTTAAATAAAATAAAATAAATACAAAGTTCCAAATACCCAGTACCTTAAGTACCATATACCCAGTTAAAATAAGTTGCATTTTATTGCATATCATTTCTGGTTCTAAACATGTTTTTCTGAGCTAGAGATTGTATGCTGAAAATTAGAGTAAGTAATGAATAATAATGGTTAAATGAATTGTGATTCAAAATCATTGGAAAAAAAGAAACCTTTTAAACAAGGATGAGATTCTATCGACTTTTATCAGAATTTCCGACTTTTCGTAAATTTGAGAAAATTTTTGATTTTTATCTGTGAAAAAAAAACGAATTTTGCCCTTTTTTGTCTTTCTGGCAGCGGAAAAATGTGCCAAACGAGACATACCCCGCCAGAATTGCATCTCATTTTCTCCGCGACTCTTTGACGAAATTAGTGTTTTTTTCTTTTTTTTTTGCGATCTCTTGACAGAATTCACGTATTTTCCTCGATCTTTTGACGGGATTTGCATATTTTCCTCGAACTTTGACGAAAATCTCATTTTTCCCACTTACCTTTGATGAAATTAGTGTTTTTTCCACAATCCTTTGACGAGATTCACGTTTTTTCCGCCATCTTTTGGCGAATTTTATGTATTTTCCGCGATCTTTTGACGAAATTTTCGTTTTTTCTGCGATCTTTTGACGAAATTTTTGTTTTTTCTGCGATCTTTTGACGAAATTCGTGCTTCTCTCACATGTTTTGATGAAATTTGCATTTTTCTGCAATCTTGACAAAATTTCAGTTTTTTTCCACAATCTTTTGACAAAATTTGCGTTTTTTTGCGCTCTTTTGACAAAATTCGCATTTTTTCTGCGCTCTTTTGACAAAATTCGTGTTTTTTTCTGCGTTCTTTTGACAAAATTCGTGTTTTTTCTGCGCTCTTTTGACAAGATTCACATTTTTTCTGCGCTCTTTTGACAAAATTCACGTTTTTTCTGCGCTCTTTTGACAAAATTTGCGTTTTTTTCCATGATTTTTTGACAAAATTTGCGCTTTTTCTGCAATTTTTTGACTGAATTCGCGTTTTTCCAGCGACCATTTGACGAAATCCACATTTTTTGCAGCCTTTTGACGATTCACGTTTTTTTTCCTCCATCCTTTAACTAAATTCGTATTTTTTCAGCAGCTCTTTCACAAAATTTGCGTTTTTCTGCGATCCTTGCTGAAACTCATTTTTTTTCTTCACGATCTTTTGACGAATTTCGCATTTTTTCCGTGATCTTTTGACGAATTTCGCGTTTTTTCTGCCATCTTTTGACAAAATTCGTGTTTTTTCCGTGCTCTTTTGGCAAAATTTGCATTTTTTGTGCAGTCTTTTGACAAAATTCACGTTTTTTCCGCACTCTTTGAACGAAATTCGCATTTTTTCCGCACTTTTTTGACAAAATTCGCACTTTTTCCACAAAATTTGCACTTTTTCCATGATCTTTTGACGGAATTCATGTTTTTCCAGCGACCATTTCACGAAATCCACATTTTTTTCGAGCCCTTTGACAAAATTTGTGTTTTTTGCCTGTTTTGAGCAAAATATGATTTCGTGCGGTCTTTTAGTTTTTTACCAAATTTTAGCTTACGCGTATTTTCAGACTTTTAGTTCTTTACCCACTCTCATGCCTGTTTAAATTATTTTTTATTTTCTAAATTAATTAATTTATTTTTAAATTTTGACATGTTTAATCATTTGTAATATGCTAAGTTTGTGTTAAATGTTTTTATAATTTTTGCTTCCGTTTTCAAATTTTATGTAGTATTACTGTATTTACTTGAATCTAAGATGCACTTTGAAAGGTGTGAGTGGTACAGGCCCCGAATTTTTTATTTATTTTATAATGGTTTTGAAAAAGAAAAAATTCAGGTAAGAAAAATTCGTTTGGCTTACCTTTTGCAGAATAACTTTTTATAATCCATAAATTACGAGCGAATATCCAAAGAGGCACAATTGCTGTAAGGCTAAAAATAAACTTGTATTTATATTTTATTAATTAGAAGATGAAGTATAATCCAGGGACCACTTGATGTTTTCACACATTTAATTATGAAGATAAAAATAAAAATTAGAACTGTGAAAAAGTTACATATTAATTCAATTATATTAACAGTTAAATATCTTTAAAGAATATAGTTGAGTTTTTGTGACTTTTAGTTTAAATAATATGCATTTCTCTGGAGCTACAGCAGCTTCCGTTTTATCAGTTCAATATTTCACAAACCATCGTGATGCATTTTTGTTGAAACCTCACAAGTAGTCTGACGTAATAACACATTTTATGCAGAGCAGGCACGCAGAAAGATGATGCAATTAAAATGACAAAAAACAATGAGCTCTTGCATCAGTCAAAGGTTTTTCTTTTTTTTTTTTTAGAATCCTTTTGTGCGGAGAAGTTTTTTGGTGGTGACATCTATTGCCAGTCTTTGACAACAAATCTTTAGCTTCATGATTTCACTAACACACTTTATTTCCCCAAACCTGTTTAACTGGATGCATTTTACAATTGAGTTCAAAGACAACCCTCAATACTTTAAAACCAAATGTGCGTGGATTACGATGGGCAGTTATTAAGCTTTAAAGCTGTTTTTTAAGCCAGCTTCTTATGGGACAAAATTAATTGAATGGAAATTTATCATGTATGAAAGGTGTTATTTAAGGGCCGCTGAGGTTTTGGCATCCAGCTATTTCATAATTTTTAATTGCTGCAAATTTTCCTGTGTGTTTACAAGTTTTAAACAAAAACCTTCAATTTTGCAACTAAAAAATAAAGTGCATCTTAGATTCTGGACAGTCTTAGATTTGAGTAAATATTGAATTTTTTCTTTTTTTCTTTTCAGACCAGTTCAAACTTCTGGGAAAATTTCCTTATTAGGTGTCTATTCTTCATCTGACAGTGAGGATGATATGGAACCAATGGATGTTTCCAATGATGTGCCTAATAATAATGCTTTGCCAAAAGGTAATTAAAAGTTATTTTTTATGAACAAGTTACACTAAAAATTGTTTAAAGTTCTCCAAATTAATATTTTTGAGTAATTTCTTTTGTGATTTATTTAATTTGACTAAGATTTGTGTTAGATATTTCTGTTTAGTTCAGTCCTAACCAGTGAAAAGAATGCTAAGCATTTTGGCTCTCTATTTATTGAATATAAATAATTTTTTTATTTAATTGTAACTGCACAAACCATCTTAATTTGCTATTTTTATATATATATATTTTTTTTTTTGTGAGTTCTTTTAACTTACATTTTTTGCTCATGCTGAGATGAATTTTGTTATTTGGCAGTTACCTGATGATGAAGAAGCAGCAATTAAATTGTTTTAGGGCTATGGAATTATACATAAAGAAATCTTTGTTTTAAAAAAAATTTAATTTCTGGAGGATTTCAAAGTTTCATCAGCAATGCAGATGTAGCTTACAATCATGCAGAGAAAGCATAGGAATAGGGATGAACCGAATATTCGGTACTTGGCTATGTTACCAAATATTAACATATTCGGTATGCAGAATATCAAACTATTCGGTCTGCGGAATATTCGGTTTGGCTGAATAACAAAATATTCGGCAAAATGTTTTTACATTATTTGCTGTTTATTAAGTATTACTTAAGAAAATTAACCATTAATGAGGATTTTCATAGGAATTAATGATGTACAAACTACAAATGCAAGTTCCTGAACATTGTCTAGTAATCCGTTTCTTGCTTTTTAACAAAAAAGGATGTTTCTAAACAAAATAGAAAATCATTCAGGTTTGAGAATAGACATCAAGATGGGTAATTTTTGTCCAGGAAAACATAATTGCAATCCACTTATTCAGCCATAAATACAGTGTATCTCATATCACTTGAGGTGAAACTTGGATTTTTGTTTATTACTTTAACAATAACGAAGATATCATAACTATATTTTCAACAGACTTGCTTTGATTTCTGTGAAATATGATATGATCAGAAGTGCTAGAAATTGCGACCATTCATATGAATTAGACATTCCTGTATTCAGAATGCAGTTGATAGTATTTATATAGTGTCACTGGCCAAAATTCAGTCATTTTCAATGATATCATCACATTTAATACAAGCAAAATTAATATAAAACAAATCTCGATAAAATATCTTCATTGATAAAGTTGTGAACGAAAATTCATTTTCGGCTTGTAGTTAGTTACACAATCAGAGTTTTTGATTGAATGCATTGTAATTTTGATGGAATAAATGGGCTGAGATGGTATTTCTTGTTCAAAAAATGTTTGTCTTGACCATATTATCCCTGTCGAAAGTTTGTTACAAGATTTTGAAAACAAACTTTATTTTTACAATCACTGAAAATGATCGCCCACTTCAGACGCTGATCTAAGATGCATTTAAAAACTTCTTTGCTAAATGAACGGAATAGAAAAGTTATACTTTCTGAGTTTTATAACTATATCCTCTTTTTAAATAACTCAAAGCAGATTTTTCAGTATAAAGTTTATTTGTAAAAAGCTCCTATTTATCAAAATGTAAGTTTTGGTATTAAATGTTATGTAAAATTGTTTTAAAATTCAACATTTTAATGCCTTTAAACTTTTAATTATAAAAGTATTTGGCCAACCAATTATTCAGTATTCGGCCAAATAGTTACTATTTGGCTGGCCGAATATTCGGTATTCAGCCTAACAGTTACTACTTGGCTAGTTTAATATTCAGTATTCGGTTCACCTGTAGGCCAAATATTCGGTATTCAGCCAAAATCACTATTCGGTGCATCCCTACATAGGAATACAAAAGTAAGCATGGTTTGATGCCAAAAACTGTCTTCGATTGAGTTTTGTGAGCTCTTTTAAATGAACCATAAGACGAGTATGGTCTGGAGCAGCTATATGAGCAGGGGTGAGGAAGTTTTGTAAAATTTTACCTGCCAAAGATTTGTTTTTACTAGCCAGCAAGATACAATATACCGCCAAAAAAGTTATGGTAAAGTTTACATGACTGCAAAAATATTTCATTACTATAAACTGCTATATTAAAATTTGGGAAAAACATGAAATATGGCCAACAATTAAAAATATATATACGTTCTTGTTATATTTTTATAGACTACATTATTTAAAAGAACACCTAACAATTCACTTGCCTGGTCAGAAAATTCATTCTCCAGTGGCGAGTAGATTTATATAATTCCTAACCCCTGTATGTTAGAGAAGTATTTGCCAATGTTTTGTATTCAGGTTCAACTAAAATTGTAGAAGTAGATGAAAGTCTATTCACAAAAAGAAAAAACAATGGTGGACGAAATCTTCTCTTGCACCCTCCCCTAATGATTGATTATTAGGTGGTTTATGTCAGAAACACAAGGATATTTCCTAATTGCCATTCTTGATCATATAGCTAAAACAATGGTCACAATCGAGAAAAATGTAGATAATGGAAGCATAATCTTTCCTCAATGCTAGAGAGGATATAAAACTAATTATCTGTGAGATATTGGCTACAAGCATTTCACAGTAAATCATAAATATAATTTTGTTGATGTTCAACACTGGATATGATACACAATCTCTTGAGAGATTATGGGCATTGTAAAATGACATTAGGAGACAGTATGACATCTCTTGCCATCGTTTGATTGCTTGCATCTGATTAGGAATTTTAATTAATATATAATGTTTATTATAATCCTATCTAATAGAGTTTATGTAGCAATGTCTTCATTCAAAAAATGAAATGTTTACTGCAGTGCTAAGAGCCATTGCTTGTCTGCTTGCATTTGATTTGAAATTTTAATTAATATGTAATATTTTTTATATTCCTATCTTGTAGAATTTATCTGGCAATATCTTCTTTCAAATTATGAAATGTTTACTACAATGCTAAGGCCATTGTAATTTCAAACCTACAGTTTAAATTAAGTTTTATTTTATTATGTTATTGTATAATGTTTATTTTATGTAAATTTTTGTATTTATATAAAATAGATCTTGAAATTCTATAATTTTCAAATTCTGTATTTTTTCATATGACCACTTTTGTACAAACAATGTTTTTTGTTGCTGTTGTTTCTTTTGTCACAATGGTGTTCGTCTTATGGAAAAGTACCAAATAATCTTCAAAATTCCACAACATTTTAATTTTCAAAATCAATTTCTAAAAATGTCTGGAAATTTCATATATTTTAGGATTTTTTATTATCTGGAAACATTTTTATATTTTAATTTCTACTTTAGTTTATTATTGCTGCATTAAAATATGCACTTTACTCATGGATGTGCAGTTATAAATTTTTGCAGCTATTAATTTCATACCCTCATATTGCAGTTTCACATTTTAACAAAGATTTGAAATTTATATGTTTCAGATTTCTTTGATGCTGCCCCTTCGTTAGCTTTTCCTGTTAATGGAGAACAGTCTTCAAAAGAACAGAAGAAACCGGTAGAGGCACCTGTCAACTCAGTTGATGCTCTTCCAGAGGGATTCTTTGATGACCCTGTTCAAGATGCTAAAGTTAGTAATAGTAAGAATTGTGAATTAAATCAGACATTTGTAATAAAAAGTTGCTTTTAAAATAAAATGCTATAAGACAATTTGTTCCAAACTAAATAATGAAGGTTTTGTGTTTGTTCAGATTCGAATAGTTTGCGAATGTCTCTTAATGTTTCAGTTCATAACTAAATTTGTTTTCCCTCATTAATTTTTTCAATTATTTATTTATTAGGAATCTTTTTTTAATTATTATTCCACGAGTATATTTTTACCTTTTCCTTTATTTCACTAAATTTGCATTATGAGTTGTTACTAAATAATATTTAGTTACTGAGTAATATTTTAGTAGTAATTTTTCCTAAGTACATAATATTTTATTTATTTATAATATGTTTATGTTAATTGTTTATTGTGATTGTAGATTTTCAATGTTGCAATATCTTATTTTTATGTTTACATCTGCTTTTATATTTCTCAAGGTTACTAACTGTATGTATACTACAATTTTCAAAAAATTTATTCTTTCTACTTTATACAGGGGTGATTGTGACTCAGAGTGAAAAACCCTGAAAATTAACTGATGCAAAGTGAAAAACCCTGAAAATTATTGATGCAAAATATACCAATATCAATTTACATAGCAACAGATACTGCAACAGCATGACAATCAAATGACATATTTCTGTTATTGTTTTTTGAAATCTACAATTGCAAAAAAAAGCATAATTTGGTAAACTTACATTAATTTCACTGAAAGCTAAATGTAGTGGTGATTCTGTGTAAAAAAAAAAAAAATCTGAAATCCACAGTAAATTTTCTGAAAGGTTACAACAGAGGGGGAGGGGGAGAATCCACTATGGCACTAACTACGTGCTTTTTCGTACCCCTTTGACAAAATGTGCATGTTTTCGCGATCTTTTGGCCAAATTTGCCGTTTTTTTCGCGATCTGTTGGCGAAATTTGCCGATTTTTCGCGATGTTTTGGCGAAATTTGTCGATTTTTCGCGATCTTTTGGCGAAATTTGTCGATTTTTCACGATCTTTTGGGAAAATTTGCCGATTTTTCGCGATCGTTTCACGAAATTTGCTTTTTTTTTTTTTTTTTTTTTTTGCTATCTTTTACGAAATTTGCTGTTTTTTCGCGATCTTATAACGAAATTTGCCGTTTTTTTGCGATCTTTTGACAAAAATTTAAATTTTTACACGATATTTTAAGAAATTTGCGTTTTTGCCGCGATTCTTTGACGAAATTAGCTTTTTTTCATGATCCCTGGACGAAATTCACGATCCTTTAATGAAATTTGCGTTATTTTCGCGATCCTCTGGCGAAATTCGCATTTTCCCGCAGTCCTTTGACGAAATTGGCGCTTTCTCTTCGAACGATTGACAAAATTTATCTTTTTCAGCAATCATTTGCCAAAATTCGCGATACATTTTATGTCCAAATTTGTTGATTTTTTTTTTAATTTTTGGAAATGACTGCCTTAATTTTTCGAAACAGAATCACCCCTGGCTAAATGACTTCATCAAATGGAGAGTGCAATTTATCTTGCTAAATATGCCAAGTTCGAATTCTATAAACAGTAAATAAATTTATTCCAAGTACTCATGAAACCAGCACAAATTAACTGTTAAGAGTAGGATATCTTAGTAGATTTAAATATATGATACCTAGCTATTTGAAGGCAGTGAAAAAATGCCAAAACCAATTCAGTTTTAGTTCTAAATGGCTAAGTAAAAAGAAAAAAAAAAAAAAAAAAAAAAAATAGAATTTTTTTTTTAGCTTTGCTTACACAAGGTAAATTTCTTTTTCCTGCTTTCTTCCTGGGTATTACACATTACAGATATGAAATTTTTGTACTGAGATTGAGATGGATGACAATACCAGGAGGGGGTGATTCTGAGTAAAAAAAATGTATCTGAAATTCACAGCAACTTGTCTGAAAGTTTACAACAGAAGGGGGGGGGAGAGGAAGGAATCACTCCTGGTTCTAATTATGTGTTTTTTCTGCGATCCTTTCGCGAAATTTGCATTCTTTTCACGATTCTTTAAAGAAATTCATGTTTTATTTCCCATGATCCTTTAACAAAATTTGCGTTTTTTCTGTGATCATTTGACAATATTTCCATTTTTCCATCGATCATTTGACGAAAATCTCGTTTTTCCTGCGATCATTTGATGATATTTCCATTTTTTACATCAATCCTTTCACGAAAATCGCATTTTCCCTGCAATTACCGGGTGGGGAGTGATCCCTCTCGGTTTTAATTATGTGTTTTTTCTGCAGTCGTTTGATGAAATTCTTGTTTTTTTCGTGATCCTTTAACGAAATTTTCGTTTCCCCCGCGATCCTTTGACGACATTTCTTACATTTCTTTTTTTCCTGCAATCTTTTGACGAAATTTGTGTTTATTTCGCAATCATTAGAAGAAATTTGTTTTATTTTGAGATTCTTTGACGAAATTCGTGTTTTTTCGCTATTCTTTAAAGAAATACATGTTTTTTTCCGTGATTGTTTAATGAAATTTGCACTTTTCCCGCGATCCTTTGACAATATTTCTATTTTTCCCGCGATCCTCTGACAAAAATCGCGCTTATTCCGCGATAGGGAAAATCCTTCCTAGTTCTAATTATGCATTTTTTTCTGCGGCCATTTCACGGAATTAAAGTTTTTGCGCGATTCTTTAAAGGAATTCATGTATTTTTTTGTGATCCTTTAACGAAATCTGCGTTTTTCCCACAACCCTTTGACAATATTTCCTTTTCCCCGCAATTCTTTGACGGTATTTCAGTTTTTCATACGATCCATTGACAAAAATCTTGTTTTTTTGCGATCCTTTGCAAAAATTGCGCTTTTTTTCGCATTACTTTAACGAAATTTGTGTTTAATTTGCGATCATTTGACGAGATTTGTGTTTACCTTGGAATTTTGACGAAATTGGCATTTTTCCAGCAATCCTTTGACGAAATTGCCAATTTTTTTCAGCGAACGATTGAGGAGTTGACTTTTTTTGCAATATTTTTTAATGTCAGAATTTTCCACTAAACGTAATGATCTCATAAACTCGGAAGGATCGAGCGAAAAACCTGGAAATCCGGGGCACACCCGGAACACAATCACCCCTGTTTATATCTTAAGGATCATTTATGAATTATACTAAGCAAGTTTCTTGTTTTATTTCACAGGTAGTCATACTCTTGTGATACCCCCCTCCTTTATCGTGACATCACATTTTTGCAACAGCTAATTTAGAGCTTGTTTTTATTAAAAGCAATGTGTGATTATTCCAAGTGATCTCCCTATTCATTGAGGTTTTTTTTAGGTGCATTCATAATTATATAAATACGTAGCACTTATAGTCGTCGTTCCGTCCGTCTGTCCGCATATAACAGAGTAAAAACTACCCAACCGAATGTTTTGAAATTTTAAATATATAATTGTTGCAAAAATTTGTCATTTCAAATTTTATGAAAATCAGATGTATAGTTTAATTACGGGACAGTCAAAAGTTTTCCGTTGCATTATGGTCAATAGGAAAAATTATTGCAAGTGCATTTTAATGATGTTACCGCCTTCTGAATAGTCTGAAATTTTAAATATATAATTGTTGCAAAATTTTGTCGAGTCATTTCAAATTTTATGAAAATCAGTTGTATAGTTTATTTACAGGGACAGTCAAAAGTTTTCTGTTTGTTACATTACGGCCAATGGGAAAAAATTATTTCAAGTGCATTTTAATGATGTTACAGCCTTTCGAACAGAATGAAATTGATATGAACTTATGAAGTGCACCAAAATATACATTCAGTACAATATGCGGTGCAAAAAATATTTATAAAACTAGTTATAATACAAACGCATCTCATTTGTCACGTTTGACGAGCAATTTCCAACTTGTTTAATTTTATGAATCATTTGCAAAGGTGTTACAAATTAAAATCAACCTTAAAAAAATTCTCGGTTTCATTAGCTGCTACTTATTTATACTGAGTCTTTGGACTTTCATACTAGTCTATGATATTATGTTATAAATTTAAATTTAAAAGCAACGTTAAAAACGCCAGAAAATGCAAACATTTCGCAGACTAGTTTCAGTAGTGTTTAGCATACTGTCTTCGGTGTAAAGAATAATGAAAACTTGCTCATTTATATAGAGGAGAAGCGGATTTAACTGGGAAGTTCATTAACCAATGGGAAACAGGAAAGTACGGGTACCTGCCAATAGGAGAATAGTATAGGTAATGCTACCAAAATTGTGAGGGATAGAAAAAAAAAACCATGGTAGTAATTAAGCAAAAGAGGGTTTTATGAAATATTTCCAGCAATCTGATAAAGGGGAATAGCAAATTCACTATTAACAATATTGTCACAATTTTTTGTAAATATGAAATGCTTCAAGAAAGTTAAGTTCATGTATAGAAGTGGGTTTAGAGATAATTTTGGGTGAATTAAAATCAAAAGAGTGGTTCATCTCCCAGCAATGTTTAGCAATTGAAGATTTATTGGTTTCCTGTTTTTGAATATATTGTCGGTGTTCCTTAATACAAAATTTTAAACCCGTTTGGTCTGTCCAATATAGGAAAGACCGCACTGGCAATTAATACTATAGATACCCCATGAGTTGTATAACTCAATAGAATCTTTGAGTTTGGGGAGGGTAAGTTTATTCGTAGGGGTAAAAATTATTCTGAAGTCATGCTGTCTAAGAATTTTGGCAATAGGAAAGCTAGTTTTAGGAAAGAAAGGTAACACAATGCTACTTCTATGATATTATGTATCACTACCATAAAACCATCAAAATTTTGCATTATTTAACTTTAAGCTCGTAAAATTAAGAAAAGAAAAGTAATATATACAGTGGAACTTACCTTTAACTAAGTCCCTATTTAACAAAGTTTTCTACTTAACGAAATTTTCTGCTGAACCTTGACTTTGCACACCATTAACATGTAAATTAAACTCCATGTTACGAAAAATATATTCTATATAACGAAGTTTATTCCACTTTCGTGCAAGTACAACATTCAAGTGCAGAGGTTGCTGTTCCGATGGATGTATGAATTTATTTCAGCGGATTGTATGGAAAGGAAATTATTTGTTTAATCATTTCCATTCAAAAGAAGAAATGCTAAAAGCCTTTGATACCAATAAGAAGGGGATTTCAGTTTCACGAAAATATTAAAAATGAATTGGTCGGATACTTACAAAAGTGCAAAAAGTTTTATGTACAGTTTATTTTTTATAAGAAACTTGTACAAAATAATATTACAGATTTTTTTTTAAGTTAAGTATTAGAATACTAAAAAAAAATGAATGCTATGCTTCAGTTTTTGTTTGCTTCTCTTTATTGTGTGTGTGTTTTTTTTTAAACATTAAATTTTTCTCATATGTCTACATTGCATTTTCATTTTATGAATGTGTATTTTATTATATAAATTTCATGAATTTGACTTGGTTTCTATTTAACGGATTTTCTTCATAACAAAGTGTTTAAGTGTAGCAATGAGATTTTATTAAATGGAAGTTTCACTGTACTTAATGCAGTAAAACTTGTAAAAACAGAATCGTTATACACCGTGAAAACATTGTTTGTTTGGTTTTTTTTTTTCTTTTTGTTTCATTAGCCTAAGACAGGATTTTATTATAGACAAGTTTTGTTTTTGCAGCTTTAATTGTATTACCTGAATAAAAATACATATTTTTTTTTAATGAAGTTTATTATGCTACTTCCTAACAATGCCTATCTAATTGTTTTCATATTTTATGCGATGTAACTCAATGTGTTAACTCCAACCCCTTTTCCTTCATCACATTGTGTCACAGTTTGTGTTCCCTCTATCTCAACCTCCTAAGGTGCAGCTTAAGTTATGAATGACCCTCTTAGATCAGCTATCTGTATTAATTTTTCTCAGTTAAGTTTTCATATTTGAACTTTCTATATTTATGCATATATATAAAATATATGTATATATCTTTGAAACAGACATTACTGCATGTATATTTTCTTTTTTTAATTCTGTTTTCATGGTACTTGTTATTCTTGTTTATTTATTTACCTCCCTATTGATGAGATTTTCAAGTTGTATGTTACTTCGACTATATATGTTAGTGTCTAATGAATTAATGAAGTAATAAGCTAAATAAAAACTGATTTGATAGATAAATATAAGCAAATCAATATTTGGACTATAGATTACAATTATAAGTGTTACTTAAATTTATACGGTTGTAAAAGCATCTAATAGGGAAAAAGTAGTTAGTTCAGAGTATGAAAAACATGCAAACGAGGAGAATAAAAATTCTGATGCGTTCATTACAAAGTTGGAAATATATAGAGCAGGGTTTTTCAAACTTTTATTTTTCGTGGGACATTTAAAACCGGAATTGAAGCTTCCACAGCACACTTAACCCCTTGGGGATGAGCAACTGGTATACGAAAGGTGCGTAAGGTGCTCAGAATCTGTGATTATTCTCACCAGTAAATTTTTATTTTAAATTTTGCCGTATTTAATCCGAGCATTTTCCCGATTCCATTAGGCAAAAATTTCTGTTTTCAAAAACTGGTTCTATCGTTCCCGCATCCATCGTTTTCCCGCATTGATCGTTTTATTTCTATGGTCCCTGCACAAATTATATTTAAGTAATGTTAACGAAACCCGCATGCATCGTTCTTCAAAAAGTCATTTTCCCGCATTCATCATTGTAAAAATTTTCTCCTCACCGAAATAAAAGTGGAGATCAAGCAGATCCATATTAGTCCGTGGGGCGACAGGCCAAAAGATGCTTAGAAAATAAGTTTCGTTTGCCAAGTTTGGCAACTACGAAATTTTTTATTTTTTATAATATTAGATATACATAAATATGAAAAATACAATGTTCCCCCAAAAATAGCTGCACATAATTTTTTTACAAGCCAAAAACTTAATATTTATTGCAATATTTCAAAAATGCTATTTTAATGCTTTTAATTGTTATATTAAAATATTTGCTTTTATTTAATATTGCTTTATAAATAGTTGATACACATAGATGACAAAAATACAGTATTCTCCCATAAATAGTTGCCAATAATTTTTTTACAAGCCAAAAACTTAAGATTTATTGCAATATTTATAAAAAAAAAGAACTATTTTAATACTTTTAAATATTATATTAAAATATTGGCATTCATTTAATATTGCTTTATAAACTGTTGATACACATAGATGACAAAAATACAGTGTTCCCCCCCAAAATAGTTGCGCATAATTTGTTTTGGGGCAATTCCATGAGAAACGGGCAAAATGTCCTGCACGTGACGCTTACATAAACACCTATATTTATTAACTTATAAGTTGTTAAAATATAAACTATACATTAAAATTAACAAAATAACTTATATTTTCATATTAGCATAGTTGTTGTAATTTGAGGATACAATAACATTGTTAAAATAGCAGAAATATGTAGAAAAGCTGTTCCACACATGACCTGGAATGGCCATTTTATAGGTTTAAAAATTTCCATATTTTAAACCCTAAACTTTAGTAAGTTGCCCATTTTTAATAATAAATAAATAACAAAAATAATAGATAATAAAAATCTCCACATTATAAATACTGGACCTAAGTAATCTGCCCTTTTCAGTGCCATTCCATGAAAAATGGACAAAATATCGCGCGTGTGACATTTACATAAATACCTACATCTATAGACTGTTGTTAAAACACAAACTATGCATTAAAAATGACAAAAAACTCTAGATTTTCCTATTAACATGGATGTTTTAATTTGAAGATATAATAACATTGTTATTATATATAGGAAAGCTGAAATATATATTATATATAGGAAAGCAGAAATATATAGGAAAGCTGTCCCACACATGACATGGAATGACACTTTTGTTTTTTTTTACCCCCCCCCCCCCTAAAAAAATCAATATTACAAAATAGCTATTTTAATTTTTATATTAAATTATTGGCATACATAATCTTATTTTTTAAATAGTATGTACACATAAATGCGATTAAAAAATAGCTGCATATATTTTGCAAATTTCATAAAAGCTGTTGCAATATTTCATAAAAGCTATGTGAAAATTCTTAATTTTTAAATCAAAACACTTCCTTTGCACCTTTAAACGTTACTAATAAATAGTTTTAATACTAATAATACTTTTAAATTTACTAATAATCCAAATCATTATCACTTTCATTTTCTGATATATAATCCATAGTTTCACATACTGAAACACTATCATTATTATTTTTTTTTACTCTCGCAGTTTTCAGCACAAGAACACCATTCCGAACACAGCATACCACGTCTTTTACAGGAGCATTTGTTGGACAGGCAGCTTGCTTTTTTGCAGCAGCATGAAAATTTTTTAAATAGCATTTCTGAAGTACACGGTTGATTATACCACTGTATTTGCAGCTTATTTTCACTTATTATCCAGCCATAACTATGTGGACTAGGAGAAACTACATTAGTTTGCAAGCATCTTCTATAAATGCAAGCCTGGTAGTTTGCACGCTTTATATGGTAACGAAGTGCATCACAACTTGGTGGCAATACCGTATCAGTTCTAAACTTTAATTTGAATACTGCATATCGCGCATCATTCACATTATCACATGTTTCCTGTCCATATAGAGAACATACAAATTTCTCTAAAGTGGAAACAAGTTCTGAATTTATGTCTCAATCAACACCAAGTTGCCGAAATGCATTTATATAACTCGTTGAGCTTTTCATTAGATTTAAAGCTTTCACTTTACTTTTCTGTTTGAATGCAGTTTCAAGTTTCTTCATTAAAATCAATATTATCCCACAGAAGAGTTGTAAAATTCTTTTTTTTTAATACCAAGAGGGAGCATATTAATAGCCTCTAGCTGCATTTGTGCAAGCGTTGTGTCGTATTCTAGAAGAACAGTATGTGAGATACAATGTCCCAAACCATTTAATAAATTTACTATTTTAGCAGATCCAGTTAAATGACTAATAGCCATAGCCAAGGATAAATGTTTCGGGGTTTGCTTTTTACCTTTAGTAGAAAAATATATAATGTCTTGAGAAATAGAAGCAATATTTTTTTGTAGATTTTCTGGAATATCAACTTTTTTTCTCAAATTCTATGTCATCGGTTATTCCTGAACACCATGCTATGAAGTTAAAAAGTAAATTCGGAATCATACCTAAAGCAACATCACTGGAAAAATTTTCTGCTGTAGGAGGCCATGGGCAGTTTAATGATGGAGACTCTTCAATTAATTTTTTTTATATGCTTAGCGGAATTATAAATTTCAAGCATTTCTTCCCTATAATTACTAATTTTTGGAGGAATAAATTTCTCTCCTTCGCTCTGTGAATCAGTTGTCTCTATTGCTTCCTGAAAAATTACAGGTTCTTTATCGCTAGATTGACATAAAACAAGCTCTGACATATTACGCTGCCTAGGTTTCACAAATATAATTTGAGGATAATCTCGAAGAAGCCAGCATTTTAACTGACGATTATCAACATTAATATCTGTATTTTCTTCATTTTTTGCCATAATATTTTTGAAAAGTTTTAGTAATTTATTCATATTTAGTATTTCTCCACAGTTAATAATTCTGCGTTCAATAACAATATCACAAAACATTTTATATGAGTTAAATAACTGATGAGGTGCACCCTGAAAAACTTCGTTGCAATTTCTTTTTAATACGGATGTGTAATTTAAGTAGTAACTTCGATGAAATATATACAATCTATTCCATCAATTTGAGTTTTTAATGCTTCATCGTTCATTAATTCCGCCGATTTCTGCAAAGACGCACTTGCATTTTCTGTTAAACACTGCAAAAGTTTCTCTCTTTTGCGTTTAAGACTATGTTTTTCAGTGACACATTGTTCTTTCCTACATATCACACATATGTCAGGAAATACACCAGTAGTTGCTGATTTTCGAAATCCTGAACGGCGATTTAATCGACTTGTCACTGAACTATTTATATTTTCATTATATCTTTTGCTTTCTGTGCGTTTTTTGGCTTTTTGAATTTTACTTCTGTCAGTAAAACGCATGTAACATTGTCTATGATAACCGATATTTGACGAGACCAGGGCTCGAAATGTACTGGAGCAAACCGGAACGATGTTCCGGTTTGTGAAATTGTGACAAATATTGATCCGGTTCGTGAAAGTATGGAAAACATTGTTCCGGTTCGTGAAAGTATGGAAAACATTGTTCCGGTTCATGGAATTATTAAAAAATATTATTACAGTTCTATACATATAGCTTACTATGCATTCTGTAACGTTTTTTTTCTAATTATTTAGAATCTTGAATGCATTTTTTTAAATTGGTTTTTCTACGGGTAAATACAAATTTGCTATATGGTATAGTCCCCAATTATCCGGGTTAATATGGACTAAGCTCTCCTCCGATAAGATAAAAAACTCGTATGTACCGGATTTACACAAATCGTCACCCACTAAGGAGATGAAATATAAATTTTCACTTCATTCATTAATTTTTATGGTATTAGTAACACTTCTTTGATGTACATTTCCGTTACATTTAAGAAAAACGGGAAATGAAACTGTTTTTTTTTTTTCAATCGAACTTATAGCTTTGGAATGGATCATTTTCTTCTGATGGACTGATAGCTTCCATTATTATGAAACAGTCATTATAAATGAAGTGTTCGATGAAGATGAAAGAGCAGCGTAAAAAGTTAGAACTCTGATTTTCTGGTCAGAATAGGAAAAAAAATGGCCATAATTTAAAAAAAAAATATGGCCAGATTTTCCCATTCTGACCAGAAACTCCGAGTTCGAACTTTTTACGCAGCTCTTTCATCTTCATCGAACACTTCATTTATAATGACTGTTTCATAATAATGGAAGTTATCAGTCCATCAGAAGAAAATAACTCGGTTAAAGCGGAAACTCGATTAAGCGGGACTCGGATAATCGGGACTTTACTGTATTTTCAAAAAAAGGAAAAAGAAAAGTAGTCACCAATAATTTTGAAATAGCGTTCCGGTTCGTGGATTTTTCCATTTTGAGCCCTGGACGAGACTTTTAATTCAAACTTACTAAGGTTTTCAGCCACGTTTTTTTCTTCCCCATCTAAACTAATCCATTCAGATTGCGAGTGAAGAATTTTATCAAGACTTTTCTTCGAAAAACTTGTGATTTTAGAATCATTTAGATTTTCAACCAGATGTATGCAGCATACCATGGAGGCCGCCATTACGCTTGTTTACAAACAAATCGAAGAATACGACTAACAAAACGCAAAATATATTTAAAGACCCATTTAAATAATATTATTTTCATGAATTATTATTAATTGATAAAAAAAAGTAAATAAAAACGCATTTAACTTCATAAATAAACCTTTACTTTTTATATTAAAGAAATAAAATTTTCTTGCAGCGCCATCTGTTGGCTTTTATGTTTAACACAAATTATCGTATAATAACAGCTAAAATGGACATTTTTCTGTAAGAATTACAAATTAATGTGCACGGTTTGGTTGGGGAACATTGTAAATTTAGAAAAGAAATATCAAGATAAACTCATTTTTAAAAAATCACTTAGTTGCGTGATATGGCAAACGAACTTGAACGATATGCTTGCTTGCCCTACGGACTATATGGCATACAAGCCTGAATTGCTTATTTTATCCTAATGATGGTGACGATAGTGCAGATGTACAGTGATTGCGAGTAGCAGAGAATGTATCTGGTGTGAAATATAGTGATTATATTTTCATTGATCAAGATGTTGCGACATGTGGTGTCCTAAGCAAAAATGATGCAAAAAATTAAAATTATGATGAAGAAGCAAACAATAATGTTCATGTCGATGAAGCTGAGCCTACACCATTGCCATGGCTGTCTGATGCAATTACGGCACTTGAAACAGTACGAACTTTTATATATGCACATGAAATTACAGAAAATAACCAGTTAAACGTTGTAAATCTTGAAAATTTGTTGTTTAATTTAAAAAATAAACGAAAAACCGAACATAAAATTACTGATTTTTAAAAATAAATATCAATTTTCTCGAACTTCGATTTATTTATTTTACAGTTTGGGAAGTAACAAATTAGTATATTAGTATACTGTATACATTGCATGTATTATTAATGCATAGACACTGTTTTTTTTTTTTTTTTCGTGTTTTGACGTTAAATTGCATTCATCGTTTTCCCGCATTGATCGTTTTTTTCCCACACACCCTTTGAAAAACGATGGATTGAGGTTCTACTGTACTTCTACTGCATGTGAATATTAACACAGACAACATGCCACAACGTAGCTAAAAATATATGCTTGCTGACCAAGTGTATACTTAAAACACATACTTATTGTGTGCACATACTTAAAACAAGATACCTCACATGCATAGGCGTAGTGTGACCAGAAATTTTGGGGGGGCACGTAGGCCGTGAGAAGTGCACCCTTAGCGAATTTCAAATTTTGCGCCCCCCCCCCCCCCCAAAAAAAAAAAAATTCCTTGTAATGGGTGTAATAAAATTGATAAAGTGCAGAAACATAAATAAATGCTATAATATCTATAATATGAATAAATTTTTCGCGTTTATTTTGGAAGTTTAAAATGTTTCATTTTAATTTAGAAATTTAGAACAACTAAATAACATAAGAGAAAATTGCACTTATTTGTTAGAGAGTTCATGATGTTTTGCGACAGGGAAAAAAATGATCTAGAAAGAAAAAAGAAATTCCCCGGAAAATGATCGGCGACCAAAAACTGAATAAATAACAAATAAAACCGTGGTTCGCAGCATAAATTTTGCGCCCGGGGCGACCGCTCCTTTAGCCCCCTCTTTGCACGGCCCTGAGGGGAGCACTAGAAGTCTGCACGGGCAGCAGTTTCCAGGCCGGCATGAAAATTATAAGTTCCACCCGAGATCGGCCCGTTTATATTTTCACAGTTTACGGCCAAGCCCGGTTCGTAAAAAAATCAGTGAAAACAAGCACGGCCCATAAAAAATCAATTAAATCAGGCCTCGTTCAGCCCGACTCAATTTCTCAAACATTCCGATTTTCTTAACATGCAATTGCAGAGCTGCCACTTGCTACTAAAATGCTACTAAAAGTGACTATTTTCAGCATCCGGCGGCTATGGCGACTATTTTAGGCCGAAAACTGTTAAAAAGCGACTATTTCAAGAAAGCAGTAGGCGATTTTTTTTTCGGATTTCAGCAACTATTTTTACTGCAAAATATTCGGTCTTTTTCTTCAAAGCGCCTGTAAAGTCATCTTCCCAAACGCGCTTTTCAACGGTTATTAGAGGAGGTTCGCGATTTTTTCCGCGACGAATTCCAAAATTCGGGATTTCTCAACCCCCCAAACCATTGACGAAAATACCTATTTATTTCCGAGATCTTTTATAGTTGAAGGAGATTTTGAGATTTTTTCCGCGATCCTTTGCCAAATTTTGCAGATTTTTCTACTACAGATTGACGAAATTGATTTTTTTTCCTCCACCACTTGTTCAAATTCGCGATGTATATTTTCTGCGACCGATTGATGGTAGTTACTATTTGTTTCAGAGATCTTTTGACGAAATTTCGGATTCTTTTCCAGATCGTTTGTCAAAATTCGTGATTTTCTTTTCACGCCCGATTTATAAAATTCGTGATTTTTTGCGCGATCATTTGGTTAAATTCCCCCCTTTTTTTATACCAAATTTGCATTGTTTTGTCCGCGACCATTTGACGAAATTTGCGATTTTTTTCTTGTGATCGTTAAACGAAATTCGCAATTTTTTGTCCATTTTTTGTGACGAAATTTGCGATGATTTTTCTGTGACCGAATGACGAAAATCGCCATTTGTTTCCGCGGCCTTAGGTAAAATTCAAGATATTTTTACAGTTGTTTGAGGAGATTCGCGATTTTTCTCCGCGACGAATTGCAAAATTTGCGATTTTTTCCCCCAATCGATTGACGAAAATACTTATTTCTTTTCGCCATCTTTTTCTACGATTGTTGAAGGAGATTTCATAATTTTCCCTATAACCTATTGCAAATTTCTCGATTTTTTGGGGGCGATCATCTCGCGGTACTCACAATTTTTTTTTTCCGTGATCTTTTGCCAAATTTCGCGTTTTGTTTCCGGCGATCGTTTCACGGAACTCACGATTTTTTTCCCGCGATAATTTGCCAAAATTCGCAATCTTTCTGCGACAGATTGGCGAAATTTTATTTCCGCCATCACTTGTCGAAATTCACAATATATATTTTTTCCGTGATCGATTGATGATATTCGCTCTTTGTTTCAGATATTATTTGACGAAATTCTCGATTCTTTTCCACGATAGTTTGTCGAAATTTGTGATTTTCTTTTAAAAACCGACTTACGAGATTCTTGATTTTTTGTGCAATCATTTGATTAAATTCACGATTATTTACGCGATTATTTGACCAAATTCGTGTCTTTTCAAAGGTGATTCTCTTCTTAATTTTCCGAAAATTTAAGGCATCCGGTTCCGAAAATTTTAAAAATTCGGTCATATAAAATATCGCGACTTTCGGCAAATGGTCGCCGAAAACATCAATTTCGACAATCGGTCACAGAAAAAAATCGCCAATTTCTTCAAAGGATTGCAGAAAAAAATGAATTTCGCCAACGAATCGCGAATTTCTTCAAGGGATCGCGAAAAACGCAAACTTCGTCTAGGGATAGCGAAAAAACACAAATTTCACTAAGGGATCGCAAATTTCATAAAAGGATCGCGGGAAAATGCTTATTTCGTCAAAGGATTGAGGAAAAAACGCATAATTGGCGCCGGGAGGCGATTTCCACCCCTTTCCCTCCTTCTGCTGTAACTTTTTAGAAAATTTGCTGTGAATTTCAGTTTTTTTCCCCTTTTACTCAGAATTACACCTGCCGTCTTTTTGTCCGTGACCATTTGGCGAAATTTGCAATTTTTTTCTCTTCATCGTTTGACGAAATTCGTAATATTTTGTATATTCTTTTGACGAAATTTGCTAGGATTCATCGGTGACCGAATAACGAAAATCGCCATTTGTTTCCACAACCTTTGGTAAAATTCAAGGTATTTTTCCACGGGCCTTTAAGGAGATTCGCGATTTTTTTCCCCGACGAATTACCAAAATTCGCATTTTTTCCCGCCAATCGTTCCCTGGAAGTCACGATTTTTTTTACATGATCCTTTGCCAAATTTCGTGATTTTTTCTACGACCGGTTGACGAAAATGATATTCGGTATTTGTTTCAGGGATTTTTGACGAAATTCGCGATTCTTTTAAACGATCTTTTCTTTTGGCTACTGACTGAGGAAGTTCTTGATTTTTTTGCTCGATTTTTTGCGCGAATATTTGACCAAATTCGGGGGTGTAATTTTTTTTCTGTTCATGACAGCTTGGCAAAATTTTCGATTTTCTTTCCGTTATCTTTAGGCGAAATTTACAAGGTTTTTTTTTTTTGAAAACTTCTTTTTTCTAAGGCCAAATGTTGATATCTGCGATTTTTTTTTTTTTTTTTTTTTTTCGTTACCGAATGGCAAAATTCGCGACTGTTTGATGAATTGATTTTGTGGAATTCTCGAAGAAAAGAAAATCGCGGCTTTCACGAAATTAAAAAAAGTAAATTGTGTACGAATCATATGCCTGTGCAAGAAATAAATTTGGAAGATTCCATCCAAACAAATATTTTTATTATGCAGAATTTTCCTTTTTTGAGTGGAGTTTGCGATATCCCATACGTTATTTCTAACCCTGTCCCTCAAATAAAACTTTCTTCCTTCTCTCCAAGAAACTCTTGAAATGAAAGGCGATGGAAAGTAGTACCGGGGATGATCTGCAAGAAATTTTTACTGCTATGTTTCCTGGTGTTGTACATAATTTTTATTGTGGAAGATCCAAGTTACTTCGTAACTGAAACATTAGGGCCTTATTTTCTGGATAACTTTCTCATTTGATGAAATCACTCTATTCTTTATTCAGTGATTTGAGCAGAAGCATAAACTGTGAAATAAGATGTGGACATTCATAAAGTCCTTTCAATGTTATGGATACATTTTTTCTTCCTTTTTTTAAACAACTATATGCGAGTATTTTGGCTACTGTTTTCGAACAAATGCTACTATTTTTTTTTTCGTTGGAAGCTACTAAAGCTACTATTTTCAGTGTCATTCGGCAGTGGCAGCCCTACAATTGAGATGCTTTTATGAAGTAGAATAAAGGGGTTTTTTTCTAAAAAACTCCGATTTTTTTTTATAAAATAGCATCAAAGTTGGACTTTTGATTTCCAAATTCAAAGGCTGACAATTACAAGACGGATCCATTTAGTAATCCGCTTTAAATCAAGCTGCTTCGAATTAGGAAAAGCGTTAAGAAAAGGGGGAACGCTACTCGATTCTTAAGCACCTGAATGCTAACATCTGTAATTTTCAGGCAAATAGGAATAGAATTGAGTTTATGAAAGTGTCAAAAATAATCACATTTTTGAGTGGAGATTTTTGTTTTTTCTGAAAACGTTATTAATTTAATAAAACAAACAATTCTGTATGTTCTTACCTTCTATTCCATTTTCGTCCTTTTGAAGCCAGATTTGAATGAATTTAGAATCTTGGCGTGCTTCGTGACATCACTTGTTATTGAGTTTTTTATAAAAAATTCCAGTTTTTTATCGCGTTTATTTTTACGTAGCTCATTCATTCCTGATCAGTTTAAAAAATAGTAATAACAACATTTAACTACGAGCACATTCCCACAAATATCCAGATCAGACCAAGCCAAGTTTGTGTAGGAGTGTGGGGTGGGGTTAGGAAGGTAGAGACCTCCTATTATCTCACTTTGCACAAGAGGGAAACACAAGTTCAGAGGTCAAAGAAGTTCTTTGTGGGACCATGTACACTGCAATTAAACTACTTGGGTGACTGGACACCAGCTTTGCAGTTGGGGTAAATTTTCCTTCTGCCGATCAAATTACAGCTACTGACCAAATATCAATGATTGACCAGCACCGTATTAATGGTTGAGAACTAAAGCGTTTTTGTTTTTGGGGAAGAGAGAGTGGGTGAAATGCTACATACTAAAAAGTTTTTAATTTGATTGCATCTTAAAAAAAAAGCAATTGAAAATCACTGCCATTTATCGTTTTTGTAAAAATCTCAATAAATCACAATCCTAAAATATGTGAATATAAATTTCACATTAATTTATCTGAAAATCCCATGTATAATACACAATCAAATATTCTTTTAAAACAGTGACAAATGAAGGTTTTTAATAATTTGCACAATAAGTACAACCTTAATATCTCGTACGTTCAAGCTGAAACTAGCCTTTTTGCGCCAGGGAAAAACATGGATTTTGGCGACCACCCCTCCCTTCATCTCCTCACGCACAATAAATATTATCGACCTCAGGTACCCTATGCAAAATAAATAAATAAATTTCATAAAAAATAGAAATCATTTAATAATTAAAATTAAAGCAAGAAATATGTAAACAACGCTCCCATAGGATTAACATTAGCTTGAGCATTAAGAGCCTACGTGAAGAAACTGGAACGCTAATGCTAAATGTATGGGAGCGATCTTTTTAAATTTATTCGCTTGCATATTAATAGTTTTAAATGATTTTTTTTTCTTAGAAAAGCTGAGGTTAAATTCTAACCGGTTAGTATTTACTTTTTAGATTTTGATTGCAGATTATTTTTATAAAGTTACCTTCACTTCCACTGCCGGTTTCAAAACCTAAAAGTATGGCAGCGCGAAAGATCAATCTAAACTATCCTAAGAAAAAAAATAATTTTAAAATATTAAAATCCAAAACGAGAAATTTCAAAAGAACGTTCCCATAGGTTTAACATTACCTTGCGAGTTTCTTTGCATTTCACACACATATTTACATTTTTATATGAATCGACAAACAAAATCTTCATTTGGCGCCCCCTTCACCTTTGTTCTGGCGCCTGGGGCAAATGCCTCCTCTGCACCCCCCCCCCCCCCCCCCCCCCCTAGTTTCGGCCCGGGCTATATTCTTTAAAAACATTAAAGAAGGGGTTACTATTCTATCTTGCATATATTTCAACCCTTAGTTTTTAATCGTAAACAGTTACTCGACCTCGCGCCCTTTGAGACCGGGTCTGCATGTAAAAAAAAAAGTAATTTTAGTAAAAGGCATGGGCGACATTTTTCAGTTGTCACCTACCTAGAAATGGCAAAAGGACGAGAAAGGTAAAAGCAGGGACGGCTGATGGCGCCCTGGGTGAGGTTTTTTTTTTTAATCACAGGATGTCGCCCAAGCTCGCCTCCTTTCTCTAAGACTGGATTTGGTTGGTTGCAAAAAACAATTGCCCCAAAAGTAATGCAAAAAATAATGCACCAAGAGTAATGCAAAAAATAATTGCACCAAAAGGAACAGAGCGGCATTTTACAATTTCCGCCTAGGATGGCAAAACGCCTAGAAATGGCAAAAATAAGAGAAAAATCATTTTGAGGGATAAAGGCAGGGGCGTATTTATTAGCCATGGCGCCCTATGAGGGATTTTTTACTGCACCACTGCAAATGCTATACTCTTTTCTTTCTTTTAATAGGTTTTACTAAAACATTTTACTTTGTGCACTTTTTCCAGGGCCGTAACTAGCTATATTTTCACCCCGGGAAAACATCGATTTTGGCGCCCCCCCCCCCCCCTTCCTCTGTAAAGTAAATTTACAAAGAGAAATTTACGAAAGTTTCTAGTAGCGGACTTATTTTAAAATTTAAAATGTGTAACAATAAAATACGTAATATTGAAATATATAACCAGCTTTGTCAAATATTTATTCATTAAAACCTGGGGAAAAAATCGAAAGGAAGCGGAAATAATTCCGCTTTATACAGGTTTCCGTCTTAGGAGGTATAACTGTTGGTATTCTTTCTGTTGGAACCATGTAGTTTTTTTCATTTAAAACACGATTCCATTATAGACGGATTTCATTTTTCGAGATTTTACTGTTGTTGTAGCATTACAAATTATTACAATTGGGGCACTTTAATGTCATAGTGATATGAGTCACATTGTTTTAGGAGCTGAAAAAAACAGGATTTACTGTAGGTATAAAAAGGAATTTCAGTATTGTAAAAATCTTCCTGTACTATCTACATCAGTTTTGCGGAATTATCACTTATACCACTCTTCTTATTTATAGATTGATATGTCTAGATACTTTCCTGAACTTAATGCTAATTTTCAAATTTATGTCTGACTCAAAACAACAACAACAAAATTATTAAGTTTTTACTTTATATTTTGTGAATTTTCGACCGCTTGGTTTTTATTGTACCAGTCGGCCACCTGACATCGCCTCCTCTAAGGCCAGATATAGTGATATACATGTAAAAAAGTAATTATAAGAAAAAGAATGGGGTTATTCATTTGCTGTCCTGTATATTGTACGCGAATCTTTTTATCTATTTGACATTTTTAATGCACTGTACTAAGCTTTTCTTTTTGACTTTTCGGCTAGAAAATATTTTTTACACAAATTTCACACGCACATATATATATATTGTATAAAACGGCAAACCAAATTTTCATATGACGCCCCCTGCGCGAGGCGCCCAGACCACATGCGCGCTCTGCACCCCCCCCCCCCCCTAGTTTCAAACCCTGACTCCTTCCTCCCTAGTTACAAACCCTGACTCCTTCCCCCCTTTCTTTTTATTGTACCGGACAATCATTTGACGTCGCCCATAGCAAGACGGGAAAAAAGAAAGCTCCAAAAAGAATAGAACAGCCTTCATGGAATCTTTTCAACAGAAAAGTCACAATCAAGCAAAATCTTCATTTGGCGCCCTTTTCGCCTTTCGTTCTGACGTCCGGGGCACATGACTCTGCACCCCCCACCCCCCTTCCAGGAAATCGGTTATTGGTGAGGGACAGTTTTACACAGAAGAGAGGAGTGTAAAGACTGACCTACTGGCCTTGGAAAATGTTAGTGATTATCCTATTTGCAGTCTTCTATTATAGATGAATCTTTTTATATATTTGTAAATTTTAACGCATTTGATTCAGTTTTCCTTTTGGATTTTCCGGCTGCGAGACATTTTTATGCAAATTCGATATATATACATATACATATTTGTATGTAAAGACAAAAAAAATCTTCATTTGGTGCCCCCTACGCTTTCTGTTCTGGCGCCCGGGATACAGAAGGTTGGGGGGGCACGTGCCAACCCCCCCCCCCCCCCCCCCCCCCCCCCCCCCCCCGACGCTACGCCTATGCTCACATGTAATTCAGACAGGTTGTGTTAAGCATAAGAGAGTCTATACATTCTTTAAAATTTGTATACAGCATAACTGATCTCAAGCATGCAAAATGCTTCTAATAAAAATTTTATTTTATATATTATGCCTTTTTCTGGTTCAAAAACCATTATTGCATATTTTATTTTAATTCTTTTCCCTTTCAAAGAATAGTTTTCTAAAATCCTTATTTGAAGATGTGAGAAAATTTTTGTTTTCTTCTCATGCTCATTAAAAGTGTTCAAAGCCTGGGGAAAAAAAAAAAAAAAAACTTGCAATTTCTTCTGTCTTGAGTACCTTTCATGTAAATTCTATTTCATTTTTTTTCTTGTTCTGTGTCTTTATAATATAATGTAAATATTTTTTAAGTTTTTAATATAAGAAGGAAATCTATGAATAATGAAACAACTTATTTTTATTTATATTTAATCTAGGCTAGGAACATAGAGTACAAAGATCCAATAGAAGAAGAATGGGAGCGTTACCAGAAAGCAATAGCTGAAGAAACTAATGTGAGTTTCTGAGCATTTAATTTACAAAACATCATAAGCTGTTTTGTTTATAATTGTTATAAATGATTATTATTATATTTATTCCAAGTAGTAATTAAATTGATGTTATAGCTATTGAAATATTTCATACAAGAACAAGTTTATCAAACACTTTATCCTAGAATGATTTTTGAATGTCATAAAATTGTATACAATCTTTTATATCTTGTGTTGTGAAATAGAGATGTTGCTAGGTTTTTGAAATCCTGGGTCTCTGGGACCCAGATACTTCCAAACAACTGGGTCCTTTTTCACAAAACTGTCTTCTTTTAGAAATAAGACAGATTTAACGTATTTTATAGAAAATATGCCTCTTTTGAAATCTTTTAGCAAAAAAAATGATGCATCCTGAAGGACCCATAAAACTTATATTTATGCATCCCTTCTTCAATTTTTTGCATAAATCATGTGCTATAGTGCATCCTCGGCATCATTGGTTAAAATGATACTGCTGATACTGAAATTATTGTATGCAATATACATCAAGGCTTTTCCAGCACAGCACTCACAAGTCCCATTGCACTATTTGAAATAGGTCTTATACTTTTCAATGAATCTGGAAATGAGGAAAATCTCAGGGTGAAAATTTTGGTAGTAAAATCTCAGTGTAAAGTACAAAATGTACTCCAAAATCTGTGAAAATGATCAGCTATTCTGGGAAATGCAAGCAATTCTATTATTTGCATGTGTCACGATCACGATGTCATAATGAAATCAAAGACAAAAAAAGTAACTACAGTAATCCCTTAACATTTGCGAGTTTTGATTATTCATGAAATAGAAAATGAAGAACATTTCACGTTCGCAAATACTTAACTTGGTTATTTGCGAATTTTGTTTTTTAAAGAATATTTTTTTACAAAATAAACTCGCTTTGTTTTTTACCGATTCCTTAAACTATTTGACACTGGACAGCTGCATTGTACTGTTTAGCCTAAGTTCCGATATTTTCAACCCTTGTGTTGAGGAAAAATATAGATCAGTAATTCTAAGAAACCTGAAACATGATTTGATGCTAAACATAAAAAAATCCTTAAATTTTCTAAATTCAAAATTTTTATGGCAAGTGAAAAATTTTCTGCAAAAATTGTATGGGAAGTTTCAAAGGTTCAACAACAATTTGTTGAAAAAACAATGGAATGTGATCCTCCACTGGTGAGGAGTCCTAAATTTAAAAGAGAAATCGAGACCACAACTTTTCCTCATATGAAAATTATAAATATAAACAAAGGATCTGTTCTACCAAAGAATCATATATCAATAAATATTTTCAGCCATCAACTAGCAACTAAATTTTGTACAATATGTTTATAATTATTCAAATTTATTTACAGCGTGTACTTTTTAATGTGTAATAAATATATTTTTTGCGTTTCAATTGTTTTTTTTTTTTTTTTTTTTTTTTTTTCCATTTAAAAAAATCACAAAACCTAACCCCCATTTTATACACAGGAAGATAGTCTCAATGTTCATGATTTTCAGATTCGCAGAGGTTTATGGGAACCTAACCCTCGCAAATGTTAAGGGATTACTGTATTAAAAAAAAAAGGATAATATTCAATTGTGAAAAAAAAAACTTAGATTGATAAGTAGCAGAGTTGGAGAATGTAGACTGGATTTTTATATAATCAGCGATAGACATTTTGTTTGTTGTCCCATTTATTATGGATTTTGTTATTCTTAAACGACTATTTCATCTGTCAAATGAGTTGTTTGATTTTTAAAAAATGATGCAGCATGTTTTTTGGCAGATATTTATGTTTGAAAGCAATTTCCCATTTTATACAACTAAGGTAAGTAGAAAATTGTATATTGCTTTTTACATATGATGTATAACTTTACTTTTGGGATTACCTTTTTTCGGGGGGGGGGGGGGGGGATACTGGTTTTAAAAATGTCATTAATTGTTGATATGGAAAAGGGATCCTGGAAAATAATTCAAGGGGTTGAAAAAGAGTATGAAACCTGTTAAAGGTCTTTTGGCTTCCCTTCAAATATTTCCCATTGTTAGTGTATTTAAAGGAGAAAAAAAATGTACTTTAAAAGTTGCTTTAATGTTTGTATGTTTTCCTATTACATGTGGCAGTAATGGCTTTTTCTTCTCAAAATTTTTGAGATATAGAAAAATCAAATCAGAAAGTTATCAGAAAACTGTAATGCCAAATTTACTATAGTTTATGAAATTGTGATTATTTCATATCTACTTGTCTGTTTTTTTCCATGATGCAGGTTGCAGAAGTAATCTGATTAGCTTGAAATGTCATAAAAACTTTTGTCATATTTATGAAATTAGCTATATAAGCTTTGGTAGAATTTGGTTCATCCATTCAAAAAATGTAGAACTATATCCTGTTATATTTTGCTACACCTACAAAGGCAGGAAAAGAAATTATTGCTTGCTTACAATATATTAAAACACAAAGGTAAAAATTTAAGTAGTTCAAAATCAAGACAATTGTGCATGTGTCAACTCCTTTTTCGAACTTCTTCAATTTAAAGGAAAGAAGAACGAGATCCTACTGGTACAGCACTTTAACACAGCAGCTTAAAGCTCTGAGTTTTTGTAGAGGATACAGGTTCAAGCCCAACGCCCGACAAAATGATTTCTGTAATATTTTTGGCGAAAGCTCTTTTCAACAATGACATATTTTATTAGGAAGAGAAGTTATGTGATTTTTATTTTATTATTATTATTATTTGAATGCTTCATAATTAAATAAAATTTAACGCAACAATATTTTGAAAAAATAATAATTTGATACAAGTGTAAGTAAGTACGAGTAATAAGCCTTGATTACGTCCACTAATAACCATATTACAATATATATTCCAAACAGAAAAGTCAAAACATATATTAAAATATTTATTTGCTTAAAAGACGTTACTAATTACGTCTTTTAAGCAAATAAATATTTTAATATATGTTTTGACTTTTCCATTTGGAATATATATTGTGATATAATAATTTGATATTTAAAATATTTAAGCTAAAATATTTTGCATGTAATTATCAATTAAATAAACTGAGTTGATCCACAATTTTTGTTATATTTTCTGACCGTTATCAAGTATATATATATATATATATATGTGTGTGTGTCAGAAAGAAAAGTTTGCCATTCTTTTCCATAAAAAAATAAAGCTGAAAGAAAGAAAAATATTCATGTAAGAACTATAAAAGAAATTACCTTGATATCCATGGTTTAACATATAAAAAATGTATAAAAATGTAAAATAAAAAATATATATTATAAATCGTTAGCTGCATCAAGTTTCAAATTTAGGCTTTTAGAGAATGAGACTATAACATTCATGGCAGCTTTTAATGGTCATGTAGTTAAAAAAATAAATATCATTTTTTTCAAAAAAGAAAAGAAAAAAGACCGTACTAAGTAAAAATAAAAATGCTCTAAGCAGTATTTTTAGGTGAATTTCTGATAAAAAGCAAGCATAATTGGTAGTAAATTATAAATTTAAATTTCATTCACTTAATTGAACAGGTTAGACTGGCAGCACCATATATCGCCTTAAAGAAAAAGGAATCACTTATGCAATATAGAAATTTGTCACAATTTGAATAATAATTAATTTAAAAACAACTAATTATGAAACATTCAAGTTATTTACCGTCAAATCTTGACGCATACTATCTAGTTTTATTTTAAACAAGATACCAATTCAATTAAGACAGATGGCATCAGAAATAATATGTTACAAAATTTTGTATTTATTTTAATTTGCAGTTCATTTTTTAAATAGAAACAGGCTTTTTAGCATTTTATTTTCATTATGAAAACAGTAAACGGCATTTAGGCCATATATGTGTGTTTAAATATTAGTGAAATTGTATTAATCCTTGATTTAGGAATATAAAATTAATGAGAAAACATAGTGCTTCGGGAGGTAGTTTGTGATAGTGGAGGTAGATTGTGTTTTTAACCGATTGCTTAAATATTTAGTATCTAAAACTTAGTAACATCGATTTAAGTTGGAAATTTATTTTAAATGTTTAAAAAAATAATTACTAAGAGCGTTTTAGGTGTGTTCGTAATTATGCAAATACGTAGCACCTATAGTCGTTTGGTCTGTTCGTCTGTCTGCATATAACTGCACAAAAACTACCCAACCGAATGGTTTGAAATTTAATATATCGCACCCTTGCTTCAAAAGTGTCACAACTCAAAAATTGGGTTTTTTGAGTTATGGCTGCCATCATACTTGTTTTTTATGACTCTACGGTTATACGCCTTAAGTAACAGGTAGTACACTGAAAATCAAGCCACCAGGTAGCAGTTGTGTTTGCAAGATGGCCACTGACCTTTCATAGCCCGGAAACAGTTTTTTGCATTTTCTGAAAACCGGAGTTTTTTGAGTTATGCCACTTTTGAAGCAAGGGTGCAATATATAATCGTTGCAGAATTTTGTCAATTCATTTCAAATTTTATGAAAATCAAATCAAAATTTGAAAAAGATGTTAATAAACGTTTTCTTCATTCTATTAAATCCTATCATATGTCATTAATTCAATGATATTCCATGATAGGTAGTGACTGTAGATTGCCATGGTGATGACATCCTATTTAGGATGGAGTCCTATTATTTCCGTATTGCTGAATTTAATCTATAGAATCATAATAAATTTTGTTCATGCAT
The DNA here is from genome assembly GCA_963932465.1 of Maratus speciosus. Lineage (NCBI taxonomy): Eukaryota > Metazoa > Arthropoda > Arachnida > Araneae > Salticidae > Maratus > Maratus speciosus. The sequence continues at coordinate 625,945,469 of OZ010789.1, read as the reverse complement.
TTTTGCATAAGAGTGCAACAGCTATTGCACAAAGATCTGAATATTTATAAGACTAGTTATAGTACAAACTTATCTCATTTATCACATTTGACATACAATTTCCGGCTTGTTAATTTTTTTTATTACAACTTTTGTGTAGATATTGTTATAGATAAAATTATTTTAAATAAAATGTAATTAATGTTTTTCATATTTTTATCATCATCATCATCATTATTGCTTTTGTTTTGTGACTGATTTCTTTATTTATTACCCAGGTGTCAAAGAATATAATTGAAGAAGATTTGGAGGAAAGTACTTTAGAGAGAGACATTACAGAAATTGATCTACAAATGTAAGTTTATGTTTGAATGTAAAAAATAATTCCTTTTTTAAATATATTTATGCAGTTTTTGTAATATAGCAGTTACCCATGTTGCAGCGTCAAGCTTTGAGTATTTAACCTTCTCACTCATCTGATGCTCCTAACTTAATTGATAAAAAAGAAAATCTTTTAAAAAGAGGTTTCAACTAAAATTTGTTTTGAATTATATTATCTCTTAAGCATCCTTGACTTTGCAGTAGCAATAATGTTTTTTTGTACACAATCTGAAATAGCAGTTTAATTTTTCAAATTCAAAGAATGGCTTTTTCTTTTTACTTTTCTCTAAAGGATAAAGGGTCTTAAAAAGAAGTGGAAGAAAAAATTGAGTTCCACTTATATAATAAATGTATTATTTTTAAATTGAATATTAGTACTTTCAATTTTAAGCAAATGCTTTGACCTAATTAATGAGATTTCTATGTCATTAAGACCTGCAAACTTAAGTGTGTTCATAATTTTTTTTTTTTTTTTTAATTTTGTTTTTGAATAATTGTCTACATTTTTTGTTATGAGTCAAATGAAGCAACAATTTTTCCTTTAAATATGTTATTAAAGACATCGCAAAATATAATATATCGAAAAATAAATGCTCCAAAACTACACAACATAAACAAATCGTAACTTGGTCCTTTGAAATATCAATCTACACATCGCTGTTCGTTTCATTCTGGTTCAGGTACAGTTGAAGTGTTTGCTGTTAACCATTCTTGGTAAATGAATCTATTAAAATGTTAGAGATGTTATGAATATATATTGTAAAGTTACTTGCATAATATTTACATTAACAATACTCATAAATGATACAAAAGAAAACTATTGAAAAAATAAATTAAGAACTTTTTTGTGACTGTTGTTTAAAGAGAAACAAACCAATAAATGCTAGATGTGTGACAATTTCTTACAATCTTCAGTAACTGATTGAAAAATTAATTGATAATTAGCGTGTATTTTCAACAAGTCATTTACAAATTTATTCTTCATTTACAATATCAACATACAGTTTCAAAATATGTAATGTTTGATTTAAGTATAACAACTGTTGTTCTCCGCTGATTCCTCCTTCTTATTATCAATGTAAATCATAGAAAGACATGTAGTAAGGTGTTGTCACATGTGGCTTCTGTTTATGATACTTATGTCTCCATAGACATGTTAACGAGGTGTAGCCTCATAATACTGATTATGGAGATTTTATCATAGACTATCTCCCGCTTATCCTCCCGGCATTACCCAGGCCCATGATGAATGACCCTTAAATGAACCTCAAATTTGTAAGATTTTATAAAATCAACAAAATGGAGTTAGATATATTTTTTAATGAAAAAAATCACAAAAAAAATGAATTCAAAGTATATGCTATTTAGTATTTTATTCTTGAAGTCTATGCATACCGAAAGTGGGTGTAACCCCTTAGAAACACTCAGGTTTTTACTGATTTCATCGAAATTTTCACACATTTTACTTTGTAAAAAATATTTCTACCCATTGCGTTTGAACCTTTCAAAATTTTTGTTGGTGATGTAAATCTGGTCTATTGATAGAGGCAAAAATTAGCCATCGCAGACACACAGAGCAAAACTTTCTTTTATTAGTATAGACAGGGTGTAAAATAATCATGATTTTTTTTTAAAAATCAAAAAAATCGGATTTTTTTAAATTAAATCAGATTTTTTTTTTATTTAAATCGGATTTTTTTAATTTAAATTGGATTTTTCTTTTAAAACAAAGTAAATCAATGTTTTTAATAAATTTAACTGCTCTATATAGAGAGAGCTGGTAAATACCTATTTTTGGTAGCATAAATTTGTAAATAAAGTATTTCTTTGTTAGGCATGCAATAAACTTAAATATTTTGTCAAAGTTTCTGAAACATAGCTGAATTGGCAGACCACATAATGATTTACTTTACAAATTTTAAAACAAAGATTTTAGAAATGAAACTACAGAAAATTAATGACACACAATAGACAATAACAACAATATTATTTATTTGTTAAAAGATTTGAATAGAAAAGCCAGTTTGGCAGTTTTTTCCACTCCTAATTGGTTTCGTAATTTGCTATGTACAAATCCTATGGTTGAAAACATTGTTTCAACACCTGCAGATGTAGCCTTGGCAGTCATAATTTGCTCTATTATCAATAGTTTCTTGGATGGAACACAATCTTTTACAACTGTCAGACTTCCACTAATGTAAAGTGTTAACTTCTTTCACTACCTTTTCTTCAAATAAGGGCCCATTAAATGGCTCTACTCGAGCAATAAATTTTAAAAGAGTAGCCATTAAAAATTACCTTTAAAAAGCCATTACGTATCTTTGTAATTCTCTTTGTCTCATTTTCTTCGTCTCATTTAGAGTTTTAACTAAGAACTTAAATAATATGTAAGTAATAACAGCAAAACTCTAACTAAAGTAAGTAATAGTATCAAAAATCTTCTACAGCAAAAGTGTAACAATGTTCAAGAGATTACCATGTGCTACAGTAAGAAAGAAATTGTGATTGCAGTACAAATTGAAAATGTCCACTCTTTGTGCAAATAGTAAACTGGAAAATAGGTCTTCAGATAAAGAATCTAAACCTCTTATCACCTAAAGGGTATAGGTGCAGAATTAAGGAACACCCTAAAAGAGACTTTGAAAAGATAAGAATGGTCAAGTGAAGAAAGACTAGAGACGAAAATAGAGGAGGAATATAGTGCTGATTAAGAAAAGATGGCATTAGTGAGATTTAAATTTTCATGAGGATTTCTAGAGATTAAATAAAAAAATGATTTAAATCAATGATTTAAAAATAAATCAATTCATTTAAATCATGATTAAAATCACTGATTAAAATCAATTGATTTTAATCGTTGATACCTTAAGTATAGATGCTACCAACTCCAGTTGCTCAGAAAGTATTGAAAAAGACAAAGGAGTCTGATAAAGATAAATTTTATGTTGTTTAGATTAAAGTTGTAAAAGTGGCAATTAAAAAATCTGTTATTGATCGCCAAGTGAAATACAGCTTTTTTTCCATAGAAATATGCATCTCTACTTTGATTACATCTAATTAGCAAGCTAGTTAATTCTTTTTCTTACCGGATGAAGTAGATTTTAACAACTTAGCTGTATTATTTCTACTTTTCGCCATGTGCTTGCTCTTCAGTTGGATTATTTTTTTCAAGAAATATAGTTTTATTCTGCAAAATATATCCATCAGTATTCCACATGCATTTCAAGTAATTTATTCCTTTTTTTCACCGGATGCAAGCGAATTTTAACCCTTTAAGCGTCCTGCAGAATTCTCCATTTATGTTTAACTATTCATAAAATAGTAGCTATGAAATGTATTTGTATAAGAATTTTTATTTGATAACATTACATATTTATTTCTTATTCACTTCAAAAAATTAGCTCTAATATCGATTTTGTATTAAACGAGGCTTTGATTCAAAAAATTACGTGACAGAAAAACACGGTTAGGACGCTTAAAGGATTAAGGACATTGCAGTATCTTCAATATTTTGACTCCTGCCATATGCTCAGCTGTTAGATTATTTTTCTTCAAGAGATACTGTTTAATCCTGCGAAATACTCTCCAACGTAGATTTCAACTGCATGTTTATGTGTGTAGTGCGTTAATAACACATTTATTAATTAAATAAAATCCAAACAACATTTTACTGTGTTTTATTTATTTATTTATTTATTTATTTTTATTGTATACACCTAGCTGTTGGAATTTTGATTTAGTTATTTTTTATATAAAGTAATAGCAATTTGATTGGTAATTGTGTTTATGGACATATACAAATAATTCAAAAATATATTCTAAAAAAATTAGTTTGATAACAGATTTTGGGATTTTAAAGTAATTTTCTTGAATTCTGTCTGCTTCCCCATTGTTATCATGAATAGTTGGCTGGTATAAAACTCTGATTTATAGAAAAATATGTATATATATAACGATTTTAGTTTATTTAGGTGTCAAGAAAGTTTGGAACATTATAGTGGCCACTAACTTTAAAAAGTGGCCACTAATGAAATTGAGTCTACCAGTCACTGGCTACTAACTCAATTTCCCAGTTTTCACCTATATCTATTGAGATGCTATAAAAAGATTGTGTTAAATACGGACGTTTAGTTGCTTTTAGTGTAGAGAAAATATCGTCTCTGTGAGGCACGAAGTGACCTGATTTCGCCAGTGTATTTGAAAGGGTTAAAATTCATATTTTTTTTAAACCGATTGCACCATTGATTAGAAGAAGTTTTCAGGTTTAAGAACATATTTTTGCTTTGCGTGTACCTCTAAAATTGTGTGTTGGAGGAGTGAAACTGTGACAAAACATTTGGTGTTTTACTGATTTTGTCGAAATTTTCACACATTTCATTTTGTAAAAAGTGTTTCTATCTGTCCAAACATTTCAAAATTTTTGTAGGTGATGTAAATCTGGTCTCTTGATATGCTCTAAAAAGATTGTGCTAGAATGCAGATGTTTAGTTACTTTTAGTGTTGAAAAAATATAGTCTTCATGAGGCTTGAAGTGACCTGCATTTGCTGGTGTATTTGAAAGGGTTAAAGTTCATATTTAAAAAAAAACAATTGCACCATCGATTAGAAGAAGGTTTCAGCTTTAAGAGCATAATTTTGGTTTGTCAGTACTTCTAAAATTGCATCCTGGAGGGGCATTGCAATAAGGGGGGAAAAAACCTTTTCAGAAAAACGACCCTTTTTAAAAAAAATTTTCAAAGGATGACATTTTTTAAAATTGATTGCACCATTTGACACTTAAGAGTACGATCGCTCGGAATTTGTCTTTCAATTTTAACTGTAATGAGCAGTTTGACTGATTTGGATTAAAACAAAACAATAATAATAATAATAAAGCCCTAAACATTTTTCTGCCAGCTCTTGATGCGTAAATGAGTTTGTAGGCATGCGCACATGCTTTCCTTGACCGGAGATCAAATAGATGACTTTTTAATGAGAGGTTTAATTAATAACTCTACTAATTATTAGAAATTTAAAATTCTGAATCTCAGGTGCATCAGGAGACACATTGGACTATCTTCGCAAAAATTTTCAGCCTGATACGTGCCGTAGATTTTGCTAGCTATCGCAGACACACAGAGCAAAACTTTCTTTTATTAGTATAAATGCTACCAAAACCAGCTGGTCAGAAAGTATTGAAAAAGACAAAAGAGTCTGATAAAGGTAGATTTTATGTTGTTTTGATTTTTCTTATTGAATATAGAGACAATAAATGTGTATAGTGCATATTTATTGATATCTCACTTCATAATTATGATTTTAAATAATAAATTTTGAACTAATTTACCTATTTCCTTATTTCTTATTATTTTACCTTACACATACAGATTAATGAAATTAAATTCATTTGAGTCAAAACCCTGCCATACGGACCCTCATCCTTTGTGAACGAGAGGATTAATTAATAAGTCTTTGTAAGTTTGCATTGAAATCAATTCAAATATTCATTTCTGACGTTTACTTTACTTTTAACCTAGTAATTTCCTTTTTATGATGTTATCTCCAACTCTTAATTTAGTTGTAATTTTTATTGAAATTCCAAGATAATTTTGTTATGTAATTTTTGATATTTTGCTGATTTTAAACTAACCTACATATAAACAATAAATCTTCATTCTTTTGTGCCCAAAATTTATCTTTTGCATTGTTATGAAATATACATAATCATTGAAAAAGAAAAAAAGAAATTGTACACCCTTTACTAAATTTGCCATAAATAATTTTTGAAAAATGACATCTCTAGCAATTGATGGGAATAATAATACATAATTTTAATTGATGTTTTTATAATTTGCATTGGAGTCATTCCGTGTCAGTTCAGGCAGGCATGTAACCCACCGTCACAGATTTTGATGTAACTGCGTGTGTTTGTTCTTATTATTAAGATATGATCACCAGTATTTTACTTTTTGGTGAAATAGTTTCTGAGAAAAAATTGTCAAAATTTTGAAAAACTGCAGTCAGTTGGCATTCTTGACTGCTTGATTTTCAAATGTAGCATGTCATAAATATAATCATATTTCAATATCTACTCTACAAATCATCTTCAAATAATTTATGCATAATAAATAGGGTATGTAGCTTATGAAAAAAATTACTGTTACGCTTATAACATTTTAAGTGTGTCTAAAAAAAATTTTAAACTTTGAAATCGTGAATTTTTTATGAAAAATAATGCATTAACAAAATAAGCATTATCAACAAAGGGCGGAGTTTTTATAAAATTGATTTTTTGTGGGAATATACTTAAAGGTGCCCTTTACCTGATTATGAAATAAAAATAGTGGGATTTTGGGTGTTTTTAGTAGTATTTCCTATTAAAAATATTTTGAGGGGTCTTCCAAATCAAATCAAGCAGAGGCATTGCATGTCAGTTCCCCTAAGCTATTTAATTCACTGTCACAAATTTCAATGAGACTGAGTATGTTTATAGCTGATTTTAAGACGTAAGCACCATTAATTTTCTTGATCCTGAGTAAAATGTTTTTTAAGATAAAAAATATCAAAATTTTGGAAAAATTGTTTAAAATTTTTTTAATGACTGTTCTACATTCAAAGACTGCATTAAAAAAAGTCATTTCAATATGAAATCACTAAATAAGTTTTAAATAATGTATACATGACAAATGATGTATGCAGATTATATTATTTTTTGTTTTTTGTCATGTTTAATCACTAAGAGTGTTTAATCTTGTGAATTTTTAAAATAAGAATTTTATGAAAAAAAATATGTTAATCAAAAATTTATTATTAACCGAAGGCCGAGTGCTATTACTTTTTTTTAATTGTACGTAAAAATATATTTTAAATGGTTATAATATAAAAATAGTGGAAATATGAGGAATTTTAACAAAATTTTGATAAAATGAAATTTTTAATCATAAATATTGAAGCTTTTCATGCTAAGATATACTATAATGATTAAGGTATAGTGTAATACTTCTCTTCCTTAAATATACTATATGCAATAATAATATAACAAATATTATTTACAGCAGTAAAAATTAAATTGAATAACATTCAAAAGGCTTACTCTTTGTTACAGTAAAAATAATAAATGTATGAAAATTCACTTACTAAATATGTTAAATTGTTTATGGGCAGAAAGTATTTTCTTTCCTTTAAACTAATACATTCTTCTTTTTTTGTAGCTGTAGGAATGGCTAACACAAGGAATCAATTGAGATAAAAAAGATATATATGCAATGCATCTTCTTCCTTTTCTGGGGATCAGTAAATTATTCTCGCTGATCTTATGGATGCACAAATTTCACTTATTTTTACTCTTCTTCATCTTTTGAAATTACAAGCCACTCAATAAAGTGATTGTCATACGAACATATGACATAGGAGATAGTAATTAGCTTTCCTTTCATAAGTACCAGTAAAATACAAATCTTAACCTTTAAAATTTAAAAACACTGCCCCTTAGAGACGAAGTCTGTTTCTCAGTTAAAGAATAATCTTCATGTTTTTCACTAGTTTCACGTTATTCTTAATTTAAATCCAAGTTGGGAGAGCTTAGATGAAAAATTCATGATTTGTGTTAAATCACATTAAAGTAATCAAGAATATTTCACGGCTGAAAGTGGCGCAGGTGTTGTTCCATATAAATAAGCACAGGAATATTAAAACTTGAAAATTCTATTTACACAAATAACTATATACAATATTTACAACGAAAACATTTGGATAATATTTGTTATTCCTCACTGGGAATCCAAGATAATCATATTAAAATTTCAGCAATTATGTTTGTCTATAAAGAAGCCAAGTAAATAGCATGATTTCATATTCGAAAATAAATTTCCCTTTTTAAATTCAAAACACCATTTCTTCTAATTAATAGACCATGATAAAAATATATATATATATATATACGCAGTTGACCTGCTGCGTTCAAGATTCACATTCACAATAAAAACTAAACTAAAAAAAAATAAAAAAGTAAAATGTTTTTTAATATTAATTCTCTAGTCAGACCACGTGATCTGGGATCACTGGCGCCTAATCAGTCTGGCTGAGAGAGGAAGGGGTTTGCAAAATTTCACAAACTCCCCCCCCCCCTCCCCCCCCCACCACCACCAATGAACAAGGGTTCATCAAAAATGGGATTCAAAATAATTAAAGTAGAAATAAAATTATTCTAAAAAATCATCAGTTACACTATACATAAATACAATACAAATCAAAATATATACTTACATACTGGACTTCAATAAAATAATAAAACAATTTAAAAAATTTGGTTGACAGGTTTCTGCTACTAAAAATAGAAAGAACAATTTAAATCTATACAACTTTTTCTAGAATATTCAATACAAAAAGAAAATTAAACTAAAAATTAAAAATATTATTTAAAAAAAGCACATTTTTTATTTAAGAAAAGTGAAGAGTTTTTTTTTTAGTCTCTTAATAGAATCAATGTTTGTTTTTTTTTAGTTTGTGAGTTCAAGATTGTACAACAGATTAATAGGTCTTTTAATAAATGAATTATTTGTTTTCAGTTCACAAGATCTTATCTTGCCATCATTGCCCATAAAGGTTTTAGTAACTTTTCCTAACTTCCACAAACTTCGGGGTAAGTGTTCATCCTGTACAAGCACCACATCATCTACTTTAAAGTCTGAAGTTTTATTCTGGTCCGTGTAGTGAGCAGATTTTAAGTTGAGTAGATACTCATTTTTCCAATGCTTCCAAAAATGATTTAGAAGAGTCTCACATAAACGGAAGCGTTTCACTAAAGTTTCTTTCGTTGCTGGTAAAATTAAATTGTTCACTTTTTTGGTAGGTAAACACAAGATACATTTTCCAATTAAAAAATGTGCAGGAGTAAGAGGAGATGGTTCTTCTAACTCGGATTACGTGTAAGTCAGCGAACGAGAGTTTATTACAGCTTCTACTTCAATTAGAAGCGTTTCTAATTCACTCAATGTTAAAGAAAATCTTCCAATAACTTTACACAAGGTAGTTTTCACTGAGTGAATCATTCGCTCATAGAAGCCACCCCACCAGGCTGCACGCTCTACAATATACTTCCAGGAAATTCTGTGATTGGCGAAAATTTTTTTAACATCAGGATGGTGGATTACTTTCCATATTTCTTTTAGTTCAAGATCAGCTCTTTTGAAAGTTTTGGTGTTGTCTGAATAAATTACAGCACACAATCCTCTTTGTGAAATAAAACTGTGAAATGCTAACAGGAATTCTGTTGACATGTCTTTTACTAGTTCTAAATGAAGTGCTCTTGTGATAGCACATGTAAATAATAAAATATAAAATTTATTTTCATTCCCCTTCGCATATAGGGGTCCCGCATAATCAAGACCTGTTACTGAAAACAGTGGAGCTTCATTAATACGGTCACCTGGAAGAGGGGCTATAACTTGTTGACCAGGGCTCACATTAAATTTCTCGCAGATTGTACACTTGTTTAGGACTGATTTTATGCACTGTCTTAAAATCGGAAACTTTTCATGAGCTTGTACTAATGTACTGGACACTCCTCAATGAAAATCTTTTTCATGTGCATCTTTCACGATTAATTCAGTCAATTTATGTTTTGCAGGAATCACAACGGGATGTTTTTCATAAAATGAGGAGTCAGACTTTTGTAACCGTCCTCGTACCAACAGCAAACCTTCATCTGACAACATAGGATTTAACTGTAGAAGATTCGATTCTTTAGGGTTACTCTTGTTACATTTCAAGCTTTTAATAACTTCAGGGAAACTTTCTTCCTGCACTAGTTTTAACAAAAAATTTTCAGCATGTAATATTTCCTCAGCTGATAATTCTGAAAATTTTCTTTTTTCTACCTTTAATTTTATATTAGAAATAAATCTAAATACCTATGCAGTTACTCGATACAATTTCTTTAGGGAACTATACTTTTCAAGATTAAAAATGGGAATTTCATCAGATTTATTTGTTTGAACAACACAAGAGATGGTGGCTGCTTTTTTAGACTTCTCTTCAGAAACATCATTAATCTTGTAGCAACAATTTTAACGCTAAGCCACTGCTCTTCGGGTAAGGAAAGAAATTCAGGAACATACACATTAGGGTTAGCATCAGGAAAAATATGCAACTGGAGTATCACCTTTTCCATGATCAGGTTGCTAAAATACTGCCAGGGAATTTTCAAGTGAGCTAGAGCCGAGATTTCTGAAAGCCAATTTTGCCAATCATTTTCTAGTTCACCAGAAACAAAAGGGGCAATAAATCAAGCTGAATCAAAGAACATAGTTGCAATTTTCAAAACATTGCATTTAGTAGAAGAGTCATTATTTAATTTTTCTAACAAGGGTCGTAATTCTAGTCCTAATTTATCTTCTGTATTGTTCCAGATCAATCCTAAAATTTTCAAGAAGTATTTGGGGGTTCGAAACTCGAAACAGGAATGTTTTCATCATCTAAAACATTAGAATTCAAATTAGGGACATGATACAAACATTCGTTTAATGATAGAAAATCATCATATTTGGAAGAAGCATCATAGACTATGCGCATTTTTGTTGTAGTTTTATCTTCACGGATAACAGGTCTGTGTGGCATGTAATAGGAATTATTAGAATATTTCTCGGTGCACAATTCTATTATACTCTCATTAAACTGCTCTAGCAAAATGGAGTTATATTCTTTAAGTAAACAATAATTTTTCAGGGATTTATTTTCTAAACTAGAAAACCGCTTCTTTGCTACATCAAGATTATTTCTAAGCAATTCACGAGAATTTTTTGACAATTTTGATTCATAATGCCCATTTACGAATTTTAAATTTTCTTTAAATTCTTTTATTACTTCAAGATCGGTAATGTTCTTTTCATTGCTTTCAGCAATGCCAATTGTTTCAAGATCACAAAATGCTTTCAGCTGAGTATTTATATTTTCAACTGAAACACGCAAACAAGCTACTTCTTTTTCATTCGACTCTATCTGCCCTTGCACCGTATGACCGAAAATAGTTCCTCCAACGTATAATTCTTCTGTCAATTTTCCCTCGATTCCCTTTAATATTTTCCACAAAAAGTCAGACCCTAGCAAAAGATTTATTTCCTGTTCAAGACCTGTATCAGCAGGCTTAAAGCCTCTTGTTCTCATTATGTCTAGAAGTTCTGGTTCTAGAATTTTTACTGAAGCTCCAGTTATATTATCAACCGCAAGAGCTTCGATCTTTATCGAGTTAATAGGTTGCACAACACTGGATAATTCAAGAGCAACAACTTCATAACAAGATTCATAAGGGCGTCTCCGCCCAAAAGGATAAACTAATAAATTTTCTCTTCACAATGGCTTCAATTTTAATTTTTGTGCTAGAGATCTCTTCACGAAGCATTTTTCTGAACCACTATCACATAAAACGCGTGCCAACAAGCATTGTTTACCAGCAGACACAGAAACTGTACAAGTCTGCAATAATGTTGCTTTATTTTGTTTACATTTTTGTTCTGACATCATAGATACAACTGCACCTTTCTTTTCTTTTTCAGGATTTTCTTTTGCTGTTTCTTTAAAACAAAACAAATGACTATGGGTGTTGTTACCACATTTGGAACAAGGATTAATTTTTGTTCTACAATTTACAGACAATTGCGACTTATAAAAGCATTTGTAACATCGACCTTCTTTTTTTAATTTACATCGTTTTTGTTCATCCGTGAAATTCGAACAATTTAGTCCTACATGATCAGAAGACTTGCAAAATATGCAAAACTGTGTTGTAGATGTATTTAAAGCAGCAGCTGAAGGTATATTTTTCTTTTGAGGAAAATTTTGATATTTACTTGAAGAGTTTTCATATTTAGTTTTAGAATTTTCATAAGCCTTGCTTTGGGAATTATTTACTAAATTAGTAGCTTCCTGGCATCTTAGTTCCGTTTTAATAAAATTTATTAAATCGGTGACTTCACAGTCCTTATCGGGGTCACGTTTTCGATGGGAATCTAGTATCAAATTTTCGGGTAATAACCTTAATAATATGGGTAGTAATAAATGGCCATAGGAGCCTGATGTTACTCCTAACACATCAAGATTTCTTATAGAAGTTTCAATATTATCATACAGCTTCCTTAAAGAAATAACATTGTTAAAGGATTTTACTGGCTCCAGATTCAGGATTTTGTTCATGCAACAGTTTATGATATTTTCCCGCTTACCATACCTTTCTTCTAACAACTTTAAACACGTAGAATAATTTTGATCTGTCAGTTCAAAACCAGCTATAAAATTATATGCTGGTTCAGACAACAAAGATTTCAGGTATTGGAATTTTTCAATTTTTGATAACGATTCGTTTGAATCTATCGCACTAGTAAATAAATTTAAAAATTCTAAGAACTGGCTTGCATCACCAGAAAATTTTTCTATGTTTAGTTTAGTCAGCTTCACTGCCGAAACTGGTTTACTACTGATTTTTGAACCGTTACTTGATTCTAGTAAAACTTTTGGTTCAGTTTCGATTTTACATTTTTTAAGCCTCATCTTAATTTTAAATTTCAAACTTGATATTTTTTTAGAATATTCTTCTACTGATTTTAGTTCTTTTTCATATTCAGTTTTTTCCTGAATTAGCTCACCTATTTCGGAATCTAATTCCTTGAGTAGAGCTTCCTTTTCATTTACGAGCTCTAATGATTCCATTAAAGAATCGCAATCAATCTTATCAATATCGACAGATAAAAATGTATCACATTTTGTAATTAATTTCGTAATAGCTGCGCGAACAGTGGCTCTTTTACTTTTAAGTTTTTCTGGTTTATCCATGTTTAAATTTAAATTCAATTTTCAAAATAAATTATCACGAGAAAGCATTATTTTCAATAAATCAAGAGTCAATAGTCATGCAGAATAATAAAGGTATTTCTTACCTTTTTCCCGGTTCTTGAGGCACCAAAGAAATAAAGAGTAATCTTCATGTTTTTCACTAGTTTCACGTTATTCTTAATTTAAATCCAAGTTGGGAGAGCTTAGATGAAAAATTCACGATTCATGTTAAATCACATTAAAGTAATCAAGAATATTTCACGACTGAAATTGGCGTAGGTGTTGTTCCATATAAATAAGCACAGGCATATTAAAAACTTGAAAATTCTATTTGCACAATTAACTATATACAATATTTACAACAAAAACATTTGGATAATATTTGTTATTCCTCAATGGGAATCCAAGATAATCATATTAAAATTTCAGCAATTATGTTCTTCTATAAAGAAGCCAAGAAAATAGCATGATTTCATATTCGAAAATAAATTTCCCTTTTTAAAATCAAAACACCATTTCTTCTAATTTGAAGACCATGACAAAAAATATGTATATATATGCAGTCGACCTGCTGAGTTCAAGATTCACATTCACAATAAAAACTAAACTAAAAAAAAAAGTAAAATGTTTTTTAATATTAATTCTCTAGTCAGACCACGTGATCTGGGATCACTGGCGCCTAATCAGTCTGGCTGAGAGAGGAAGGGGTTTGCAAAATTTCACATCAGTAGTTGCAATGGATTCTACTGTACTTATTTTCACTTCTACAGCTACATTTATGACACATAGTCTCAGTCCATTTGCCAACACTATACTGCTCAACAGCTGACTTATCAGCAGCTTACTCATATTGCAAAATAGTTTCAGTTGTTCAAATAATAAATAAACTACATTTTAAAAACTTAATACCAACTTATTACCTTAAGACGATAATAATAACTAAACATTATAATGAATTATAAATCAGCTTTAACTGAAAATACATGAAATGATCGCCTTAAATGTGGTTGTTCATGGAGTCAATCAAAACAAATAAAAAAAAAAAAAACTAGTGAACCTAATATGCTGACTGCAATGACACTTCTAACAAAACTAATTAATTCATGACCGTCTGTCACCAAAACCGAAAGATCAAAAAGAAGAAAACAGCTTGCTGGACAGATAATTACACTTCTTTATTTCCTATTTAATTTACATCCAAAATTGTTAATTGGTCCAAATCATCCAAGCAACCTCATAGTAAATTGGTATATAATTTTATATACCTTAGATAAATTCAAATAACATAAGTGATCGTAATTACGTAATTCTAGTAGAAGAGCAACGCGAATTATTAATAAAATTAAATTATAATCCGCGTAAAATTGTAATTATTAAATCTAATTAATTACGAATAAAATTAAGAGTTTGCGTTGTGAATTATTTAGACGAACTCTTCCACTTATGAATTAAACTAAAATTTAAGCTGTAAAAATAAATTGACACACCTTAAACATTATCAATTAAATTATTACAGAGACTTTTTAAAACTTGATTAAACATTTTATTTACATTGAACACAACTATATACAGAAATACATAATATTAATTCAAAAAAAAGAAAGCAACACTTTTGTTTGCTTCTCATTATTTTATGTATATTTAATCTTTAAAAAAAAAAGACAATATTTTCATTTACTCTTATTATTATATATTTTTCTTTTTGCTAAAAGAATAATTCTCTTTCATTTTTAAATTACCTTAATTATATTTAATTATTGGTTTTGTTGGATCTCAGATTGCTCTCTACCATAAAATATCAGAAAAGGATATTTATAATTTCTCATATGATTTCAAGTGGTAAAAGAAAAAGTTTAAGGTAGTACCTTATTTCATATACGGGATGATGGCCTTTATTCATCAAATTCAGAGTTGTCGCGTTGCTAAGAATCATATCCATATGTCATCAGGAATCCGCTTCTTATCAGAGCGGCGATATCAGGATGGCAGGATGCATAGCTACGGACCTCAGTAGAACATTCCACTTTATTTTAACATCAGGAAGACATCCTCAATTAGGCTTGCTTAGGCTCACTCCGATATGTCCATCTCGCCTGGGCATTACTAGGGCTTTCTGGATTCATTGCACGGGCTTTCAGGATTCATTGCACGGGCTTTCAGGAGAGCTCCTGCGTCCTCGACATCTTTTTTCAGACTCTCTTTTTCAAACCTTTTTCTTCTGGCACACCAACTCCTGCAGTGGGTGGAACTATTTGTCTAGTCCACCCTTATTGGATGTGAGATGATTTTGCATTATCCTTCGATAGGCCTATTAGCTAACAGTCTGCAAATGGCCCCTTACATATACTTTAATATTATTATATGCCTTAAAGTTTGGGTGGTCTGAAAAGCCATAAATTTATCCCAACACTTTTATTAAGGCCATAAATTTATTCCAACATTTTTATTATTTTACGATTTCTAATTATACACCACTTTCCACTGGCTTGTCATAAAACGACACCATGGCGTCTGGCTATTGTTGTTATCTGAGATCCGAACTCTATTCAACATTATACATTCATTTTACAATACAACAATTTTTTTTAAAAAATATATATTTAATATTTAAAATCAACTTAATAATTTTTGTATGAACTTACACTCCTATTTTACTTAAATATATAAACATTATAATTTTACACTCATAATTATATTTTATAAAAAATATTTATACAAACAGAAATAACAAATTACGCAATTTTACTTTAATTTAACCAACATGGTGCGGGAACATATCATTGTTATATGTTGCCCAGCACAGCTGTAGTGTGAATGTAAAGTACTATTCAGATATAGTTGAAATAAGAATATCTTTCTGAAATTTACACCCGTACTTCAATAAAATATTAACATGTATGCTTTTTTTATTCATTCAAAATTAAGTAAAACTAGTACTATAAAATTTCGTTGTCATTACAGCTGATGTTAAATTTTTCCTACATACTGTTAGATAAGTTCTTAACTTTTAGATCTTATTGACGTAATATCATACAGTTTACCATATGTATTCTCTATAAGTGTATAAACAATATATGTGCTTTATTAAACATAAATTAATAATTTTTAAATAATTTGTTTGGGAACAGGATTGTATACACACACACCCATATATATATGTATATATACCATAAATTTTGTATTTTTAAAGCTTCTAATAAAGTAATAATTTTAATTTTTTACACAAGGTGGTAATTAACGTTGAATACTGGTAATGTTGTAAAATTGTTATTAAACAATTTAAAATTGTTTTTAGGTATTATAAATAATGTAATTATTTTTTATTTATATTATATTAATTATATTTATCACGGTATTTCAACATGAATTAACTGACTCCATAGGTTTTAATTTCTGTGTTAACTTAACTGTTTTATTCACCTTAATCTTATCATGCTTTTTGGATTCCATGTGTGGGAATATATTTTGAAAATCTACTGGGAATTAATTCGGTATGTTTTGTAAGATTTCAATTGCTATAAATTAAATATTTAATGGGTTGTAGTTTTTTTCCATTTCATGTCATTTGATTATGTTCTGTTTTCATCTTGAAACTATTCTTTTGGTTATATTGGTTGTTTGAGTACAGGGGAAAAAAATTTTTCAGCTTATAGCTTTTTTCTCACAGAAAACAACCGATTTGCTTATATCATTGAATTCTGTACTCTTGAAAAGGTAATTTAATATATAAGTTTTTCAATTTTTTTTTGGAATCCATATTCTTCTTTTTTTTCTTCCATGTTAATTCTTGGAATTAGGTAAAAGGTACTTTATTTTATACATACAGTTCTATAATGTTGGTTTGTGGCGCATTTTGTTGTCAATCATTCACAATATTGCGGTTTTTGATGATGGTCGGTAATGTTTAATTAATGGTTATATATATATTAAAAACGTAATTTGCAAAACAAATTAAAAAAGAAAACAATTTATTTCTGACATTGTTTAAGCCCGAGAAGGGAGAGATATTAAGGTATTTCATTCAGTTAGCTCTACATTTAATGTTAAATTTTTGTAACAAATAAGTTTAACCAATTTAATATTAAAAAATAAAAATAAAATTCAAACAAAGCTTGATATCCACAATTCATGATACTTTAAATATCCTAAAAACTTAGATTTCATTCGATTGAAATCAAAATAAATCTTAGACTTTTTTAAAGTTTGTATTTTAGACGTGCCTTATCATTTTATGTACAATCGTCATAAACATAATACAAAATCTGCAATACAAATATTTACAAATGGAAAAAGTCTTATTTATTTCGCTTTCAAACAAACGGAATCTAAGTTTTTAGGGTATTTAAAGTATCGTATTGTTTGAATTTTATTTTTATTTTTTAATATTAAATTGGTTTAACTTATTTGTTACAAAAATTTAACATTAAATGTAGAGCTAACTGAATGAAATACCTTAATATCTCTCCCTTCTCGGGCTTAAACAATGTAGGAAATAAATTGTTTTCTTTTTAATTTGTTCTGCAAATTATGGTTTTGTTTAATATGTCAAGTTTTTTAACAACTACTGCATTCAGATAAACTCTCAGACAAACCCATTTCACAATTCCTGGTGTAATTTATCAATGATTAATCCATATGTTTTATCAAAGTCATAATACAAGTTGTCGTTGTTTGGACAAAAACTTCCAATCGTAGATTAAAAATCAAATTTTACTTAAATTTAGTTTTCTCATTCTCCAATCGGGAACGCTATGAATGCAAAAATAGTGTTAAATCTTTACTGCTAATATTTAACAACAATATAGCTGGTTTTAGTTAATTTTTTTTTACCCTATTTCCTCGCAGGGGGCGATGTAAACGCAAGAGGAAATTGTTACCTAAGTTTCAATTGAGGTATTTATTTTAAAGCAACACCAGTCCTTTGTGTGCCTCACAAAAAAATGACAAAAGACCTTGAGGGAAAATGTTAGATAAAAAATGATATAGATATAATGTTAAAAGTCCATATCTTTTTAAAATTTACAAATAATTATTTTTTATTTCTTACAAAAAGAAATTGCCTATGAACAATACACATATTATACAGCGAAAAAAAAATGCCTGTGTCTAACGCTGATGTCATAGTCACGATGTAACCTAGAAAATAAATTTCATTTATTTAAAATTTATTAACTTCTAAACGTCGGACAATTAAAATTTTTACAGTCTTAAAACAATAGAAACAGTTCAGAATTTGTTTCCGGCTAATACTCCTTTACAAAATTAAAACTTCATCGATAAATAAATAAAAGAAAACTTAAATAAATCACAAAGTTAACACCTTTGCTAAGCTGTAGGTACGCTTATCTGATAGTCATGCTTTTAAATTCACTCAATTTTTTGACGTCATATTCACCTACTTTCTGTATTTACTCATATTAATGTTTCTTGTATTACTCACAAATGTTTGAAAATGTCACTTTTATTTCCACTATGACGCCATATTCATCTTATTTTTAATTCTTAAAAAAAAATTATTTCATTTTTCACGTGGAAATCTTTAAAGTGAAAATTAATTGCTCTGAACAAAAATTTATCACGGCTTTTGAATTTTTTACAACAATAAGAAATAATGTTAAATTTTACAGGGAAAATGTCTGTTAATTCTCAATGAAAAAAGTGAAATTTGGAATTATTAAGAAAAATATTTAAATAATGTAAATAAAAATTAGCCCATGTTACTCTCTTGGCTATAATCCACCCATATGCAAAGGAATTTTATCATCCGTTTTGACCCTGAAGTCAGGCAAACTGTTTTACACTTTAAATTTATAATATCATTAGAATTAGTAAAGAATAAAAAAATTGTGGCTTCAGGGACAAAAAGGTAGGAAGAAAAAAAAATGAAAAAGTTATGAGCTCCATAGGCTTTTCTATGTTAAATTAACATTCAGAAGTGACACTGGAAATAAATAAGTATTGCAGTGCTGTGCAATACTTAAGTATGTTGAAAATCCATCTATCAGAAATATTGTGATGAAATAAATCAAATTAAAGATCATTAGAAACTGAGTAAAATGACAAAACTACATATCATTCAGTTTTAAATAGTTTTTTAGATATAGTTATTTGAAGGGTATAAATATAATGGATTATGCAATTTTTTTTCATATTTTTAAAGCACAATATCTCAAATCTTTGTTCAAAAGAGTGAAATCTGGTACTTTTTTTAATACCTGCTCCAGCTGCTCAAAGTAATCCAAATATGAGTTTAAAGTTAAGGAGATAAAGATTTCTTAATAATTTCATTATTTTTTGTAAAATATTTTTGATTTCAAAGATTATACAATTTTTTAAACACATTAAAAAAATTTTTAACACTACAGCAATATTTTTTTCATAATCTACCTTCTTTATTTACCTTGCCTAATTGTTTGTAGAAGATTTCTTTATTAGATATTGAAATATGATTTTATAAATAAAACGATGCCTTTGAAAATTGAACAATCAATAATGCCAACATATGGCAATTTTCCAAAACTTTAATAATTTTTTTCTCGGAAACTATTTCACGAACGAGAAAAAAAAAATTACTGGTGATCATATCTTAATAGTAAGAACAAACACATGCAGTTTCATTAAAATCTGTGATGGTGGGTTGCATATTGATATTTTACTGCCTGATTTTTGATATAGTTATGCCCCATTTGGAGATATTACAATAATACAATATTAAAAAGAACCAAAAGTTAGAATTATTTTTAATGCATTCCTAGAATGATCTATAGAGTTATTTATCATTTTATATTTAGTTGACACTCGGGTGGGAGGGGTCTCCAAGTTGAAATCTGATATTTTTGGAAATTTTATTAAAATGCCCTATAGAATTGAACCAGTAGCTGTTAAATAAAAATCTATCAATGTGATATATAAACTTTTCTTTTTAATGATCAAATTACAACATTTAAATGATTAAAAATAGTCTGTGAATTTTTAATTGAATAAATCAATATATTCATTTAATAATAAAGTATTTTTTGAC
Organism: Maratus speciosus; assembly: GCA_963932465.1. Classification (NCBI taxonomy): domain Eukaryota; kingdom Metazoa; phylum Arthropoda; class Arachnida; order Araneae; family Salticidae; genus Maratus; species Maratus speciosus. The sequence continues at coordinate 625,925,284 of OZ010789.1, read as the reverse complement.
ATGAAAATATTCACTATTTTAGTTAATTGTAACTTTTTGCAATTCTTAAGCCTGTATAGCAAAATTGAAAACTTATAATCTATAAGAATATATTAGATTGGAGAGAATATTTTGAACTATATGAAATTATAAAGTTTTATAACATCTAAGAAAAATTCATAAAAAGCATGTAATTTGTTCAGAAAAGAAATAAAGGAAAAATGGTTTAACTTCTGCATACTAACTTTATTAAAAAGAAAACAATGAATCAAGCCGATTAACATTATGCTAACATTTTGTGCTAAATAACACACTAATATATAATTATTTAAAAAAAAAATTTTTTTTAACTAAAGACAGCTATTTTTTTTTAAGTTTATCTTTATTCAAGTAATTTATATTAGATGAAAATTAAAAAGTAGGGCAATGAAAGAAAGTTTTCTTTTAGATTATCTAAAAGCTTTGAACACTTTTTAAGGATTGAAAATTTATAATGTGCTGCATTGTTGAAAGAAAATGTGAACAATAAGAACCTTTTGCAGATTCTTCTAAGTAAAATATAAGGACATGATATTTTTGTCCTTTTTTTTCCTTATTAAAATGTGTGAAAATGTTATTTTCACAATTTAGTATTGTCTTTTTAAACAAAATCACTGTTTATTAAAGTTAATATTTGTATTTCTAGAAATTTATGGGAAAAAGCAAAAGAGCTCCAAACTCGAGCAGAAGAAGCTAGCTCTAAAGTCCCGTCTTCTAATAATAATGATGGTTCATCAGGCAATACAGATGATGAATTTGATGAAGATGATCTACTTGACTGGAGATCTAAAGGTGTCAGAAGAAGATGATGAAAAATTTTCATTTTTGTACAGATTCATCATCATCATATAAATATTCACATTGTAAATAAGATCTGTTTATATTAAAAATATTTTCAAAAATTTTATTTGTGTGTTTTTATATTAAAAATATTTATAGAAGTTTTAGTTCTGCATTCTTAAATCAAATATATTTTTAAGCTATTAGTGTTCTTGTTTTTTTTATCATAAAAGACAAAGCCTATATTTTAAGTTTTGGCCTTGTGAATAATTTTTTATTTCAATCAAGAAAATTAAAAGGTTAAAACATTAAAAGGCTACTTCAGTCAAACAAAAAGACCCGTTCACCAATGCTAATCTTATGGAAGAAATTTATAAAGATATCTCGGTCGCATTTCAATATTTTTAAATGATTTCTTTTACATTGTATAGTTGAGATCGATCTATACAAAGACCATTGTTTACTTTTTCGATTTTGTTTACAGGTATTTTTTATGAGGAAACTTTCATTTTCGGAACTGGTTTCGAAAGTAAAAGCATCCTCATAAAAAATACCTGTAATCAAAATCGAAAAAGTAAAAAACGGCCTGCATACAGATCGATCTCAACTATTCAATGCAAAAGAAATCATTTAAAAATATTGAAATGCGACTGAGATATCTTTATAAATTTCTTCCATAGGATTAGTTCCTGGACTTGATGGAAAAAAAAGTTTTGTTTGAGCTTACTTAATTTTGGTTGTCATCTACTTCAAAATAGTCACTTTGTGAACGTATTAACCGATCCCATGACGTTTTCCACTTCTCAAAAACACTCCGGAAATCATTCTCTCAGAAGCTGTCAAGGACGACGTGCAATTCTCATTGAATGTTAGACATGGTTGCAAAACGTCGTCCTTTTAATTTCATTTTCAATTTTGGAAATAATGCAAAATCACAAGGAGCTAGGTCTGGTGAATAGGGTGGGTGGGGTACAACAACCATGTTGTTATGAGCTAAAAACTGTGTTGCCTTTATGGATCGTTTGTCAGGTGTCTTGGAGCAAACTTTGCAGCAATGCACCACAGGAAAACTCCATAACCGATCCCAACTTTGTCTGCAAGTTTTTGGATATCTAGGTGATGATCTTGTATGAGTTTACCAGTTTGTTCAAGTCATGGAAAAGTGTTGAAGAAAAAATTAAAAAGGGTGCAAAATTCATCAAATAGTCTTAGGGAAAAAATCACAAAGTTCATTAAATGATCGGCAAAATAAATTGGAGAAATTTGAAGAACGATCGCAGAAATCAAGTTTTGCTGGGAACCCTGGTTTGTCAACTTCAAATGAATGACGACCCGTCTTGAAACGCAAGTGCCATTCAAAAACCATTGTCCAGTTTAAAGCTTCATCACTAAAAGCCTTACAAAGTATTTCAAGAGTTTCGGTTGCAGATTTACTGAGATTCACACAAAATTTCATGCACACATAATTTTTAAATTGCAAACACTTCTAAACACAAAGTCGAAAAAAAATTCGTAGCAACAGAATGCTTGCTCACACATTGAAGTCAAGCTGTGACATGAGTAGAGGAGCATTTAGGGAATGTGACCTTGACCTACTTTTATCTCCGCTTTCACAGAGACAGCCACAGTAATAGCAGCCTGGGAACTTTCCGATAGCACCTCGTAGAATCTATAGAATTTATATACACCGAGTAATACTTAAAAAATAGTTAAATTTAAAAACTCATACCACAATTGAAAATGCACTTCCAGCAATTATTGTTTGTAGGCTTCAATAGTTCAATTATTGCTCATGTTCTTCTATAGCGAAATTCTTTCATGTGTCCCTGTAAATGAACGATATGTTCTATGCACACTATATTCTATAGTAAGAACCTTGTAGTACACCTCAGTGATGTATGTCAATTTCAATATGTTTAAAATACTGTAATATTATTAAAATACATGCAAACGATTTTCCCCCCATAGACCATAATGTAATGTAACGGAATTCTTTGGAGTGGCTCTATAATGAATTGAAAATGCTACACACTTCATTTTCAATACTGAACATGACATATTAAACCCCAATAACATATATATCAATTTCATGGCAATTGCAGTATATTTATGCAAGTTAACCCCTTGGGGACAAGCGACCGGTATTCGTGTTCAGAACCAGTGATTATTTTCACCAATAAATTTTGCTTTATTTAATTCGAGCATTTTTCCGATTCAATTAGGTAAAAAAAAAACTGTTTTAAAAAACCGGCGATTAAAGATTAAAAATTCTGTAAAAGCGGCTCGTCCCGAAGGGGTTAAAGCACAGACAGACAAACCGAATTCATAAACACTTTTCAACTATATTGGAAAGTGTTAAAAATGTGAATGGAATTTAAAAGTTTTATTGAGCTAGAATTGTATAACAGCAATAAAATTTCGTAATTGTTTTGCCAATTTGTTTGTTGAATGTTTGTTAGTACAACCATCAATTGTTGGTTGTACTAAACAATTGATAAATTCCAATTATAATATTTTGAATCCCAATTCTTGTGAAATGTGCAATATCAAAAACCACCAATTTAACACCAATTTCCTATCAAATTTAAACATTTTTCGTTATAGCAGTTGCCAAGAATTAAAAATCCACAATAAAATTTTTACCGCAACAATTACTTTTCTATTGCAAGATTTCCACAATGAAAATGAAATAAATAGTTTGACGAATTAAAAAAAATGTGAATATTACATCATAACTTTACTATTGCAAGATTTTCATTAGAAAAATGAAAATGAAATAAATCGTTTGACGAATTTAAAAAAGGGTGAATATTACGTCATATTGAAAATATAATAAACGTCAGTAAGTGAATATGTAACATCTTTAAGAGTTTGAAAAAACGTATTGAAACATGATAAAAACCTGATTATGGAAATATTGGCATATTTTAACATTTTGTGATTCTCTGAATTTGTTTCCACCATTTTTAAATCTATTCCGTATGTATGTGTGTATATTAGAATTTCCACAAGGGTTTAGGTCCCTAGAGCTTGTTCTTAGTGAAGAATTGAAATAAAGATTTTAGATTTTTTTTTAAAATAAAATTCATAGAATTTCTGTACTTGCCATTTTTTTTAATCATGAAAAAATTATTTAAATAACAAAATACTCAGAAACAACTTTTCATCAAAAGTATTTAATCTCTGTCTCAATCCAGATAGTATTTACTAAGTAAGTAGGTAATCTGCCGTCCGGATTAAATGAAAAAAAAAAAAAAGGGAAAATTACGTAAATTAACACACAATCGTTGATTTTTTAAAAATTGACTTTCAAAACAAACGTTCTTAAAATTCAGGGGAACGCGGGTACTTTAGCTAGTATACTATATAATGGGAAAATTTAGTTTAGCAAGAAAACGCATAACAGGTTGAAATTTCTCTTTCAGCAATTTATACTAATAGATCGAAACTTACTTGAATACCTTTTTACAAGCCTGTAGTTAGCTAAAATTTAATTCAAACTAAAACACTCTTAAAACTACTGAAATCACATTTCCAGAAATTATCATTTATAGACGGCCATCTATCCAATTGTTTCCTTGACCCTGTATATCATTTTATCTATATTCTACAAACATTTCTTGGTAAACTAAATGCAGTTCAGCATAAAAATGCATAGCTCATTTTAAAACCACCTTTAAATAATTTGCGCTCATACCCAGTAATCCTTACGAATTCTTTTGTGTAGCCCTGTATGTGAATTATAGCATTTATACACATAATATAGTATGCATAAATATAGTGAAACATAAAAGTGCATATCGTAATTAAAAATGCATTTCCAGCAATCATCGCTGATGTACAGTACTTTGTATAAAATGTAGTATCTGAAACCGTTTGTGCGTCTCTGTAAATGTTATGTACTTCGTATTATACATGAGGTAAGTTATAATAAACCTCAGCAACGTATATCAATTTTATTATATATGAAATAGTTTAACATAATTAAAATATGCCGCAAACCATTCCCTCCACTCCTATATCATTATGTAATGGAATTCTTTTGTGTGGCTCTGTAAATGAATAATAACTATTCTTTGTACCGCATATTCTACATAATGCGTATTTTAGTGCACTTTATAAATGTATATCAATTTTATTACGTTTGAAAGCGTGTAACATCATTAAAAATCTTTTGAAACGACTTTTTTCCCATTGGCCATAATGTAACGGAATACTTTTGACTGTCCCTGTAAATGAACTAAACAGGCTACAAACTTCATTTGAAATAGGGAATGTGCTGTGGTAAATGTCAATAACATCCAAAAATTTCTGGGCAATCCAAGTATACTTACAAGAGTTAGAGCGCGGACAGACAAACGGAAGTCATAAATATTTTTCAACTTTGTTGGAAAGTGATGAAAAAGCTCTTATTTGAATTTTTTAATAATAATAATAATTAAATATGATTTTCCTATGACTAGCCGTAAATTTTCAATTTACTGCATGATATTATAAACTAGTGAATCTGAAATAAATTTTCTTTAAAGCAAAATAATTATAATAATAATAACAAAAATAAATAAAACATGCTAATATTAACAGATGCTAGTCCTAAGTCAAGATACACGCATATACTTAAATATGACTTCAACATTAAGGCATATAAATTAAATATTTGGTATTAAAATATATCCCCCCCCCCCTCTCCCTCTTTTTATTTTTTTACTTTACTTTAAAGAATTTTTATTTCAAATTCACTAGCTTATGGTGCTGTATCATTATTACAATTTTTATTGTTATTATTATTTTGAAAAGTAGGGGACTCTGCCCCCAACGAGCTACACTCGCCAACCCCTGTTCAGACACCGCAAACTCTAAAAGCACGATGATTTGATCGGCTTAAAAATTTTTTCCAAAGACTGAATTAAAAAAAACAAAAACAGTGGCAATCTCCTTGTTAACGGGATGTTTTCGTCTTTCATTAAATCAGATCAGTGAAACATTTGAAAATAATATAAAATTAAGTAAACAGAGTCTTTGTCTCCCGGTATTTTTTAACAATGCTATAAGAAAGTTCTTTTAAATAAAACATTTTAAATGTATTATTACATTGCTGCACTCTTATTATTACTATTTACTAAGCAAGGAAACGTAACTATAAGATTACTTATAGTTTATTTACATATTTACAACTGCTGCCAAACGCAGCTACTCAGCATAAGTCATATCTTACAACTGCATCGATATCCTGGTTGCATGCAAAACCTTACAATCTCAGACTCTCTGTGTATGGTACTGCCATCTATTAACATAGATTAGATCGCTACTATTCTTGTTGGGTTGAGATATGACACTCCTCCCCTCATAGTTCAAACGAACTACATGCAATCTTGCTCTTTGACTTCTTCGAACTGGAGCACTTTTCTTTGAGTCCTTGTCATTAGTTTTAGTCAAATTGTCTTTCACAGATTTATCTGTTGTATTATCATTTTTATTACTCACAACTGTATCTGTTACAATATCATGCGAAGGCTGAGATTGGCTTGGTTCTATAGTATTATCATTATTAAGCTGTTCTTTTATTTTTCCATTAATTCCAGAAAAACGGTTTGGGTTAATCCTTTCATACCTATCATAATCACTGTAATTTTTACCGCTATGTCCCATATTTTCAACATTGTTTGACATTAGTTTATCAATTCGATTCATCTCTACAACTCTCTGATATTTCATAACTTATCTCTTTATTAGTTCTCAACTGATCAACGTGACGCTTACACATTATTCCGTCACATCTATTTACTAAAACCCATCTACTCCCCAATAATTTCATAATTTTTCCTTTTACCCATTTCTCCCCTTTTCCAAAGTTTTTAACAAAAACAAAATCATGAAGCTTATATTTGTGCAGGGGTTGCTGTATTTTAGGTTTTGATGGTAATACCAAGTGAAGGGCTGTTCGAACTGGCCTTCCAAACATTAATTCAGCAGGAGTTTTACCAGTCACCGAATGAGGAGTGGAATGATTTTCTAACAAAAATCGTGAAATTGACAATGTTATGTCACTTTTATCTAGCTTTTTAAGACAATTTTTCACAGTTTGCACATATCTTTCCGCTTGTCCGTTCGAAGACGGATGATATGGTGGAATAGGCGTATGCTTACTTCAATTATTTTTAAGAAGTTCATCACTTGTGAACGCGGGACCATTATCACTGACCAATTCAACAGGTAATCCAAATGTAGCAAAAATTCTCCTTAATACCTTAATTGTAGTTTTACTATCAGACCTGGGTACTACCTCTACCTCCAACCATTTAGTATAAGAATCGACTTACTATTAAAAATATTTTACCTTCAAAAGGACCGGCATGATCTATATGGATCCTTTCCCAGGGCAGTTCAGATTTCCATTTCAAGGGCTCCATTTTGGGACAATCCCTCGCAAACATCTGACATCTATTACAAGAATTTACCATTTGTTCAATTTCTTTATCCATATTTGGCCACCAAACTACCCCCCTAGCTTTCGCTTTCATGCTCAATATAAACTGATGAACGGAATGCAGTAATTTTAATTTATATTCACGGCCTTCCTCTGGTACGATCACTCTATGTCCCCACAATAGACAATTTTCTAGACAGGAAATTTCCTCCCTTCTAAAATATGGTTCATATTCTTCTGGTTTAACCTTTCACGGCCACCCATGTAACATCCACTCTAAAATTTGTTTAGTTACACGATTTTCGGTTATCCACTTTGCAATAGTTTTAGAAGTAACAGGCCAATTATCATTATTTGAAACGAACATTATTTCCGCAGGATTACTTACTATATTTACAGTTTCTGGGAGAGGTAATCTACTTAATGTGTCCACATTTTTATCATTTTTACCTTCGCGATACTCAGTTGTATAATCATACCCAGCTAAAATTAACGACCATCTCAGCATGTATCAGGTACCTTTTTAACAGGATCAAACAATCTAATTAAATTTTTATGATCTGTTATAATTTTAAACTGTTTCCCAGCTAAATATTGGTGAAATTTAGTGACACTAAACATTACAGATAAAGCTTCTTTATCTATCATTGCATAATTTCTTTCAGTTTTATTTAAAGTTCTAGAAGCATAAGCAATAGGTTTCTCTTTACCCTCAACAATGTGGCTTAAAACAGACCCTATACCATATTCAGAAGCATCACAGTTTAAAACTATATCTTTGTTGACATCATATAATTCTAAAACAGGAGATGTACATAATAATTGTTTAACTTTTTGAAACGCTTTTTCATGCTTTTCTGACCATGTCCACTTTACATTATTGTCTAATAATCTATGTAAAGGTTCTAAAACATCTGAAATATTAGGCAGGAAGTTTCTATAATAAGAAATTAAGCCTAAAAATGAACGCAATTGTGACACATTATTTGGAATAGGAGCATTCAAAATAGCATTAACTTTTTCTGGAATAGGTCTAATTCCTTCCTGAGATATTTTATGTCCTAAATAAGAAACTTCCGAAATCAAAAATTTTAGTTTTTCCTTATTTAATCTTATACCATGCTCAGAAAAACATTTCAGAACATTTTCAACTCTTTCAGAATGTTCTGATTCATTACTAGCACTAATGATAACATCATCTAAAAACACACCAACATTTTCATATTTTTTAAAAATATTCTCAATTTTTCTTTGGAACATTCCAGGAGCACATTTTACCCCAAATGCTAATCGTAACACATTAAATAAACCTCTATCTGTATTTATAATCAAAATTTTATTACTTTCGTTATCTACAGGTTGTTGTAAATACGCATCTTTTAAATCAAAAACAGTAAAAAATTTTCCACCTGATAATTTAGAAAATAATTCTTCTATTCTAGGAAGAGGATAATTATCATTTTCAGTATTAGCATTAACTCTTGCTCTATAATCACCACATATTCTAACAGAACCATTAGGCTTAGGAACAATAACAATAGGACTAGCCTATTCTGAATGATCAACAGGTTTTAAAATATCCTCATTAGTTAATCGTTCCAATTCTATATCAGTAGCTTTCCTTAAAGCAAAAGGAACAGGTCGACACTTATGAAAAACTGGTTTTGCATCTTTTTTCAATTTTATTGACACGGGAGGACCCTTGATTGTCCCGATCCCGTCAGCAAAAACATTAGGTTGGTTGGTTGATTTTTGACGGCCGATTATCTACACTAGGGATATAGGCCCGAGGGAGGAGTGCCCTTCGTCGGGGTCTTTCTATGGGAACCTAACCCGTATTTACGCATGGAAATCCATGGCTCGAAGAAAACCACGAAAACTCCGAACGATTAGACCGACGGGCGCGATTGGGATCGAACCCAGCACATCCCGTCTACCAGCTTCGAGAGCAGAACCTCTCAGCCACTGTTGGGGCTGCAAAAACATTAGGAAAATTTCTAATTAAATCATCTTTCGAAATGCTTTTAATCATATTTACATTAGGCCAAAATAATTTTGATGCTTTTATCCAAGTTTTTCCAATTAGACTCGGACCCTCCTCTTTAATTACTTATATTCTCAAATCAGGAATACAATATTCATCAACAACAGCATTTACTTTTAATTCCCCCAAAACAGATAAAGAATCTTTAGTATAAGTTTGTAATTTTATTTTAGATTTAATTAAAGGCAGCTTACCTGAGAACAATTTGTTAGCCACAGTTTTACTTACAATAGTATGAGCCGCACCGGTGTCTATTTCAAATTGTATTTTTATTCCATTTATTTTAACCGATTTTACCCACGACACATTATTGTCGTCCATGAAGTTTAAACAATATTCTTCCTGAACACTTTTAATTTTTCAGTTCTTATACTGTTTCTCACTTTTAAATTCCAAATTTTCGATTTCGACAACAAATTTTTAGATGACCTAATCGATGGCAAAAATGGCATTCTGCCGATTTAAAAGGGCAGAATTTTGGATTATGATTTTTAGAACATCTAACACTGTTTCTCAAGCACAAATGTATCTTCTTTAGGCTTAGGTGCATAAGCGAACTTCTCTAGTTTTGGTTTCTCTACTTTCGAAAGGCGCACTTGATTGACAGGAGTACTTTCTCCGATATGTAGGGATTTTACTCCAGCCTCAGCTATTTCCACTGCTGTTTGGAATGCTCTTTAGAATCCAGTAATTTCTGTTGTATCTTCTCATCCTGGATCCCAAACGCTATCTGATCACGCAGGTGGTCATTAAGAGTATTTCCGAAGTTCCCAGGTAGCACAGCAATATCGGCCAATATCGGGAACAGCGATTTCGCAATATCGGCCAATATCGGTAAACACCGGATCGGCCGATATCGCATGACAAACTTTTTTTCCAATACCGGCCTATATTGGAACCCAATGCCGACCGATATCGGCGAACGCCGGACCGGCCGATATCGGGGAATGCCGGACCAGCCGATATCGGGGAATGCCGGACCGGCCAATATCGGGGAACGCCGGACCGGCCGATAATGGTTAAAACTGGATTCGATACTGTAAAATAGCAAAGCTTTTTATTTCAATATAGGGAGATATTGATTACCTGTCTTGACATAGTATTGGCAATCAATATCTCTTTATATTAAGGAAAAAATTTTTGCTATTTTATATTGGTGAATCGAGGTTTGAAAATATATGCATATAAATATATATTTTTTAAACTATTTCATTTTTTTTTTTGCTATTATATAAATATATATTATATATTGTTTATATGGAAAATTATAACTAAGTTCACCACCATGATAATGTAAAAAATAGCTAAAAGGAAAATTTTTCATGATTATGTTGAAAGTGAAATTGCTCTGAAATAACCAAAACATTTTAGGGATTTTTTTTTTCTTTTATCAAAAGCTGTAACTTTTCAGGAAAATTCAAATACCATTAATAAAGTAATTTATTCAAAATTTTATACATTCTGATGATTTTTATTTTTTTTCTTTTCCCGTTCAGTGTTGTACGTAAAAATATTAATGTGTAAAATTGATAATTAAATACTACTTCTCTCATTAAAAATGTCATATGCAAAATTATATCTATAATACCAATTTATGGAAATGGTAAGGTTGAAAAGTGTTATATTGTATTATTTGAATAAAATAACTTTTATCACTATATAAGCAATTTTGATAATTTTTTTCCATATATTCAATAAAATTATTAAACATGTATTAAAAAAAATAATAATAATAATATTTAGCTGAAATTATTTATTCTTTTCTGCCTGTACCATAAACGTAGATGTTCAAATTTGTTTAATTGTATTGATGTATAAACTTTGCAAAAAAAAAAAAAAAAAAAAAAAAAAAAGCAAAACTTAGTCGAAAACAATTTATTTTAAGGTGGCACAGTACCTTTTGAACTACTTTTTCAATTTTGAATAATACTGTAATATCTATAAAAACATTACATTTAATACTATAAAGAATATATAATTTCAAAAAAAAAAAATCTTGTAGAACAGTTTATTTAACTAAAATTTAAATTAAAAAAAAAGTAATTTTTTAAAATCCCTACTAATTTTTTAAATATCAATATTTTCGTTTCAAATTTTTTCCCACATTCCTTAGATACATAAACTTAGATACTACATAAATCTGTGCATGGATTTTTTGATGTATGGGATATTACATTTAATATTAATTTTTTCTCTTTTGTATAGTAAAAAATCAAGGAAATTCAACAAACTCACAATTGAAATGTTTAAAAAAAAAATAACTATAACCGTGCATGTTAAATCCATGCACAATTTTATGTAGTATGTTCTTAGGATTATGGAAAAAAAATTGAAGAAAAAATATTCATATTTAAAAAAGTAGTAGGGATTTTTTAAAAGCTAAAAATTATAGAAAAAAATTAAATTTTAGTTAAATAGGCATTTTTGCAAGATTAAAAAAAAAAATTATATTTGCATTATAGTATTAAACATAATGCCACCACAGATATTACAGTATATTACAATAATATTGAAAACTTGAAAAATAGTTTAAAAGGTACTGTATCCGCTTAAGTTACGTATGCAAAAATCTACCTTTGTTGTTTTTTCAAACTTAACTTTAATTATTCCTACCCAATTAACTTAAAAGAAAATTTATATTTATCTGTATGACCATCATCCTGAATCAGAGTATTAACTTACCGATTCTATAGTGTTGGAAGATGAATACTCTGTTCCTTATGTTTACTCTACATTCTGGTGGGTTTTCTCTTTTTTTTTTCCACTGTTCAATGTTCTACATTAAAACATTAACTTGTTGGAAAACTCATAAGTAAATTCTACTTTTATCATTAGAAATAAAAATTCATATGTAAAATTATGTCCATAATACCAGTTTGTGGAAATAGTAAGATTGAAAAAGTGAATATTTAAAAAAATCAATTTTATTATAAGCAGATTTTCATATTTTATTTTCACATAATCAATAAACACAACCATTATTTAAAAAATATAACTTGCAGCTGAAATGATTTATTTTTTTATGTCTTTACAATAAACATTAACCTTTAAACTTGCATATAGTATTCATATACCGTAGATCTTTATAATGCAAACCAAAACATGCAACATTTTGCGTTTAGGTAATTTCACACAACATTAAAACTTTGTAAATACGGCAATGTACAAATCAATTGCAGTAGATCTTTATATAGCATTCCTTAGGACTTAAAGTTGTGCAGGTTATAAATTTTTGCATAATATTGATCATTTCACATATTGTTAAAGCGCCTATAAAAATTATCCAAAGATGCTGGGACAAAATTATTACATTACTTAATTCCAAAATTTTTACATTTAATAATAGCAATATTTTCATTTTAAAAAATCTGAATTCAGGAGATAAAGATGAAATAATGTTTGAAATTTAATCCTCTAAAGGGTGTCAATATTTTTACAATATGAATTACAGGTGCTTCTAAAGTACAAAATTCATTGCTAACATCTCAGAAACTGTGCATTATATAGAATTATAAAAATCTTCTAAACTGTATACATAAAATATTCCCCCTCTCTTTCCTCCACCCCCGAAAAATAATTCTAGCAAAATTTGCTGAAAACAGTAAATCCACCTTTGATTATTATTTTTTAAATTTACACCAACTTTATTTTAAGTTTAAACATTTTTAAGTCATCAATTAATTTAAAACAAAATTTATATTTTATCTTTATACTCTCTTTATTCTGAATGAGACTCTGAACTATACTACTGGGGATAAACACTTTGCTGGAATGTTTTTCATTAAATAAACACAATTTCCAGCAAATATTGAGCAAAATTTATAAATTTTAATGGCAGTGTAAAATCGAAAGTGCAACTGAAATGACCATTTAAAAGAATCAAATAATATGTTACAAACAATGTCATTAAATTAAACGAGAAAATCTATTCTGGAACTAAAATTTTAATAGTAAGTTTATTATTTCTATTTGTAATATATTCATATGAAGTAAAAATAAAATCTTATATTTTTAATGTACATATATTCAAAAAATGTATATTATTTTATATTTTCAAAGAAAATTTGGCACCAAGAAAATCTTTTATTTGTAAAAAAGGGGAAAAAATTAATTTTTACAGAAAAATGTATTTTTTCAACATGTGAAACTTTCTAGAAATTATACATCTCTACAAAAAGTAGAGTAAAGTGACATTAAGGCTATCTAAATTCTAATTCAGAATTTACAATACCTACTTAGTTTATGTAAGCAGAAAAAAATTGTGACTGATAGAAAGTAAAAAATATTTTAAACAAATTTCTGGACATTTCCCTCCCCTCAAACAAATTAAATAAAAAATTAATACTTTGAAAATATCCGAAATGTTAAAAAGAAGACAAAATAGCTAATTTTCTTTATATATAATTTCCTTTATTTACTAGTTTTAAAAGTGATAATACAAAAATTGTAAGTCAATTCTTATTTAAATAAAAACTTACCATGTATAACAAATAAAATTTATTAATCACAAAAAAGAATTAAATGTTTTTTATTTACAAACTATTATTAGTCATATTTATTATTTAACAAGCACATTTTTGACAAGACATCCATTTCTTGTTAGTCGTCATCTTCTCCTTTGAAAAGTGTTTCCATCCCAGTCGTCAAATTCTGCAAGCACCTTTACAATGCAGCTAGAGATAGCAGTGGTTTCTATTCCTTCAAACTTCATTTCCACACTAGCTAGAAAAGTACAATGAACCAAAATCACAATCCGACCAAGTGAATTTTCACTATAACAGTTTATATATTTTTTAATTTCACAAACTAATTTTAAATGGGAGATTTGAATTTATTCACCAAAGTTTTAGCTTGAAAATGAAATATTTTTACTTTATTATATTAATACAGTAGACTCCCTCAAATTCACGCAGCTTGGGATCAGAGGTTGTGTGAATTTCTGATCATTGCTTTGTTTACTTTTTTAAACAGTAATTTGAATGTAATAATGTAATCGAAATTATAACGAATTCTTACAATATAGTAAAATATTAAAATAATTAAGTAAAATAATGAACTGAAATAATAAACATTAATATAATTTAAACAATAATTAAATTATTAAAAGTAAAGGTCAAGTAAATAATAATGCATAATAAAGATTATATACATTTTTCTTGAATTATTCAATGAAACTTGCCTCATAAAGATACCCTACTAATTCATATCAAAATCATAAAATAGGGAGGTTTTATTTCAGGTTTAGCCAGACTTAATAACCAAAAAAGCTTGATTAATACATAAATTATTTTGTAAAAAAAAATTGCAATTACCAGTGATATCAGCAATTTCTAGAATTTTTCAGAAATAAATTTATACTTCCTTCATGAAAAAGCAAGAGTTCAGTCATATTAACGAGAATTACATATTACACATGGAATTATATAAAAAGTCTGTAATTTTGTTCTCTGAAAGTTTCATTGTTTATATATTCAATGATGTGTGGATTTTAGGGAGTCTACTGTATCCAATAGTTAGTGCTAAATTCACACTGTACTCACAACTTATTGTTTAATGGTTTTATAAATCAGAAAACAAAATTGCCAACAAACTACTTTGTGCAGTCATGAATTACACGCAATGTAGTGACATCCACTTAAAAGAGCAAACTTACAATATTGAAATTTCACCTCAGATATTTTTTTTCTCCTTACAAAATTTGAACATAATATTCAAAAATACATTTTCCAGTTAAAGTGAATTTTCAAAACACAGCTCAATTTAACACTTTGATAACTAAAATTCTTTCTGAAAATAATAAAAGTATAAATAGTTTTTTAAAAGTACACTTTTATAAGCATTCAATGTTTATCTTGAGAATCACACCCAATTTCATGATTACAATTTATGTTGTTACAAAAAAAAAAAAAAAAAAAAAAAAAAAAAAAAAAAACTGTTACAATCCATTAATTTTACAAAGATCCCAACTATTGAAAAATCACTGCTTTGATTTATTACTTGATAAATAGCATGAATACGTGAATTTATTTAAAAAATATATATTTTTTCTAGTAATCTTTTAAAATATAGTAACAGGGGAAAAGATTATTTTATTTAAACAGTTATAAAGGATTTCTAAACTATTTTTTTAACATATAATCATAAATTGATTACTATATCAGAACCTTGGAAGAGAAAGGGCGAATCCCGAAATTGGGGTGTTGGGAAGTCAAGCTTAAAGTTTTGCAGGTAGTTCAAGATAGCAAGAGCGAATCTTTATTTTAATCACTGTGAGCATGCAAACATACATAACGGAAAACATGTAGAGAGAGGGTTTCAGACCCGGGGTTCACCAACGCTCCTCTAGAAAACTCAGCTTGACACTGTGAGAAAACTAATAGTCCAGACAATAGAGACCGCATAGGGACTCTACCTAGTAAAATTAATTGTAGCACTGGAAATCGGCTTTTTAGATGTTTTTTGGGTCGCTGAATCCGAATTTGTAACTTCCCACCAAAATTTCCCCCGGCAAGCCCCCCCCCCCAAATTTTGGTAAAAAGCCCCCAAAAAGGTTTTAATTAAAAATTTCCATTTTTTTATTGTTTTAGGGGGAAAGTAGCTAGAAATTCAGAAAGTAGACAAAATTTGCAACAAATTAGACATATGACATTATGACTTAGGATGAAGGGGAAGGGGGAATCTGCCTCGGAACATGCGCCGCACTGCTGCGTGGACTAAGTTGCGCAATTCCACTTAACCACTCATACGTATACATTAGACCTCCCATCTTCTCTCCGAACTTTCTCTATAAGGTTTACTTTAAGTTTTTTGGGTAGCTGAATCCGAATTTTTAACTTACCCCAAAAAGTCCCCCTCCCCCCGAAACCCAACCCCAAATAGTTGTTTTTAACTTAAATTTCTTATTGTTTTAGGGGAAAAGCATTACGAAATTCATAAACTAGACAAAATTTGCAACAAATAGGATATATGACATTATGACGCAGGATAAACGGGGAGAGAGGGGGCTGCCTCGGAACATTCCGCGCGCTTTTCTCAAAAACTAAATTTTTTCAAAAAATCAATTTTTTGGGGGGTTGCCGGGTGAAATTTTGGTGGGAAGTTACAAATTCGGATTCAGCGACCCAAAAAACATCTAGAAAGCCGATTTCCAATACTACCATTAATTTTGCCAGATAAATCCCCTATTGCCTGGACTTCATCATTTAGTGCACGTAGCGCCGCAGTGCATGTTCCGAGGCAGCCCTTACCCTCCCCGTTCATCCTAATTCATAATGTCATATATCCTATTTGTTGGAAATTTTGTCTAGTTTCTGAATTTCGTAATGCTTTTCCCCTAAAACAATAAGAAATTTAATTTAAAAACAACTATTTGGGGGGGGGGGGGGGTTCGGGGGGGAAATTTTTTGGGGAAAGTTAAAAATTCGGATTCAGCGACCCAAAAATCTTAAAGTAAACCTTATAGAGAAAGTTCGGAGGGGAGATGGGAGGGCGAATGTAAACGTGTGAGTGGTTAAGTGGAATTGCGCAACTTAGTTTACGCAGCACCGCGCGCATGTTCCGAGGCAGATCCCCCCTTCCCCTTCATCATAAGTCATAAATCTAATTTGTTGAAAATTTTGTCTACTTTCTGAATTTCTAGCTACTTTTTCTCTAAAATAATAAAAAAAAAATTATTTTTTTAATAAAATCCTTTTTTGGGGGGTCTTTTTACCAAAATTTGGGGAGGTTGCCGGGGGAAATTTTGGTAGGAAATTACAAATTCGGATTCAGCGACCCAAAAAACATCTAGAAAGCCGATTTCCAGTACTACCATTAATTTTGCTAGGTAAAATTCCCTATTGCCTGGACTATAAGGGCGAAACAGAGCAAAATGACTTACCTACGTGTTGCCAGCATCTATCCGACGAGGGAAAAAAAAAATTCAATTTTTCGAGTTGACCCTTTCTCTTCCAAGCTCTTGATATGTACTTACGTGTAAATAAACACCAAAATTTTAAAGAAATGAAAATCATTCCATTTTAATGTATCAGTATTTTGGAATAGTTTAATTGCCCTATTTGACTGCAGGATTCATATTAATCTTCCTTGATTAAAATTAAATTAAGACCAATATTACTATTGTTGTTTTCTATTGTTAAATATTATTATTCAAACGGGTGGACATGTTACTTCTCTCAAATTTTGGGGTTGACTACTATGGGAGTATATACAGTAATAAATTATAAACAAAGGATTTTTTTTAATGAAATATTAAAATTAAATTAATAAAATAAATTATTATTAATAATTAAAAATAATCCATAAAAATTAGGAAACTTAAAAAAATAAAAAGTTATTTTCTATTTATATTTTTAAATTTTTATTGTTCCAAATATTTCACTGTTTGCAGTTTCACAGCCACTTAACATATTTTGACGTAAACGGTTTTGTGCATAATTAACTGCATTGTTTTTGTAACTCATAAATAGTTGTAATAATAAAGATTATTTGTAAATTTATCACATGCAGCTAGGTGAAACAAAAATGCCTTAAAATCAATTTATAATGAAGTTCTAAAAATATTAAAATGGCATATTGTCATTGGAAATACACTGCAACTACGTGCCCACACAAGCCAGGAAATATATGTATGAATATGAATGATTAAAAAAATGATATGTTTCAATATAATACAGTAGACTCCTTCAAATACGCACAGTTTGGGACCAGAAGTTGTGCAGATTTCTGGTCATTGCTTTGTTTACATTTTTTAAACATTAATTTTAATGCAGTAATGCAATCAAAATTATAATGAATGATTGTAATATAGAAAAATATTAAAAGAATTAAGTAAAGGAAAAACTAAAAGGATAAAAAGTAAGATAATTTAAAAACTGATTATAATATTACAAGTAAAGTTCAAGTAAATAATTAATAATGTATATATGCATAAAAAAAAAGAGATACATTTTTCTTCAATTATTCAATTTGAGGGAGTCTACTGTATTAACAAATTTTATTTTATACACAAAAAGCATCTTATACACTTTTAATTCTTCAATACCAGTTGACAAGTTTTTTCATTAAAATTGGAGGTTAAAAAAGAAAAAAAAGTGCGTGCCAAGAGTCAATGCAAGGTTTGTCTTCTTATAGCCCGTAGAATTTCAAAATACCAGTTTGGAGTCTAAATTATATCCTTTTCAATATTTATATACATTTTTTTTTTCAGACATAATGACTTCACAGTTGCTTTCTAGCAATTATAAAAACTTATTTATTTGACAAAATTTAATAGAAATTTATAATTTTTTTAGTAGAAAATACTTATAAGTGTATTAAAAATTAATTGATCGAAATTTAAAACGAATTAGCTGTAAACCAACTTTTTTCAATAAAAGCCGGCTTTTTTTAGGTGGTTAAAACAAACAAAAAAAAAAAAGCCGGCCGGCTTTTTTTTTGCCTGGCTAAAAGCCGACAACCCCGACTCAGGTGTACTAAAATATTGGTTTTCAAATAAAAAAATTTCATATGCTTTAAGTGGCAAGTAAACTTGTCGCTCAACATCAATAAGTTAAAGGGTCAACATGCATTTTATTAAAATGTTTGTTTTATTTACTACTGAAGATGTCCATAAATTAAACATTATTAAGTAAGATAATATAACAAAATCTGGAATAAGCAATAAAAAAAATTAGAGTATATTTTATTCGGTAAATCAAAGATTTATGAAATGTTTTAAAACTTGTTGTTACAGCAACAAATATTCACTTATGAAATATATTAATTTAAATTGTCTTCAAATACTTCATAAAATTATTTTAATGAAAATTTCAATAATTATAACACTGGCAAATAAAAATCTATGTATACCAGAAATACATTAGTAGTACCCAAGTATCATTCCTTATGAAAGGTCGATAAATTATTAATCAATGACTTATCCAGGTCAATTATGCACAATATCTCCTCTCCAACCACAGGAAAAAATAACTCACCGATGACTGAATTTAAGGTGGTGAAATCACTGGACTTCTCCTGCCTGACTTCCAGACTATATATTCCATTCCAACAACATGAACCTGAAACAAACATAAAAATTTTAGGGCACATTTAATAATAAAATGCAATTTAACTGTATTAGTGTAGTCGAAGCACTGGGAGGGGGAGGTAGACATTTTAGAGGAAAAGAGATAATACAGTAGAAGATTTTTATAATGCAAGGTTTAGCATTATACAGAATCTTGAAATCTTGCCCAAGGGAAATTTAACAGGTAGAAATTGCTTATTCAAAAAACTTAAATTTTTGAGAAACTTGCATTTTTTAATGTTTTTTTTTAACAGACATCAGATAAATAAAAGTGCTTTACCATAGGCATTATAAAATTCATGGCAAGAGTCTCATAATATGTGTGATGTGCCGGAAAACTTGGAAAGTTAATTTGGGCGATAAATGCTTAGGATGTGGTTGTTGCAATCTTTTGGCGCTTGGTAAGATGATTTGGTAAATTTAAAAATAAAACTTTACAAATAATATAAATATAGTACTAATGAAATATAAAAAAACTTGGTAAGATGCTAAAACAGACTTTTGACAACATTGCTTACATTTTCGCCAAGTGGCACAAGATAGGGAACTCTTGCCAAATGATTAAATTTCTATATATGACTTAAATAAGAACACATTATGTAAATTAAAGATAAACAAAATAAGGAGTTTAAAGATTTTTAATTGTATTGGTGGTGGGAAGAAGCATTATACAGAATCTTGAAATCTTAACCCCTCCCCTCCCCCCCCCACACCAGATAATTTATCAAGTGGAAATCTTTTTTAAAAATCACAAATGGTTAAACTTAATTAAGAGGAATTAGCTTTAACAATGTATAAAATTTCTATTTTTGGATGGTGTAAAAAATAAACCGATAAATAAATAAATAACAAAGTGAATATAAAAAGTATAAATAATCTTTGATTGTAATTGTTTGATGAGTGATTTTGAGTCTTTTAACGATTTTTATATTTGAAATTATGTTCAAAATAGCATGTATTACAACATTTTTTTTCTATACTCCCCCCCCCCCCCAATAAGGGAAGAAGAAAAAACTTCTAGCACTTGAATTAAGATATATGAAATTTTTATTCCAAATTCTGATAGGAAGGACCTCACAGTTATATAAATTGCTCACGACTTTAAGTGTACTTGTGCCATTTAAATAAGTAAATTGTTTGAATTACGTACAATAATAATAATAAAAAAATCATGTTTTAATACAAATAAGTACGTCAAGAATAAAGTAAACGGGCAATTTAATTAATATATAAACAACGAAAAAGTGTTTTGATGTTACTTAAAAGGTTAAATAATACTGACTCAAAAAACACTACCAAAAGTTCATGCGCATTTGTTTACAAACATTAGTGACGAAAATCTTTAAGCATAATATACATTCCGAGACAAGTATAAATATGATATGAACTGAAAATACACACTACACAAGAATATGGACAAGAATACCAATGTAAACAGAAAACAATATTTCAAAATCAAGTTTGAATATATGAAATGAGTATGATATACGTATTGAATAAACAAACAAACATATATGAAATATAAAGAGCACTTACCCGTTTCACATAAAGATGTGATTTTCGGATTTCAAGAATATAAAACACTTCTTTATATTTTTCCGCAATCAGATAAAAAATTGCAGTTTTTTTTTTTTTTTCAATAAAATAGCTGCTAGTATCTGATTGGCGGATATGTTTTAAGGGTGCTTGTATCTGATTGGTTATTCCTTGTGCCGATATAACTCGATATTGGGCAATGTTGGTTTTTCTACATGGATTTACAGAACTTAAAATGTTATTATAATTGTTTCCCGTTTTCTTTCTTTCCACAAAAAGTACAATATGTAAATAAAAAACTAGTAAATCTGCAGATCAGGAGCCTCAACGTCAGCTCTGCAAGTCATTGTTTTTAGACTCACTTTGGTAATATTCAATTTCCTGCAAACCGCAATTTAAAGTTTTCAAATTATGTAATTATTTATAAGAATAAAAAATACGAAGTTTTCAGACATTAGAAGCATTAAATTAAAAACGTTGTTATGGAAGGATATTTTGAAATTTTCATGAGCTACTAATTCTGGTATTTTTTTAAATAATAAAATAGATTTCTTCAGGGAAGGTGGGGGGCTCCGCCCCTCCTGAACCACCCGTTGTCACATTAATTTACATATGTAACTTTTTATTGATTGCGCTAATGGTTATCGCAAATCTTAGATTTCTTTTTACACTTCCGAGCCTTATTTTTCAATACTGGTAACACAGAAAATGATTTACATTGACGCAATTATATTAAACGTTTAAGTTTTATGAATGAAAATGTAATTTCCTTTAAAAATAAAATAATTTTCATTCATATTTTCTGAAATGAGGCGGCATTAAGAAGTAACACCCGTCAAAAAACATTTTTTCAGGCAATCTAGTTAATGCTTGGTTTTTAAGGATGAAAATATTTATTTCCTGATACAATGACGTCATTTTCGACAGCGATAATTTTGCGGTGCATAATTTTGATATTTACTACATATTTGCTCTTCAAAAGTTTTTTTTTTCCTCATTGGAATTTTCGATTAAGAATTAACATTTCTGTTAGCTGTGTGCAGACGATAAACCATGAGATATTAGTAACATTTTTTTTTTAATAATAAGAATTAATATCATAACACAAGCCCCTTTTATTTCAACCTCAAAGCGTATTCGTTTTATTTTTGATATATGAGATCAAATTCACCTTCTTTCCGTATTTTCACTTTATTTCTAATATGAAGGCGTATTCATGTCTATTTTTTATTTCATTTTCCTCTCGCACATAAAAATTTTTCAAATCAAAATTAATTGTTTAGGATAAATTTTTATTCCGGGATTGAATTTTCGTGGCAACGGCAAAAAAAAAAAAAAGAAAAATGATTGTTAAATTTCATAGCAAAATGTCGATTTATTCCTTATGAAAATAATGAACTTTTTAATTTAAAAGAAAAATATTTGAACAAAATAAATAGAACATAGTCTTTCTTTATTTCTGTGGTAAATTCCATCTGTATGTAAAGACACAAAGGCATTAATTCGTCCCTTTTGACTTTGATTTGACTTCAAACAATTACACATACTTTCACATTTACGATATTTTTAGGTGTAGTTCGCTGCTAGGTAACAGTTAAAAGATAATAAAAACAATTAAATATGTGCTTAAAAAGAAAATTTATATTAAAAAAATATTTTATATTAATGAAACACACATATAAAATCCCTCCATAAAAGTTATACACCGAATTTAAAAACTCTGACAAATGTATACACAAAATTTCAAACTACTATGAATAATGTATGGTTCTAATTAGGAAATTTCATCATCCTTAATTTAGCATTTAAATCCTTTAATCATATGAGCCATTTCTTTTCAACAAATAAAAATGGAAAAATCGTCTGAATTGCTATAGGAAAGCATTAAGTCGCAAAATAAAATGTTCTATATGTTCCGAACGAATGAACCAAATTTAACCAAAAACTATACAGCTAAATCCGGGCATTTCACCAACATGCATCCTTAATTTTAAGATAATCGGATGCTTTTTACGGCAGTTATCGCGGAACAGACAGACAGACTAACAGACAGACAGACTAACGGAAACCAAAACTTTTCGTGTCTCCACAGTAAGCCTTCACTGACGTTTCGGCAACTAGTAAATCTGCAGATCAGGAGCCTCAACGTCAGCTCTGCAAGTCATTGTTTTCAGACTCACTTTGGTAATATTCAGTTTCCTGCAAACCGCAATTTAAAGTTTTCAAATTATGTAATTATTTATAAGAATAAAAAATACGAAGTTTTCAGACATTAGAAGCTTTAAATTAAAAACGTTATGGAAGGATATTTCGAAATTTTCATGACTGTTAATTCTGGTATATTTTTAAATAATAAAGTAGATTTCTTCAGGGGGCTCCACCCCCCTGAACCCCCCGTGGTCTTATTAATTTACATACGTAACTTTTTATTGATTGCGCTAATGGTTAGCGCAAATCTTAGATTTCTTTTTACACTTCCGAGCCTTATTTTTCAATACTGGTAACACAGAAAATGATTTACATTGACGCAATTATATTAAACGTTTAGGTTTTATGAATGAAAATGTAATTTCCTTTAAAAATAAAATAATTTTCATTCATATTTTCTGAAATGAGGCGGCATTAAAAAGTAACACCCGTCAAAAAACATTTTTTCAGGCAATCTAGTTAATGCTTGGTTTTTAAGGATGAAAATATTTATTTCCCGATACAATGACGTCATTTTCGACAGCGATAATTTTGCGGTGCATAATTTTGATATTTACTATATATTTGCTCTTCAAAAGTTTTTTTTCCTCATTGGAATTTTCGATTAAAAATTAACATTTCTGTTAGCTGTGTGCAGACGATAAACCATGAGATATTAGTAACATTTTTTTTTAATAATAAGAATTAATATCATAACACAAGCCCCTTTTATTTCAACCTCAAAGCGTATTCGTTTTATTTTTTATATATGAGATCAAATTCACCTTCTTTTCGTATTTTCACTTTATTTCTAATATGAAGGCGTATCCATGTCTATTTTTTTATTTAATTTTCCTCTCGCACATAAAAATCTTTCAAATCAAAATTAACTGTTTAGGATAAATTTTTATTCCGGGATTAAATTTTCGTGGCAACGGCAAAAAAAAAAAAAAAAAAAAAAAAAAAAAAAAATGATTGTTAAATTTCATAGCAAAATGTCGATTTATTCCTTATGAAAATAATGAACTTTTTAATTTAAAAGAAAAATATTTGAACAAAATAAATAGAACATAGTCTTTCTTTATTTCTGTGGTAAATTCCATCTATATGTAAAGACACAAAGGCATTAATTCGTCCCTTTTGACTTTGATTTAACTTCAAACAATTACACATACTTTCACATTTACGATATTTTTAGGTGTAGTTCGCTGCTAGGCAACAATTAAAAGATAATAAAAACAATTAAATATGTGCTTAAAAAGAAAATTTATATTAAAAAAAGTATTTTATATTATTGAAACACATATATAAAATCCCTCCATAAAAGTTATACACCGAATTTAAAAACTCTGACAAATGTATACACAAAATTTCAAACTAATATGAATAATGTATGGTTCTAATTAGGAAATTTCATCATCCTTAATTTAGCATTTAAATCCTTTAATCATATGATCCATTTCTTTTCAACAAATAAAAATGGAAAAATCGTCTGAATTGCTATAGGAAAGCATTAAGTCGCAAAGTAAAATGTTCTATATATTCCGAACGAATGAACCAAATTTAACCAAAAACTATACAGCTAAATCCGGGGATTTCACCAACATGCATCCTTAATTTTAAGATAATCGGATGCTTTTTACGGCAGTTATCGCGGAACAGACAGACAGACTAACGGAAACCAAAACTTTTCGTGTCTCCACAGTAAGCCTTCACTGACGTTTCGGCAACTAGTAAATCTGCAGATCAGGAGCCTCAACGTCATCTTTGCAAGTCATTGTTTTTTTAACACTCATTGCATAATATTCAACTTCCTACAAATCGCTTTTTAAAGTTTTCAAATTACATAAATATTTATGAGCATACAAGATACTTCGTAAAGTTTCAGAAATTAAAAGTGTTAAACAAGTGGTTGTACATTGATGTTCTGAAATTCTGATGAGCTACTTATTCTGGTAACTTTTAAAATCAAAAATTGCATTTCTTCAGGGGGGCTCTGTCCCCCTGAACCCCCCGTAGTCTATTTAAATTTACATTCGTAATTTTTTATTGATTGTGCGGATGGTTATAGTATATCTTAGATTTTTTTTTTTTACGCTGTGATTTATAAGGATAAACATAAGTTTTTTTATAAATTAATAAAATTTAAATTTAAAATAAAATATTCATGTTAACCGTACACAGACAATAAATCTTGAAGTGACGCCAAAAATGTAACCCTAAAATCCGCTACATTCGGCACAACACAACGACGTGCTTAAACGGATGAAGTCAAAGAATTTGGTCCCTGTTCCACGTGCTTGTTTTGTTTGGGCCGAATGAGGGCATTTAAATCTGAGCGATAACGCACATCGTATTGCAAACTGTTTTTACGGCATACTGCATCCCATCTATCTCTTTCCTCCGTGAATAATATTTAATTTTATTTTACCCAAGATCTTTTTATTCCATCATCTTTGTTTTCGATAAATGACGTCTAATTCACCTGCTATGCGTACTTACTCAAAACTTTTCATCTTGTTATATTAAGAAATACTCGAGAGTTTTCTTTTTATTTTTAATATGCCGCCATATTAGTTTTTCTATTCTTAATTTTATTTTTCATTTTCCTGTTTCACGACAAAAGATTTCAATTGAAAATTGTTTAAAAGAAAATATTATTCCGGGTTTTGATTTTCTTGGCAACAATTAAAGAAATATTGGTAAATGTTATGGGAAAATGTTACGTTATTCTCTATGAAAATAATGAACTTTTGTATTTTTAAGCAAAATATTTCAATAAAATAAATGAAATATTGCCTATTATTATTTCTGGGCTAAAATCCTTCTATATGCAAAGATACAAATGCATTAATTCATCTGTTTTGACGTTGGCTTTACTCAAGCATTATACACGCAATTATACTAATATTATTAGGACCAAATTCGTTGCTAGGCAACAGAGAAAGAAAAGGAAGAAAATGAAATATGCATTATGTCAATTTGATAAAACAAAATCCTTTATATTATTGGAAAACATGCATAAAATTCCCCCCAATATTATAAACCTAATTTAAAAAATCTCGCAAATATATTGACATAATTTATTGGAATAATTTAATGTTATTTAAAAATTTCAGCATCAAAAATTTACCATTTAAATCCATTTTTCATATGAGCCATTTCTTTCAACAAATGAAAATCTGAAAATCGTCTGACTTGCCATTGAAAAGCATTATAGAGCAAAATAAAATGTTCCATATTTCCCGAACGAATGAACCAAATTTAACCAAAAACTATACAGCTAAGTCCGGGTACCTCATCAACATTCCCAGTGAATTTCAAGCCGATCGGATGCTTTTTGCGGCAGTTATCGCGGAATAGACAGACAGACTAACAGACAGACAGACTAACAGAAACCAAAACTTTTCGTGTCTCCACAGTAAGCCTTCACTGACGTTTCGGCAATTATGATTCACAAGTTTTAATGTTACAAATCCAACATCGATCAATATTGGCCAATGTCGGTAAAACATGACCGGACTTTGCCGATGCACGCCAAGATTGACCGATATTGGCCAGTATCGGGCCGATATTGCTGTGCAACCTGGGTTGCAATGTTCGGATAACCGACGTAAATCTCGTATGAAATCTGCTATATTCTCTCCTTGCTTCCTTAGTCGTTTCTGGAACTTAAATCGCTCTACTATTTCACTAGGGCGTGGTGAAAAATGATCCTTTGCTTTCTTTAAGAGATCTTCGTAACTAATCTCTTTCAGAGTATTGGGAACAATAATATCTCGTAAAATGGAAAACGTTGTTGTTCCAACAAAACTTAGCAAAATATTTTTCGCCATCTCATCATTTTTTGTGCTATTTTTGCTGAGAAATAAAAGTAAATTTTTTCGACGTAAATAGTCCAAGGAACATTTGAATTATATTCTTCTAAGCGTCCCAGAGAAATTATTTCTTTTTCGTTTTTCGTTCTCTTTTTTTTTTTTTTTTTTTTTTCACTACATATTAATTTGGGTTAAATCCCATAACGTCGCCACTTTTACATCGCCGCAGCACTCTTATTATTACTATTTACTAAGCAAGGAAGCACTATAAGATTACTTATAGTTTATTTACATATTTACAACAGCTGCCAAACGCAGCTACTCAGCACAAGTCATATCTTACAACTGCATCGATATCCTGGTTGCATGCAAAACCTTACAATTTCAGACTCACTGTGTATGGTGCTGCCATCTGTTAACATAGATCGCTACTATTCTTTTTGGGTTGGGATATGACATGTATCGTTTTAAATGTGACATAATTTTCACCAAAACTTTCTTTCTCTTTTTAATATTAACATGAAAATACTTTTCTTGTTATTTGCGCTCTCTTAGAATTCACAACAATAGTTTAAAAGATTATCTCAAAATATGAAATAAATGTCACGTGCAAATATATTTTTAAATTTAAACTGTTTGGCAATATTATTGTTTGGCTATTTTAAATAGGACGTAATTTCCTCCATTTACGACTTTTAACGCATACTGATGAATTTATTATTTTACAATTTTCTTTCTCTTTTAAAATTTACGTGTAAATATAGTTTGTATGACGTAATTTTCAATATTTTCCTGCTTTTAATACGTTAATCATTTAATTCTAATTTGAAAGTGTTTTTTCTGTTTGTAATAGTCACGTGTAAATAAATTTTTAATTTGAAGAAAATATTATTCTTTGAGCTGTTTTTAAAACTGGCATCAATTTAAAATAATACACTTTTCTAAAAGCTGTAAAAAATATCTTTCTAAATGCTGAAAGTTTGAATTTAGAATGGAAAAAAAAAATGAGTCAAATTATAAAAAAATAAATGCAGTCTGCACACCAGGAACTTCTAATTTATATCCTCAGAAAAAATTATTACATTCCTATGTATAGTTTTTGCTCTTATAGAACTTTTTTTAACGGAACGATTTTGATCAACTTTAACATTAAATATCTCTTAAAATAATTTTTCGATTTAAAAACTGTCTGCACCTGCTTGTTTATCAAACATCTCTCTATAATATCACCGATTTTCATATTTTTGTATGCAGTAGTTTCCTTAATATTAACGGAGAAGGTCCCCCCGGTCACAAAAAAATTCATAATCAGTGGCGGTAACAGCGTCAGTTACTTTGTTTTTATAAAAGAAGAATGATTTTAATTCATTGTTAAGAAGAAACAAGAAATGTAAAATTAATTTAACCCCTTAATTCTCGCTCCCGTCAATATCACGGGCAGAGGTGTCGTTCGTTATTTCTAGTGCCCGTCATATTTCCGGGCTGGAGATTTATTGCTGGAAAAAATTTCTGAAACCAGAAAAATTTAACTGGCATTTCGGTGTGAAGTCTTTGAATATTGGCGGTTGGGTTTTACGCTGATTGTGATGATGGACTTTGTATTGCATGTTTCGAAATATATCACATTCAAAAAAATTATTAATAATCAAAATTTAATGTATATTATATTATTTCAAATACTATTTGTAAAAATTTGTTTGATGATGATAAATAAAGATCTAAGATGTGAAAAATAAAGGTCTTATTCGCATTAATTTGTATGGTGTAAAACAAACATTAAAACACAGAATTCTCGCATGATGGCTTTTCCACAAATGTAAATTTGTTCTATAACATTTTTTTTTTTCGCCTTTAGCGAAAAAAAAAAAAAAAAAAAATTAATTGCATATTTTATATAGAAACCTTATAATTATTCAATTTCTGTAATAAAAAAATAGGTACTTTTTTGGTGTTTTTTCCAAATACTAAGCGATCGTTAAGGGGTTAAAGAACGCTTCAGGATGTTATTTTTAGAGAATTAGTCTGTAGATGGCACTCCTACATTAGAGATATCTAATCTAGGATCTCTCATGTGGGAGGAGCCTTCAGTGTGTTTATCCCGGAGTGTTGCGCGATTTAGCGCTGACCTCGGCTCTATGCTTTTGGATCCACTAAAACTCAATTTCAGAGTTACAGTCAGTGTTGCTAGACGAATACTAAAATTTTATTTTGAGAAACATACTAGTATACTTTTGTACAACCCTGTAGTTAACCTAGTAGCTTTATTACACGCCACTATTTAGCTGAAGTTTAATTCAAAGTAAAATACTCTTAAAACTACTGGAATCACATTTCCAGAAATTATCATTTATAGACGACCATGTATCCAATTCTTTGCGTGACCATGTATATCATTTTATCTATGTTCTACAAACATTTCTTAGTAAGGTAAATGCAGTTCAGCGTAAAAATGCATAACTCATTTAAAAACCACCTTTAAGCAATTTGCAATCATACCCAGTAACCATTTCGAATTCTTTTGTGCAGCCCTGTATATGAATTACAGCATTCATACACACCATATACAATGCACAAATATAGTAAAACATAAAAATATATATCATAATTAAAAATGCATTTCCAACAATCATCTCTACTGTACAGTACTTCGGATACAATATAGTATCTGAAATCTTTTGTATGTCCCTGTAAATGCCATGCACTTCGTATTATACATGAAATAAGTTATAGTAAACCTCATCGACGTATATCAATTTGATTATACATGAAATAATTTAACATAATTAAAATACGCCTGAAAAAATTCCCTCCACCCTATATCATTATGTAACGGAATTCTCTTGTGTGGCTTTGTAAATGAATAATAGCTATTCTTTACACCGAATATTCTATAGAATGCATATTTTAGTGCACTGGATAAATGCATATTAATTTTATTATGTTGGAAAGCATGTAACATCATTAAAAATAATTTTAAACGATTTTTTTCCATAGGCCGTAATGTAACGGAAAACTTTTGACTGTCCCTGTAAATGAACTAAGCATACTACAAACTTAATTTGAAATAGGGTTTGTGCTATGGTAGAGGTCACTAACATCTAAAAATTTCAGAACGATCCGAGTATATTTACGGGAGTTAGAGCGCGGACAGACGACTAGACAAACCGAAGTCAAACACTTTTCAACTTTGTTGGAAAGTGTTAAAAATTGATATTTTGAACGAAAATGACGTTTTAGCGGTGTGTAGATACTTTAATATTGCTTGTTTTCCCCTAAAGTAAGTGAATGAATTACTGAATTATTTATATAAAATTGTCTACAGCGTTTTATAGTAAAACCAAATCTATTGACAGTCTGAAAAGAAAACGGAAAGAAAGCGCAAACCGAAACCAATACTTATGCTCTGAAGTTTCGATTTACTCTCGCCAGGTTTCTCCTCCAGTTGAAGGTAACCCTTGCGCCAAACACAGTTCAGTCGCCAAGAAGCATCTCCAAGAGGAGCAAAAGTATGGTATTACTTTAATGGTTCTCTTTTTTGTGAGAACGATTGAAATAATGAATTTAATTCATATGATTTAATTTTAACGATTTATTTTATAATAAAAAATTCAATATATAAAAAATCGATGTTTTTCAGAACGTTGTTTTTAAAGGGGTAGTTACAGAAGTTTTTTAAACAGCCTCTATACTGATTATTATATTCCATTTTATTCACACAAATAATAAAAATTCATTATTCTTTGATAGTTAATTATTTTGCAATATTGCTAAAAAGGTATAAAAAATTTCATATTTTAAATTATATCCTAAGTTTATGTTATAATAAATATAAGAAGTGCATCCACAAATCCTACAATTTAATTTTAATGATTTATTTTGTAATGAAAAATTTAATATATGAAAAATCGATGCTTTTCAGAACGTTGTCTTTAAAGTGATAATTAGTTGAAGTTTTAAAGTGATAATTAGTGAAGTTTTAAAATCTTACTCACAGTGCGTCAGCTTTTAACACATAGAATATTAAATTCAGCATCAATTTTAGAAATATTTTGAGAACTAGGAAAAAAAAATAATAAACATCTTTTAAGAAGAGTACACAGAGAAAAAGAGTTAAAAATATTAATTTTCCGAGGAGATATTTTAAATATGCGAATGCATCAAACGCCCATAGACTTTGCATTAGCTAGGGGAATTCGGAAGCTGAGTGACTAGCAGCATTAAGGAAGTTTCATTGATTATCCAGTAAAAACTAATAACGGACACCCCTATTTAGCGGACAGTTTTTCAATTCCCAAAACCTACATATTTGTGTGTTTTTACCTCTGAAAAAGCGGACAAATTCCTTGCTCCCGAGGTGTCCGTTAGATAGAGGTTTTACTGTATATATATTTGAAAAAATGAATGTGAATTTTCGTCAAATGATTTTTTCTGACAATAAAAAATGGTATGAAATATATTTCTAATATAATTCTATTTAAATATTCAGTATCGGAATGAGTAATTATAATAGGAAATTTACAAATTTTTAAAAATATAAATAATATTAAGGACTCTTAAAATTGGCAGAATTAGAATTTACAGGGGGCTCCAAACTGTCAGACATTTGACGAGCAGAAAATCAGCATAGCAGATTGAGTGCAGGATTACAAACTAAATTTTACAACTAGAATGAAACTTTTCGTGCCTACTTATACTTTAGATTGTAAAAATTACCCTGAACCTAAATAAATTTGTATTTAAAGCATTTTTATATTTTTAAAACAAAGTTGTATTTAGCTAATATAAAATTTTGAAAATTTCAACAGCATAATCACCTAAAAAAATGTTTTTTGAACAATGAAATTGAAATTTTAGGTACAGTTTATGCAGACTAACATGAAACATATATGTTTTGAAAATATTATGAAAAAATATTCAGAAGCTTTTGAGATATCCTGCGCGTTATGCCCCAAAACGTCATTTGGAGAAAAATGACTTAAAGTTTCGAAAATTCCCCTTCAGCTATTGAGCGGGTATAATTCTAAAAGCCATTACTTCTATTCTAATGGGAATTTCAAGGAAATAATTATATCAATATGTTCAGAAAAGATAGGAGTTTAACGTCTAAAAAAAAAATTAATTAAATTTCGAAAATTTTGAAGCTTTAAGAGTCCCGAGACCCCTTAAGAATAGATAACATCCGAGAAACTCATATTTCGGTTTGAGAAAATTGATTAATACATTTAAAAAAAAAAAAAAAACTACTCGGAAACGTTTCTGAAAATTAAGAGCAGCAAGAGGAACTTTTGTTACTGAATGTTTCTTCATTTCTCTGAAATCTATTGTTTTTTGGAATTTCAGGAAATGAAGGAACGCTTTTTGGAAGCATTGGTAACTCGGAAGAAGTTATGTTATTTTTCTAAACTTTAAGAAAGGTAAGAGATAGATTAAGAGACATTTGTCTTTTTTTCAGCGTATAATTCAAAATCACGATTTATTTGACCTTTTTAATACAGTGGAGTCCCGATTATCCGAGTTAACATGGATCAAGTTCACCTCGGATAAGCAAAAAACTCGGATAAACCAGATTTACACAAATCGTCACCAGCTCTAAGGAGATAAAATAATTTAGTTCATTAATTTTTATGGTACTAGTTACATTTCTTTGGTGTACATTTCCGTTACTTTTAAGAAAAACGAGATGAAATTGTTTATTTGAAAAAGTCCTTGATAGTTTTATGTTTGTTGAATGTCATTTTTGCTGCAGTTTTTTTTTTTCTGCAGTATTAGGCTACTGCATAGCTGACAATTTCTAAGACTTTTTCTTACC
Source organism: Maratus speciosus (assembly GCA_963932465.1). Lineage (NCBI taxonomy): Eukaryota > Metazoa > Arthropoda > Arachnida > Araneae > Salticidae > Maratus > Maratus speciosus. Next base: position 625,892,599 of record OZ010789.1, on the reverse strand, counting down.
ACTAAAACTTACCAGTAAATTTTGCCTAATTCAATCACCGAAATTTAAAAATTGTCAACGATTAAATATGGCAAAAATTTGTATTAAATTTTAGAGGTAACAAAACCGTGCAAATTGGCAGCTATGCTATGTTATTCTGTTAGTGTCATGAAAATTGCAGGTGTACCCTCTTCTTTCTGCTCAAAGTATTAAATAGTTTTTTTCAATCGAACTTCTACCTTTAGAATGGATCATTTTCCTTTGATGGGCTGATGGTTTCCGTTATTATGAAACAGCCATTATAAAGGAAGTGTTAGGTGAACATGAAAGACCAGTCGTAAAAAGTTAGAGCTCTAATTTTCTGGTCAGAATGGGGGAAAAAATGGCCATAATTAAAAAAAAAATGGCCATATTTTAATCAGTCGATCTCAAGAAAATAACTCGGTTAAAACGGAAACTCGGTTAAGCGGGACTCGGATAATCAGGATTCTACTGTATATGCTTATTTTCAGCTTTTTCGTTATATTTCAAATAAGTAATAACAAGAAATACTCATATTTAAGAACGTTCAAAATTGTCCGATCACTATTTTGACTCATTTTTGTTCGTTATCTCCCAGAAGCCGAAAACGTAAACAACATGGGAAAAGTAAATAAATTGAAATTCAACACAAAAAAGAAAATATGCACGTATGAGGAAAACAAAGTATATTTGAATCGAAGTAAAAAAAAAAAAAAAAGCAAAATCATGCATTGAGTATAGATTATGAAACACTTTCCAACACTTCCAGAATTCTTTAACGAAACTGCGCTCTTTAATAAGGTAATATATATGCATTTAAGTAAACATTTTAGAAAAGGCATAACACATTTAAAACTAGATTTGAGCAATTACCGTCTGTAGCCGAAAAGGTAGTTCAATTCTTTTGTGGAGACCTGTATTTAATCTACAGATCTGAATATATTCTACATAAGGTAAAGTACCCAGTAGTTGACACTGGACCAATAGTTGACACTTTTGTAGAAACAGTAGTGTAACAAGAAAACGTCACAGGTAGGAACATGACAGACAGAGAATTTTTAAAATCTATCACCTTGCGGCAAAACTGAGAACTAAAACTATAAACAGTCGAGCCCAATTCCAATATGGCGGAAGACAACAAAGAAGCATGTGTGCATAGTTGAATTTTTCGAATTTATCTTAAGAAAAGTGATAAGGATCGCACGTTACAGTAAGTATTAAAACCCGTAATTTATCTTAATTTCTGGTTATGTTTTGATTGATATTGTTTATTTCGATGTCCAAGAATTGTATTGGAATAAAATTGATGCATTTTGTTTAAAATAGCGGGAGTGAGTGTGAGTGTCAACTATTGAATATGAAAAGAAACAGATTTTCAAAAGTTGACACCCAGTGTCAACTACTCGCTCATGTTGGGGTTTTGTTAATCTAATTCAGTGCTATGAAAATAAGCTGGAATCTACCAGATAAATTCATGACTGACCTTTGAAAAACTAAAAATGCATTTAAACCAATAGATGACACAGGGTGTCAATTATTGAAATTAGGGAGTGTCAACTACTAAAATTAATTAATTATTTTTTTAGATGCCACCTACGAAGGGAAATTTTAGGAATTACACGGAAGAGAGCATGAGAGCTGCCGTAGAATACGTTAAAATCAACAAAGCTGGTACAAAACAGCGGCTAAAAAATTTAACGTGCCTAGAATAACTCTGAAATACAAAGTTGAGGGGAAAACTCCAATGAAAAGGTAAAATATCGGCCGTTAGTGCTTGATTTTGCACTCGATCTTTCCTTTTTGTTATTTGAGATTAATTAAGTAAGTGGTTTTATGCTGTAATTTCAGATCTATGGGACATTTTTTATTTTCATTAACACTTCTGATTAAACTTCTGATCTTTCATTAAAACTTCTGATTTCTTTAAAAAATTTTGCTAATTAACGGTTCTTATCATTATGTCTTCATATGGGGCAATTATTATAGTAATATAATAATAAAGAGTATTTATTATTATTAATTTAGGCCCCGCCGCAGTCAGTGTCAATTACTAGTTCACGAAGGTGTAAACTACTAAACTCTCACGTTCACGATGGTGTCAACTTCTGGACAAAAATCATGTTTTCATATCCCCTAGTAATTTTTACAAAATGTATTCATTTCGGGACATTAAACGTTATGATTTTGTGGGAAAATGTTCAAACCCCCTAGTAATGATCAAACTGTTTCCCTTAATTGAAAACTGCACGAACCAAAGGCGACGAACGCCGAAAAATTCCTTAAGGTGTCAACTACTGGGTACTTTACCTTAGTATGCAAAAACTTAATTTAATTTAAAAATGCATAATAGGTTGAAAATTCACCTTCAGCAATTTCTTTCAATTTAACTATTTAGCAAAACCCTGTAGTTTTTGCGCGCTTTATATGCGGGCAGACGGACAGACGGACCAGACGACGACTACAGGTGCTACGTATCTATATTATAAAGGACAAACATATCTGTGCGTAACGCATACGTCAGAATCATCATGATATGAATAGATTGTCATTCAATTTTGGCTGTGAGAACTGTCGAAATTCGATGATTTGTTCAAAATATGCGATTCCTCGTCATATAAAGAACGTGAATTAGAAATTTTTAATTCGACGTATTTCTTCTTTTAAATACTTTAATAAAAGCATGCTTAAAAAAAAAAAAAAAAAAAAAAAAAAAACTGTTTTATTTTTTTCTGTGTTCCAGTGCAAGTATTAATGCTTAAATGAGTTTAACCTTATCACCGCCATGAACTGGTACATCCATTCACTAACCTGTAGGTTTGACTTCGATAGAGGGCTTTTTTAAATTAATTTCATTCAACAAATATAATCCGGTTTTGAAAGATTAAGTTATAATTAATACTTTCAATGATAATATTCCTATACATAATTAATTTTTTATATCATGCTGAAAAAATTATTATTTTTTTAGCATTTAAAAAAAAATACAGAGAAAACAACATTACATTTTTGCCCTGTTGCTCGACGGTCGCAGGGTTAAGTGATAAGATTTTGTAAATTTCAATCCCCTTTCTTATTTTTTTTTTCAAAATTTTCAGATAAGAATTAAAAAAATGACATAATTTATGGCAGCAGAAGTTTCTCTTCTGGCTGTAAAATTTAAAAGATAAAAAGAAAATTTTGTCTTTAAATCTGATTTCAACAAAAATACTCCCTTTTAATTTTAGAATCAGATTTAATATTGTAGAGTTACTTTAAGTTCCATACTAACAGAAAGTTTTGAAATGTTTATGTATAGTTATATTTCTTCTAGAAATTTTCCATCATCGGAATAAATAAGAAAATATTTTAATAGAAATTCATGCGGCTGAGAAAAACCAGCTTTTATTTTCTGGAAAACTTTTTTTGTCGAGGTTATTTGAAAACCAGTTTTACTCTCATTTCGAGCGATTTTTTCGCCAAGTGTGCTACCTTCGCGTGAACGAGTCCGCCTCAGGTAGCAGCGATCCGCTCGAGAGCGGCACATCAGAGGGACGACAAATCCCGCTTGCATTTCGATTCGGGTCACTCAGGTGGCGTATATGGTAGCAGGTGTGCTGCGCACGCATACGGCGGAACATCAGTTTTAATTCCGGTAACAGCCCTCACCCATCTCCGAGTGACTTACGAGTGACTCTCCTCCGCCATAATGCTCAACTATGGTGAGGGTCCCACGCCGGCCACTCAGACCAGGGTTAATCGGCGGAGAACCACTGGAAGTGACCAAAGGTTCCCTTGCTCACAACAGTCAGTTTTGAGCGCCATAGACCGGTTCGTCAAAGCAGTCAATAATATGGATGCTACCGTCCTAGTTCCGTCCAGACTAAAAGATATGGAGGTCCAGAACCGACGTAAGAACTGCCCTCCTCCTCCGGGTCTCCAGCACCAGGATCTTTATAGTTTTTATACGATGTTGAAAGATGTCAAGAATGAGTTACTGTGGGGACCAACACCTTTAGGATCTACGCTTTTTCCGGTTACCGGATCTCTCAGTGGAATGTCCAGTCCGAGAAGACCCCCTACAAGCATGATGAGCATGAGCATGAGCATGACCGCAGGCATGCCTATGGGTATGACTATGGGAATGACCATGGGGATGACCACACCGCGACAGCCTTCCGATGATGGACTTGGCAGTAGTACCGGATGTTCTTCCGACCAGGACACTGATAGTGATTTTGAAAGCATAATGACAGATCGTGACAGCATGATTATGGAGCAGACATCGCACTTAGCGACTGCTTTCCGACATCACCTCCATGGACTTCATGCCATCTTACACCAACTGGCAGATTCTGCGGATTACCTGTCCAGTCGGTACCAGGAGGAAATTGAAGCCTCTAATGCATAGCTGATAAGAAACTGGACCGATACGATTTCCTGAAACGGAAGTATAAACAAATGAATGGTCTTATGCCTCGGGCAGTAGATGTTTCTTTGTGTTTCATTGCTCAAGTTTTAAAATATATCTTCACATTCCAAAATTTTGAATGCATTTGTGAACGTCAGTTACCTATACCTTGATATGGAAATATTTTCTTTTCATTGATTTCGGCGGTACTTATCGATTAAAAAAAAAAAAAAAAAAAAAAGAGTTTGGATTAAGTTTTTCAGTTGCTCTACATATAATGAATGCATAATCTTATTAGTTACTTCTATGAGTTTCTTTTTTAATTGTTTAAAAGAAAACACTGCATGTGTTTACTGAAGGAATAAGTGCCAGTATGCCAGAAAGAAAATCAAAACCGGAAAAATGCTTGCTGCTTTTGTGCATACATTATTTTTTTTCCATAATGCTCCAATAGAATAATATTGCTGTTGAAGATTACCCAATTTCCAAAATTTTGACAGAGAAAATATTTTTATGTTATTTGGATAAACTAAAAATTTTTCCTTTAATGGATATTCACATTCTTTTACTCTTAATGAAAAATATTGAATTCTAAAGATAAATTTTGTGGAATGATTTGATAAATATTATTAAAAATGTCTATTCTGTTTTTGAAATAATGAAATTAGTATATTTATACGATACAGACAACGAGATATGTTTATTTAAATTTCCCCTGTCTTCGTTTCAAAAATTGCTAATCAGAAAATACATACTTAACTTTTTTATTCTCTGTTTCCTGCTGTCTCAATTTTTATATCTGTGGTCTTTTTTGTGAAACTAACATGAAAATTTCTTGTGTTGCTTTAAGGTTAAGGATTAAAACTTTTGTGGTTTACTGGCAAAGGGATGTTGTTGGGGAAAATCATATTATTTTTCGTCAATGTTTGAAATTTTTCTATGATCATACTTAATTCGTTTACTGCGTCATCTTTTTTTTTTTTTTTTTTTTTCGTCGGAGCATCTATGCCAATATGATTACATATCGGACACTTATCCATAAAACTAGTCTCACTTATAAGCCAAACGTAAGGAATTTAGTGTGTTTGCGATTTGAGTGGATATATTGCATTTTGGAAGATCTGTGACTGGATTTGTTAAACTCTTTGTTTTAAACTTATTATAGTCTCGTTGGATTTTATCTCATCGGAACGTCTTGGATGTGTCTACACTTCTATCTATTCAATTCATTTCAAATTCAAGAACATGCATGTGTGTCTAATGTGATTAGTATAACGTTTTTTTGAATAATTTTGAAAATCACCAATGCATTTAGTGCCGCTGAGGAGAATACGGATAATGAAGGTGCCTTTTCATGATGTGTCGATCAGTTGATGTTCCAGATGATTAAAGTAAGTGTTATTAAATTTATTAGATTTTGAATGTGGTAATTTTTGTATTTATTGTTAATATTCTGTAAATTATATGTATAGCACCTGAAGAAAAATTTTCATATTTGAGAATTTTAAAGAGAATGTGAAAATTAATGCCTTTTTGTCATCAGTGTATGATTATTTTTTTAACCTCTTCAGGAAAGATTTTTTTTATGGTGAGAAAAAAAAAAAAAAAAAAAAAAAAAAAGCAAATTTAGTATGCAATATGTCAGAGATGGGCAAAAAAATGCTATCCAATGATACTTCATTCATCTTTATACGCTACCTATTAGTAGTTAAAATTAGTATGCGATATCAGATATAGGCAAAAAATTCTATTCAATGATACCCCATTTATCGTTGTACGTAACTTAGTAGTTGAGAAAAAGGAATATTGACAACAGAAACAATATACAGTGAAACCTCTCTGTAAGGGCCACCTGCCGTTCCATTGAAAATTGGCCCTTATGAGGGGTGGCCCTTGAATAAGTGTGACAAAAAACCCCAACTAAAATAAGGAAATCAAAACCTACGTAGGTGAAAAAACTGTTTATTAACATTTTCAAACTCTATACATGATTGAAAAATTTTTCAATTGAAGTTTGTTTACTTTTCATAATTTTTTCGCAGACAATTTTGGTTTCTAATGATTCTTTTACTTTATGGAACAAATTACTTAAATTTGCATCATTTATTAGTGCCTTAGAATGAGATATTAATTTATTTATTTCTGTTAACGCTTCCTGACACGTGTAAAAATTGTGCTTCAATATGCATTCACAGTTTTAGTAAATGTGGAATCAGTTTTTTTAGGTAACCTGTTATCCTTTGTGTGCCCACAACAAAGGGTCAAGTTTCCTCTCTAACCCAACCCTGCAGGTTGAAAGGTGAAACAAAGTGTGCGGAACAACTTGTGGAAAAGTTTGTGGTCCTTCATTGTATTACTAAATCCTCCCCATGTCCCTCTGCCTTCTTTGTTGTAAGTGCAGTTGTTTGCTGAACTCTTATGTTTTGGTTTAGGAATTCAATACACCTGTTTAGGATTTAAGGCACATGTGAAAAATGGGCCTTTATGAGGGGTAGGTGCGGCCCCTAATAGGAGTAAATGTAACATTATGTCTATGGGGAAAATGTTCGTTCCTAAAAATATTGGCCCTTAATAGACAATTGGCCCTTGAATAGGTGTGGCCTTTAAAAGAAGTTTCACTGTATAAGGCATAGTTTTTTATAATTTCATCTATCTGAGTCCTTTGTGCCTCCGTGTTATAAATATGATATTTTTACCATAAATTTCAAAATCTTAAAAAATTGTTTTATATTATAAATGGCATTTATTTCAATTCTATCTAAATAAGATCACGCCGTAACGTTAGAATTTCAAATCGCGGATTCTTTTGATTTAAATAAAGATTTAGACGATTCATTATGCATTGTATTTCATTTGGCAATACGTTTATGATTAAAATCTACGCCATTATCATGAAATAATTTAAATTCATATGTAAACAAAAATATTAGATATGCTTCCTCCATAATTCACTCCATATGTTAGTCCATTTTTTAGGTGCTTTCGTAATTATATGAATACGTAGCACCTATTGTCGTCGTTCAGTCCGTCCGTCTGTCTGTCTGTCTGTCTGTCCGTCTGCATATAACAGAGCAAAAATTATCCAACCGAATGGTCTGAAAATTTAAATATATAATTGTTGCAAAATTTTGTCAAGTCATTTCAAATTGTATGAAAATCGGATGCATAGTTTAATTACAGGGACAATCAAAAGTTTTCAGTTACATTAAGGCCAATGAGAAAAATTTTTTGCAAGTGTATTTTAATGATGTTACAGCCTTCTGAATGGTCGGAAATTTTAAATATATAAATGTTTCAAAACGTTATAGAGTATTTCAAATTTTATGAATATAGCATGTATAATTTAATTACAGGGACAGTCAAAAGTTTTCCGTTACATTACGGCCAATGGGGACAAAAATATTTCAAGTGCATTTTAATGATGTTGCAGCCTTTCGATCAGAATGAAATTGATATGCACTTGTGAAGTGCACTAAAATATACATTTAGTACAATATGCTGTGCAAAAAATATTTATAAAACTAGTCATAGTACGAACGCACCTCATTTGCCACGTTTGACGAGCAATTTCCAACTTGTTAAACTAATTTTAAATAGAAAACTTTTTAGATTATAACTGTTACGACCTATTTATTATCTTTTTGAAGTTTTAGTGTACAATAAATCCACGTTTATTTAAAGTTCAGTTCTAGTAATATTTAAGTAAAATATCCTAAAATATCTGTATTATAAATTACAAACTTGCCTGTGAGTAACGTTGACGTGATTTTGCTTGTGGAAACAGCAGACAATTAAATTTAATTTTTATTAACTTTTATTGCAATTTTTTAAACTTCTGAATATCGCACATTTTCAGTTTTTATACCGTCGAATAGAGTCGTTTGAAAACTATATATCGAAATTTATTTGAAAACTGTATCGGAATTTACTAAATTTTTATTGTTTTCAAATTAATTTTAAAGCTTGATTTTTTAAAAAAAAATCCATCTCTATCGCCTGCAGACGTTTATGAAAGGTAAATCCGTTTGCATTTAAATTAATATAAAGAGCTCATCATTTGATTCCAGCTTACCTACTATAACGAAATTAAAACTTTTATCAATCAATACATAAAACAATAAAATATAAATAAAACACAAATTTAAGACACGTGATCGAATTTCGCGCTTAATCCACTGAAATGAACAGAATCAAAAATAATGATTGTAAATAACGACTCTTGGAGATTTCCTTGGATGTTCCCTTCTAACGTGAGGCCGATATGAAAACATTGCTTTTAATGTGTTTCAAAATTTATTTTAACGCATTATTGCTATTTTTCATATAAATATGATTTTTAGTATTGTTAGCAGACATTCTAAAAAATATATTAAATGTAAAAAATCTATTAGAAATCAATAATAAAAAAAAAACAAACAGTAGACCAATGCGAGGCTTTCCCACCGCAAACTTTCAGTTTATTTGCTGATACGTTTTTTCACTAATTTTTGATTAACTGCAAATCTTTTGTCAAACAACGTGTTTTAACGATATATAAGTATACTATGCCAAAAGGTGCTTGCAGAACCTTTCGAAAAATATCTCATTCATCGCTGTGCCTTTAGTATGTGAAGAGAAAAAAGATGTTAACATCAGAAATAACATACGAGGGGACATCAATAAGTTTTTGCCCATAGAAGTAATTGAGTAAAATTTATGAAATTGCTACATTTTATGAGTCCTTTTCTATGTATCACCGTGCACAGTAACACATTTCTGCAAACGATATTTCAAAAAGAGGGGGGGGGGGGAGGATGTATTCCAGGAGGCGCGATAGTAGACCCAAAGGGGGGCATGTTTCCAATTTTTACCGACCCCTATATGTGACATATTGTTGGAAAGGACTGTGACCACTTCTTCATGCCTTACACATCCTGATCCCCTCCCCCAAATTTGCCCTGGGGGCACTTTTCTAAATTTTGCGCTCACCATTCATGCCCCCCGGGGGGCAAATTTGGGGGGAGGGGGTGCATAACATGAATAAGTGGTCACAGGCCTTTCTAACAATATGTTACATGTGGGGGGTCGGTAAAACTTGGAAGCATGACCCCCGTTGGGTCATGCTATCGCACCTCCTGGAATACATCCTCCCCCTTCTCTTTGAAATAACGTTTGCAGAAATGTGTTACTGTGCACGATGACTATATAGAAAAGGACTAATACAATGTAGCGATTTCATAAGTTTTACTCAATTATTTCTATGTGAGGGCAAAACTTATTGATACGCCCTCGTATATGATGTTTTTCACTTATATTTTGTAACTCGGGAAGTGCGGGTTTATCTCCTTGTGTTATCAAAAGAAGAAAAAAAAGAAAAAAAATACGCATCAATTGTTTGAAATTTGAATTACTGATATTTGTCATTTTTGTATGTAGGCAATTAAAATTATTTAATGATTTTGTTTCTAAGCAACGTGTTTTGAAATGATTTAAAATCACTTTAAAGACGTTTCCATCTCCAAATTTGATACTTTCTCATGAATTATTGAAATAATTTTTATCCGTACATGTATAAACAATGAAGACATTTTTATTTACTTACTAAGATATTGAGCAACGCTTTTCATTTTCTAGTAAAATTCTCATTCTTTCATTTCTAAAAAAAAGAAAAGTCAAATTAAATCTTTTTGAACCAATTTTTGGATGCGACAGTCATAAAAAATAATCATTGGATTGCAATTGTAAGCAAAGAAATTTATAGTAGATGATTATTTTTTAATGTTTTTCGATTCTTTAGTTTCTAAAGGGGAGTTTCTAGTTATTTGGCCTAATTCATGGGGTTTTTATGATATTTTTTGCTCACAAAGAAAAGAGATATCAGCGACGGAATTATGGTATTATATTAGAAGCGTAAAAAATAACAATGTTAAAAGCACCAAAAATTTTAAGCATACCGGTTTCGGTAGCATATAGCATACCTTCCTCAGTGCTCTGAAGGAGGTGTGCTATGAGCACTGAAGAAGGTATGCTATATGCCACCGAAACCGGTATGCTTAAAATTTAAAATTTTTGATGCTTTTAACGTTGTTATTTTTTCCACTTCTATTATATTGCACCAAACTTCTTCGTAATATTTATGGTATTATATTCATTGTAATTTCACTTCTGTTTTTTTTTTTTTTAAATTTAAAAACAAAAACAAAACGACTTGTACGACAGGGAGTACTTGCAGGTGTGCGCAGTGAATTTCCTTTCGGGCGCCCGTTTTTCTCCGGTCACAAGCATTTGAAGAAAACTTCGTCCCCAAATAATAAAAGGAAATTAAATTCTGTGCAGCTTATGGCAACATTCAGTTTAAAAAGTTAATTTTTGACAAAATGCCGGTCATTTGAACAAAAAAGATCTTTTAAAAAAAAAAATGATGGAAATCGGTCGAATAGTTCTCGAGAAAAATGGTATTCCGTTTGAAAAGCATGGTTTCTTTGCGGCATGTTAAATAAATTATACATTGAAAAGATCATTTTTAAAAACTGATTAATTAGTTGTAGAGCTCAACTCTAAATTTAACACCAATTTCAAATAAAGAAAATATAGTTCAGAAGGCATAGTTCCGCTCAACTCATAGTTAAGAGAAGATCCTGAAGTTAAGAACGTGTCAGAAACTTGCTCAAGTCGAAAATTTGGATTCCGGGTCGTCTGCTTAGAAAAAAAAAAATCAAGTTAAGTGACTTAATTATCATAGTGTGAACAGGATATGAAAGTGTATCATTTTTACCCACACTGGCCTGCTATACATTTTAGGTTTTTTACAGGGTAGTCTATAATTAAATCCGAGATGATTTTTCTCAATTTCTTTTGATACAATGCCTTTATATTTGAAACGTTTGCATAAAAATAAAATTCAAAATATGCAATTTATGTACACTCATCAAAACGAATAAAATAATAAGTATAAACGTTAAAAAAAAGTGTGTACTTTTTTAAATATAAAATTTCATTAATATTAATTGTGGAAGATTGAAGTTCTTTCGATAGTCGGGACTCTGTCTAACATTGATTATTATGATTCTATCCTCTTTTTTAGGTGCGTTCGTAATTATATAAATAGGTAGCACCTGTAGTCGTCGTATGATCCGTTCATCCGTCTGTCTGTCCGTCTGTCCGCATATAACAGCGCAAAAAACTACCCAACCGAATGCTTTGTAATTTAATATATAGAATCGGTGCAGAATTTTGTCGAGTCGAGTCATTTCAAATTTTATGAAAATCTTATCAAAACTTAAAAGATATTAATAAACGTTTTCTTCATTCTATTAAATCCTATCATACGTCATTAATTCAATGATATCCTATGACAGGTAATTATTCTAGGTTACTATGGTGATTACCTCTTTTTTATGATGGAGTCCTATTATTACCGTATTACTGAATTTAATCTATAGAATAGTAATAAATTTTGTATTCATAAATTTTTGCATAAGAGTGCAACAGCTATTACACCAAGATCTGAATATGTGTAAAACTAGTTATAGTACGAAAGCACCCCATTTGCCATGTTTGACGTACAATTTCCGGCTTGTTGTTATTTGAAATTCGTCAAGAAGAATAGCCATCGTTTTAGTATATTTGAGATACATTTTAAGAAACCGAAATTGTGTTTGCGTAAAAAGTGAAAAAAAGTTATTGATATAAATTTAAGCTTGATAAATGTCTATTGTCACAACGGGGATCGCAAAGATAAATGATAATACTGATTGAAAGATTTTCTAGTTACAACGAAATCTTTGTACGAAAATCTATAATGCATCAATTAATCTTTTTTTGTATGCGATTAGGCAAAATTTCTGGGGTTAGGATTGAACTTTGGTATCATTTATGGATTTTATAATATTATACTAGCTTAAATGTAACTTAGGGAAGAATTATATCCGATAATTATTTCTGGAGATATTGATCATTTAAAGTGTGCAATTTTCACGAATAGGCATTCTATTTTTAATATGTTAGATAAAGATTGAAGATTTGTCAATAAATCAATATTACTTAACTGAGAGAAAAAGTCGATATTGAATTACTTTTTATTTCCGGACAGTTCGGCCTATTTTTTTATGCTAAAATATCTTTTTAATAATTATATCGCCTTATTGTATATTTTACTCAAAATAGATGAGTTTCAGAAAAAAATGAGAATTGCAAATTGAAATAAAAATAACATTTAGCTATATAAACGTGAATTCTAAAATTCTAGCAGAAGGATTTTTTTTTTAATTTGAGCCTTATTGAAAATTTTAAGATATGCTAAAATTTTTCTTAAAGATTCTAGTTTTTATAAAGTGAGAAATTTATTTATCAAGATTCCGTAGGGCGATTTTTAAAAATATTTTATTTACTGTTTATAGTGCAAGATATACAGGCAGCCATGAAGTTGTAATGATATTCGAACACTGAGCCCCGCTTATATTTCAGCAACTATTTCTTTTCTGTTAACTCATAAAAAAGTTGCAATTTTCTTAGCGTAATTTAAGATCCGCTTAAAGAAGAAGCGGAAAAACTGTTTTAGAACCGCACTACTTTTTTTGTTAATCAAATTCCTTAAATAATACATAAAATTGTATAGATGTATAATTAAAATGAAAGCATATGCGTGAAATTCAAAGGAAAAGATAATATAAAAATTATATGTGAAACCCATATTAGAAGAAAAAATTACATACAACATTAGGGAGTAAAACACTTGCAGATTTCGAGTGAATACGGCAATGGTACATAATAAGCAAGTCGTAAACAAACTAAAAATTAAAGGAATAATAATGCAAAAAATGCGCAAATTCAGCTATAAATCCTAAGAGATTAAAAAGAATATGAGCAGCTAAAACTAAGCTATGGTGTATGTCAAGCAATACCGTTTTTTGAATCGTTGTTTATATTAGGTACAAAAAGGTGAATAAAGAAATATGCAAGTTGCATGTGATAGTTTTAATGTGAAAAGCGAGAATTTTTTTTTTTTAAAGCAATACTGTAATATCAAAACGGATGCTGTTAAAGCGACTATTTAAATGGAAAATTTCTTTCTAATTACGTTTTTTGAGAGGGCACAGGACCTTTAACTTTGTCGAAACGATCAAAAAATCGCCTTTTTCAAAGTGCCAAAACACAAATAGTATGCAATTAAGATTTTTTAAGTATAAGTATTTTTAAGTAATTAAGTATATGTGCTTAACTATATTATCCATAAAAATAAATGTTGTATGTAAAACATTAATATAAACAATTAAAGATTTATCTCACTAATGCGTGAATTAAAATCATTAAGTGCTGCGCGCATGATATAACGCTAAATTATGCATATAGAAAACAATTTTTGTACAAAATAGAATCATAACACACCTATTTTTAAATGAAAACCAAAATATATACAAAAAGTTTTGTTTAAAATTTAATTTTAGTAAAAAATAAAAGAAAAATTTTAAATTTTAAACTGAAGAAGATTGAAGAATTGAATTAATTTTTTTTCCAAGTTTTTCAAGATAAAAAAAAAGTAACCAAAATATGGGATTTTTTTGGTTTTAGCATGAAGACTATAAAGAAACGCATATTTGGCTAATTTTGTTAATGTTTTTGGTTATTTTTGTTTTGCCTTACATGATTTGAAAGTAACAGTGCACGCAAGCTCCAAATGTACTAATATGAGAAAATGCGTTTTAAAGTCCCAATATCTACGGGCCTTCCATTGTTCCCAGAGTCTATAAATGATTATAACTCAAGAAATAATACAGATTTTTGAATTGGGTATTTTGCATATTGTTGAGAAATTTAAAAAATAAATTTCAGAATAAAACAAAATTAGAAAACTGATTTTTTAAAAGTTTAAAGGTCCTGTGCCCCCATAAGAGAACAAGCTTCTAAATTACTATTTTTCCAGCTAAACGTATGTTTTCTTTCCCGCGAATTGCAAAACAGAATTTTAGTTATAGTTACATTCCGGTCTTTATTCCTGTAGAACATTCTTCCCCGCCGAAGCACAAGCTTTTCCGAGAAAAAAAAAAAAAAAAAATGTGCAGTTACTTTCTACCACGCGCCGCTAGCCGTAGTAATCGTGTGCGAAATGTTAGATTTTTGCTCTTTGAATTTTGAATATTAATTCAATTTCAATTCCTTCACAGGTACTAGGATTATTATAATTTATTTATAACCACTTTTCACCCGATAAACAACGCCTTTGTTTGTTTACCTTTAATACCGTCACATTTTCTTTGACTACCAGTAACTGCAAAACACACACATGCGCATATTTAATTTTTGTTGTTATAAACTTCTACCGAGTACTTTGTTAAAAAAATTTCTTGTTTTTTCTTCATTGGATGCTATTAAAAACATTGAAAATACTGCAGATAAACATCCGAAAAAAATCTTGTTTAACAAAAATCCAGTGTTAGTGCATGTAAGGGGAAGAATTTTTAAAAATTAGTCTCGAATCAGAAAAGTATAATTTCATTTCTGTCATATAATGCATTTTTTAATTTTTATAAATTTCTCTTACCATATTTATTTTTTGTTGTTGTTATCGTTTACAAGTAATTGAGACATCAATACATTTTACATTCACACGCTTCACATTTTAATGCGTACATTTTTTAATATGAAATTTAATTCGTAATATACCTTCATGATATTTATGCATAATAAAAGCTACAAATTTTTCATTAATTAGCGGTCTACTGCTATCTCTAATATGTTTAAAAAAAAAGCAGAATTTGCATAAAACTTTTATTTGAAAACTAAAAAGATATTTACTTTTCTTGTACACGTCCATACCTTCCATTATTTATTTATTTTTTTTTATCAATTCTCATTCTATGATTTATAAATTAAGCTCACACTCTGTCCCTCTCGCTCTGCACACTGACTCTCTTTGTATACGTTCACAAATACGTATGTGTACGTGTGCAGATGCGTTTTAGGTTTGCTTTCTTTCTCTCTCTGCCTGAACGCCCATTTGTGATTTTATTTGTAGATAACATGATAATGAGAATTAGTTTTATAGCTGGGGCAGCAACAATTTTTCGATTTTTTTTGGGGGAAAAAAAGAAATCTAATTTAATTTTACATTTAAAGAGATTTATAATATTAATTTTATTAAATTTTTTATTGTAAGCAATACATCATATTTACAACGTAAATGAACTCAAAATTATGAAAATTTTATTTCGAAAGTTACTTGATTTCTATGCATCTATAGCAGAGTGCCTTTATTAGAAAAGGACGTTATATTTCAATAATATTTCGCAATAAAATTTCACTGGTCTAGAGCAGGGGTTCTCAAACTTTTAGACAGACGTACCACTAAATAGAGGTTCGTACTTCCGCCCACCACCAGGTGTCAAACTCAAATCCAATACAGAAAAACCTGTGTAAACGGAATATATCTAAAACGAAATATTTTTCCAGTCTTTTGTGCTTTTCTCTAAGCAAAGTTTGCTATTTTGAATAGCATGCCTTACATTATTAAATTGGTACTTAGATTGACTGCTTTATATTCATATTCAAATAAAAGATAGTATCATCATTACATTTTAAAAATATGTACATTATCAAAATACAGTGTTTTGATTTAGGTGGTTGAGGTCTGTGAGTTCAAAATGAAATTTGTTTTTCAGAAAATTTAGTAGAAACTTTTAAAGATGAAATGTTTGTGTATTCGAAAATTTTCAGAGCTAGAATTGGGGGAAAAAAAGTAAATATTTTATAAATTAATATATGGATTTGGGGGCCCTCTGGGCAAAGTCCCGATTTGCCCATTCGATAATCAGGGCCTGGGTCGGAGCACATAGGACAAATTTTATTGTTCTTACCAGTATCTTTTATCAATAATCTCCAAGAGACTTTTTTATAAGATATGCAATAGGAATACAGTATGATCTCAAAAATCCGCCATCTTCAAAAATCCGACACCAAAACCATCTTTTCCCTTCCCTTTCTTTTTCCTTCAAATTATAGGTAAAGTAAAATAGCAATTCTTTTGTGTTAAAAACATCAAGATCGAAAGTAAAAATGCAAAAAAGAATATTTGATCTTTTTCTTTTCATTTATCATATGCTATTATTTTCTGAACAATTCTTTTGGGAGCAGTATCTTTGCTTAGCAACAGAAACAATTTTGGTGAATGTTTTGGCGAATGCATGACACAATATATGCCCAGAAGGTATTTTCGGCAACGGCGACCTCAGTGATGAGGAAGAATTTTCAGGCTCGCACATTTCCCATGAAAGGGCCGCAATTTATGAGCTGATTTCACTCTTTATTAGATTTTTTTCCTATAACATAGAAAATATCAAATAAAGTAAGTTTTTTTTTATATTTAATTTTTTCTTCTTCTTACATACTTATCACTTAATAATGAATTAAATTAGGGCTAAAGGCACCATTAAGAATATAGTATTTCTTTTGATATTCCTAGTTACTACTTTTGATATTCCTTCAAAAATCCGGCAGTCTCGGTCCCGATGGTGCCGGATTTTTTAAGTTATACTGTGTATCATGAAGATTATTGATAAAAGGAACTGGTTAGAACAATAAAATTTGTCCTATATGCTCCGACCCCTGCTGCTGGCTTTATCAAGCACAGATTCTTCATGTCTTGTTCAATCATAGTTACTTTTAGATGTAAGTCAGTTTCGATCTTCCGTTTATTCCTGTATTTGTTTTTTATACTAGGGGGCTCGGCCCCCTACGAGCTACGCTCGCCAACCCCCGTCCAGATACCGCAGGCTCTAAATGCACGCTAATTTGATCGGCTTTAAAAAGATTTCGAAAGATTGAATTATAATTTAAAAAACAGTGGAGATCTCCCTATAAACGAATTTCTATTCATTTCTCTTTGATTGGGGAATTTTAACGCCAAATCCGCTGCGGTACTACTTGATTATCCCGTCGACTAATTTCGCCAAATTATATAAATCGCCAAACCACTCACCAAATTATACAAATTGACATAATTTTTATTTTAAATAACGAAAGAACAAATAAATTCGTACAACATTAATAAAAATACAAATAAAACGTCGAAATAAAAATAACTTGATGACGTAGACACGTGTAACAACATTTCAAAATAAGCTAATATAAAAGGAATTAAGTAAACAGAGTCTTTGTCTCCTGGTATTTTTTAACAAAGCGAAAAGAAAGTTATTTTAAATGAGACATTTTAAATTAATCGTTTTTAATCTGACGTAATTTTTACCAAGCTATTCTTTCTCTTTTAAATAATCGCGTGAAAGTACTTTTGTTAGCAATGAAATATTATTTGCGCTTTCCTAACAAAAATAGTTGAAAATATCCTCTCAAAATATTAAATAAATGTCTAGCGCAATTTCTAAATTTAAACTTTTTTGCAATATTATTTTGTGTTCATTTTATGTAATAACTATAATGTGACGTAAATATGACGTAATTTCTCCTAAGACTTCTAACGCATGTTAATGAATTTATTATTTTACAGTATCCTTTCTCTTTTAAAATTCACGTGTATACTTTTTATGACGTAATTTTTAATAAGTTCCTGCTTTTTATACATAATTATTTAATTCTAATTTGAAAGTTTTTTTCCTGTTTATAATAGTCACGTGTAAATAAATTTTTAATTTGAAGCAAACATTATTGCTTGCGCTTTTTATACAGTTGGCAACAGTTTAAATTAGTACAATTTTCTGAAATCTGTAAAAAATATCTCTAGAAATGCTGAAAATTTGAATTTAAAATAGAAATAAAACCTGAAAAAATGAGTCAAAATAAAAAAATTAATGCAATCTGCACTCCGGCAAATTTTAACGCATAGAATGATCTAAAAATGATTACACTGCCATGTATAGTTTTTGCTGCTATAAAACTTTTTTAGTGGAACGATTTTGTTCAACTTTAGCATTAAATATCTCTTAAAATAATTCTTCGATTTAAAAACTGTCTGCATCAGCGTGTTTATCAAACATTTCTGTATAAAACCACTGATTTTCATATTTTTGTATGCAATATTTTTCTCAATATTAACGAAGAAAGACCTCCGGTCAAAAAAAATTCAAAACCGGCGGCGGCGGTGACAGCGGTAGTTACTTTTTTTTAGAATAGAGAGATAAAGAAGTGAAGAGAATGCACATTCACAAAGATATGTTGTGCTAAAATCAAGCAGGCACTTTACAGCTGTTACAGATGTCAGAGGGGAACTTCTTCCAGCATCGGACTTTCGCGATCCAGTAAACAGAGCTTCACGTACCAGTACTGGTACGCGTACAATAGTTTGAGAATCCCTGGTCTAGAGGATTTTGGATAAAAATTTGGAGAGCTTGCCATTGTTGCCAAGCTAACGTTTGTTTACTTGTCTATCTCATTTAAGCGAATTCGATCATTCATAGATCTTTACGTTTGTTGATATTACTATTAAAAAATATGAAAAATAAAATTTAAATTAAGAACAAAATAAAATATATTTGAAACTGATAACAGAAATTTTATTTTTGGAAAATTTTCCTTTTAAATTAATTTTTTAACATGCATTCATTAATAACAAAAACAACTGTTTAAAGAGTTGATAATATCTTTTGAAAATCCCTTTAAAGGATTTTTATCGTAATTCTATGTTTTTAATGATGTTCTATGAGACTTTTTCTTGACTTAAGTGATATGAGATTGCGTTTCGCTGTATTTTTTTTACAAACAACAAAAGCGGAAAATATTTTCCCCACTTTCCTCCATATATATGAGGTTAAGAGTAATGAAGGAAAACATAGACATTCCACTTGTATATCATGAATAAAACATAATATCAACTCATTTCCTCTTAAGATACGTGTGAACTAATCCATTTTGAAAGCTTACAAAAAATAAACACTCATGAATATAACATTTTTTTTTTTTTTTTTTTTTTTTTTTTTAATAAACACTAGGAGTTTCAACCCGGTCTTCCTGGATTACAGAATAGGTTAGTGATAGGTTAGTGATAGGTTAGTGAAGGTAGGTCCTGGGTTAGTGAAAACCATACATTTATTTTTTAGTTCAAAACTCTAATAGATTTTTTTACATTTAATATAGATTTTTTAGATTTTTCCCTAACAATACCAACAATCATTTTTATATGAAAAATAGCAATTATGTATTAAAATAAAATTTTGCAATTTATTAAAAGCGATAATTTCGTATTGGTCTCGTGCCAGGATTTAAATGTCGAAGAAATCGCAAAAGATCGCTAGACTTTTTTATTCTGATAATTTCAGTGGTTTAAGCGTCGTTCGATTACTTGTCTTAAATTTGTATTTTATTTATACTTTATTATTTTATTTATGGATTGATAAAGTTTTAATTTCGTTATGGAATATAAGCCGGAAACAAATACTGAACTATTTTATTTATATTAATTTTTGTGCAAACAGATTTATGTTTTGTAATTATCTGTCTACAAGTGTCAGAGATATAGAATTAAAAAAAAAAATGCTTACAAATTATTTTTAAAAAATAAAATTTTGTAAATTGCAATACAGTTTTCAAACAAACTGAGATATAGTTTTCAAACAAATTGCATTTGAAAGTACATATTTTTCTCTATTCGACGTTGTAAAAGTTGAACATGTGCGGTTTTTAGAAATTAAAAAAAAATGAAATAAAAGATTATAAAAGTTAAATTTAATCGTCTGCGGTTGCCATTCGCAAAATGACGTCAGTGGTATGTACAGACACGTTTGTCCTTTATAAGATAGATACTTCGGTAGAGCAGTTTTTTATTTTTTTTAAAATAATTTATGTGTATGTTTATATGCATGCGTATGTGTGCAGTAAAATCACTATTGTAAACCGATGTCATCATTTAATTATGGATTTTCATAATTTTAACATTTTTAACATTTAGAATATTTTTGGTGTTGAAGACACGCTCAAATTCTGTTAATACAGGGGCTTACAAATTAGTTGGGCAATTTCGTAAGTGCGGAGATGTTATTCAATGGCCATCACGATTACAAGATCTTTCACTGCTTGATTTCGGTGTATGGGGTTTTGTAAAGGATTAAGTGTACAAGCCTTGCTTCCTGCATCCATTCCTGAACTAAAATCAAGAATCTGCACTGCAATTAATTGGATCGACGGAAACATGCTGACAAATCTATGACAAGAAATGATTTACCGATGGGACATTTGCAGAGTCACGAAAGAAAGTCACATCGAACATTTGTGATAATGGGAAACTTGAACTATTTTCCTATCTTACACCAATACGTACTTAAATTTTTTTCCTGTCAATTCCATTCAATAAATCATTCTCTTTGCGCAACTAATTTGTAGACACCCTGTATTTTTAATGGTCGGTGGTAAGCAAAGTTTACAAAGTTCTTACTAGCGTAGGTAAAAATCAGGTTCTTTGTTGGGTCGTTTTAAATACCAATATGAGATAGATCATTTATTATTTACATTGGAAGTTAGACCAGCCACTCGAAATTCTAAAATACAACAATAAATTTAAACGAGTTCTTTGATTTTAAGCTTTTCAAAGATTTTAATTTAATTTTAATAAATTTGGTTTTAACACTTTCGAACATAGTTGAAAAGTGTTCACGATTTCGGCTTGCCTTTCCGGCTGTCTGTCCATGCTCTAAATAACTTAAACATACTTGGATTGCAATGCAGTGGATAGATGTTAATGGGAATTACTATGATCTGACAGCTATTGCACCGATATCTGAATTAGGGATTACCGAGAAGTGATTTTGGCCGAATACTGAATGCCGAATATTCGGCCAACAGGTAAACCGAATACCGAATATTCGGATAGCCGAATGGTGATTATTAAGCCGAGTACCGAATATTAGGCTTGCCGATTACTTTTAAATTTTAGAATTTGAAAGTATTAATAAAAAAGAAAAGTGCCCAGCTAAACTAATGGCATTGAGCTCACAGGCTATTCACACTAATTGTATATCATACTCTTATTTTAAAGAATAATGCCCCTCAAAAAAATAAGTGAAGGGGAATTAGCCCCCGTTTCCCCCTTTATACTTAACCAGTGAACCTCCAAATCTAATCAGGGAAGCTCCTTATCATAATAAACCGGTATACCAAATTTGGGGCAAATCGAATAATCCTGCAAAAAAAACCATTTATCTAAATTAAGGGGGTGGACAAGCCCCCTCCCTTTATCCTTAACCGATGAATCCCCAAAACGAATCAGGGAAGCTTCTTAACATAATAAACCGGTATACCAAATTTGGAGCAAAGCGAATAACTCTGCATGAAAAACCCGTTTATATAAATTAAGGGGGTGGACTAGCCCCCTTCCCCCTTTATCCTTAACCAATGAACCCCCAAAACTAATCAGGGAAGTTCCTTAACATAATAAACCGGTATACCAAATACGGAGCAAATCGAATCATTCTGCATGAAAAACCCATTTATCTGAATTAAAAAGGGTGGACTAACCCCCCTTTTCCCCCTTTATCCTTAACCAATGAACCCCCAAAACTAATCAGGGAAGTTCCTTAACATAATAAATCGGTATATCAAATTCGGAGCCAATCGAATGATTCTACATGAAAAACCCATTAATCTGAATTAAGGGGTTGGACTAACCCCGTTTTTCCCCTTTATCCTTAACCAATGAACTTCCAAAACTAATCAGGGAAGCGCCTTATCACAATGAACCTAGAAAAATTTTTTGAAGCAAATCGGATGTTTCTATCAAGAGTTATCGCGTTACGTACATACATACATACATACGTACGTACAGTCGTGGAAAAAAAAAAGTAAACACCCCTTACTAACTCCTCAACAAATTATCGTAGACGAAAGTTACTGGTACCGGACGATTGGAAATAAAGTCTACTTTTAAATGGTGTGTATAAAATTTGGTTAGGGGGGCATATACATATTAAAACGAATCCAAACTTCATTTTATTCCATGACAGTACCCAAATTTAACGAGATATTTCAAATCTTTGGTTCAAAATATGCCTAGAAACCAAATTTCAAGTCATTCGAATGATAAGTTTTTGAATTATAGACATTCAAAATTTAGTACTTCTAATGTTAAATTACATTTTCATATTTTTTTTATATCTCCTGAAATTATGCTCCTAATGAGCTAATTTTTTGTGTCGCAATAATACTAATATACCCAAACATAAATACGTTGAATTTGCAATTTTTATAATTTTATGATTAGAATTATGAATAATGAAAATAATATTCGAAAAAATTATGAATTGCAACATACAATTTTTTTGATGGATTTAGATTTATTAAGTCCTGCTTCATGGGAATCCAAAATTTCACACTTTTCTTCCAAATAGTTTTCAAATTATGCTTAAAAAACGGCAAAAGGATGGTTTAAGGGGCCGTTTATGATAGAAGTGAGTAATTTTTTGAAATTTATTCTGCTAACCTGTAATCAAACAGGTTTCATTGACGCTTAAACGTGCCTTGATCAAGAAGGCGGCTCCCTCGGTTAAGAATCGAGTTCGGAACTTCAATTTGGATACAGCCCTTAAAATACGCTCGTTTTAAAATAATTAATTTCTCGGAAACTTAAGGCACGAATTGCATAAAAATTTGTTTATAGGCTATTTGAAAGGTGTAGACTTCATTTATGCTGTCAGAATTGTGTACTGCTATTGAAAAAAACAATGTTATGGTTCGTTTTAATATGTAGATGGCCCCATAAACAAATTTTATATACATCATTTAAAAGTAGACTTTATTTCCAATCGTTCGGTACCAGTAACTTTCTTCTACGATAATTTGTTGAGAAGTTAGTAGGGGGTGTTTACTTTTTTTTCCCAGGACTGTACATACATACAGAACGGGCGGGCACATTAGCTCTCAGGCTTTGATAGCCTGTGAGCTAAAAAGTTACATTTTGAAGCAATTTTCCATTGATAAACAATATCCTTTTACATGTAAATTCTGCACTAAAAATATTATGCTTTGAATTGTTATTTAAGAAGAGGGTAGTTTTAAAGCTTCTTGAATTGATAAGATTTTAAATTTTATGGATTCTTCTCTGAATTAAAACAAATGAATAAAATTTTCTTATATCCTAAAACAAATATTTTAAAATCAGAGTGAAATTTTGAAGGAATTGGATGGAAAATTGTACAGTCATATACTGTTTATTTGTCAGGAAGGGACTAAAATTTTCATTATTGGTTAATTTTCTTACGTGATATTTTTCAAATAGCAAATGTAAAAAATGTAAAAGCATTCTCTTTTATTTAAATATAATTCTATTTCCAATTATTAAATATCTTTATTAATTGACAGTTAAAAATAGTAGTTGTTTTAAGGTTTTTAAAAATATTTTTTAAAAGGTCTTTTAAGCGTTTGGTATGGCCGAATATTTCGATGTTCGGTCAAACCGAATATTCGGCATATCGAATAGTTTGATATTCGGCCAAGCTGAATATTCGGTAGTATGACCAAATACCGAATATTCGGTGCATCCCTAATCTGAATATTTATAAAACTAATTATAATACGAACGTACCTCATTTGCCACGTTTGACGCACAATTTCAGACGTCGTATCTAAAACATGGAGTTTTGCAATAGATTTTTATCCCATTTCCTGACACGCTAGAATTATAAAAAAGATGTGTGTTTTCAATGACAATATAACATTTTAATATTTTTGCAACATTTTAATATTTTAATATTTCATTACTTAATTATAAATTAATACATTAATTTTAAAGCATTTTTCAATGAACCCGCCACAATTGATAAATAGCCAAATATTCTCTGTAACTCGCACAATTGTATGGGAGTTGAAAAAACAATGTGCCAATAAACGCTCACCAAAATAAGTCAAATAGCTACGAAACTGCAAAATGAAACATTTTAAAGATAAAAAGTAGAAATAAATTAGAAATAAAAAAATGAAGAGTGTAATAAAAAAATACGTATTTATCAATTAATAGTTTATTATATATTAATATATTAATAGTTTGCATTAATTAATTTACGATTATACGTTGAGAAATCAATTTAGAACATCCTAAAAGGATAATTTAAATACCGTCTTTAGGTGCGTTCGTAATTACGTATATACGTAGCACCTATAGTCGTCGTTCAGTCCGTCCGTCTGTCTGTCTGCCCGTCCGTCCGCATGTAACAGAGTAAAAACTACCCAACCGAATGGTCTGAAATTTTATATATATAATTGTTGTAAAATTTTGTCGAGTCATTTCAAATTTTATGAAAATTGGATGTACAGTTTAATTACAGGGGCAGTCAAAGGTTTTCCGTTACATTACGACCAATGAGAAAAAAATTATTTCAAGTGCATTTTAATGATGTTACAGCCTTTCGAACAGAATGAAATTTATATGCACGTAGGAAATGCACTAAAGTATACATTAAGTACAATATGCAGTGCAGAAAATATTTAGAAAGCTAGTTACAATACGGACGCACCTCATTTGCCATGTTTGATGTGCAATTTCCAATTTGTTTTTTTCTTTCTTTTTAAAAAGAAACAGAGCAGAATTTATATATATTTTAATAAATTAATTCATTTGCTTGCACTTTCTACCAAACGTAAATAAAGCACTGAATTTTTCATAATCGAATTTGGTACTCATTGCGGGGAGGGGGGGGGGGGGGAACGGAAATGTTCGGTGAAAACATGAATTGTAGCAATAAAATTAGGCGTAATTTTCAGGATGAACATTGAATGCTTATAAAAGAGTGTATTTTATAAAACTACAGTAAAACCTCCCTCAAGCGACCACGTTCCGTTCCAATAAAAACTGGTTGCTCCGAGAGGTGGTCTCTTAATGGAGGTCATGTTTAAATCTAAATTTTAATTGTTGAAAAGGTAACAATTAACGTTATTAAAATTTATTTTCGCATTAGGAAAAAATATAAAAATTGAAGTATCAAAATAAAAGTTAATTACATAAGTTAATTACTGCAGAGTTTAAATAATGAATACATTGACGTTTGCTTTGATTTTATGGTTTTATCTTTTATAACTTTTATTTCCACGTCCTTTCGAAGTTCAGTAAATAAATGTTTTTTTTTTTTTTTTTTTTTTTTTTTGAACGGAAATAAATAATGACGATTTCATTAATTTATCTATTTCATTGAGAGGAGCTTGATAGAATAGGGCTGGGGAGTTTATTGACTGTCATTCTTAATTTATCATCAGAGTTAAATTCATTGCCTAAAAAGGCACAAAGCTGTTTAAACACTTAAAAGTTACTGGAATAAAAAAAAAAATCCAAACTTTGTTTACAAATTTGATAAATAATGCGCCCTCCGGAATTATTTTTCTAATAAAATCTTCTTTGAACGACCAGGAAAAACCGGAATTTGTTTCATTTTCTTCAAAGAAATGGGTCGCTCATGGAGGGAGTTCAACTGGGATGGTCGCTGAATGGAGGTAAAATTAGTATTAAGCCTATGGGAATAAATTTCGTTCTATGAAAAAATGATCGTTCAGGGAGGTGGTCGCTTAGTGGAGGTGGTCGC
Organism: Maratus speciosus; assembly: GCA_963932465.1. Classification (NCBI taxonomy): domain Eukaryota; kingdom Metazoa; phylum Arthropoda; class Arachnida; order Araneae; family Salticidae; genus Maratus; species Maratus speciosus. The sequence continues at coordinate 625,866,730 of OZ010789.1, read as the reverse complement.
ACAGAGAGGTTTCACTGTATTTTCATTTTCATACTTATTTAAATTCCTCTCACATTTTTAAGATACCCGTTGCGTAATAAGAACACGCATGTGCTTGATGCACTTGTAATAAATCCACTTGCCTGAAACAAGAAGATTTCTCGCTACTTTTTTCACATCTCTTGCAGCACATTTCAAAAGGATAAAATAGAAACAAAACATGGCGCGCCGAATGGTGCATAACATTTACCGTTCCAGGCGAATAGTCCCAGTTGCGTATTTATGGAAAAAACAGTTCTGCTTTACTGAATTCCAAAAGCAGATGAAAAATCTTTTCCGAAGTTTACCTCGTTTTTTCCTCATCACCGTATTACTAGGACTTGAATAACAGCTCAAAAGCTTTAAGCTTGACCCGCCTTTATAGTTTCGGAATTTTGCTTATTTAATATCTATTTTTGTAGATTTGAATGCGTTAAAACGAGATAGAATGACGAGAAAATAGATTAAAAGCTTTAATGAGATGTACGTCTTGAATTTCATTAAAACCTCATTTTGTATTTTTACATCCTTTTATTTAACTTCCATGTGGTTTTTGTATGTAAAGATGGAATTTTGTAATAAATTTTTAAGCCCCTTCCTGATAGTCTAGAATTATACAAAATATATGCGCAGGTGTGTTTGCTATGGCCGTACAACATTTTAATATTTTTATAATTTAATTCTGAATTAATAAATTCATTTTAAGCCTTTTTTCTGTTAACCATGATAATTGCCACATATTCTTTTTGGTTGCAACTTACAAAACCAGTAGAGTTAATTATGTGCCGAAATAGGTCAACTTGCGGTGTAACTGTAACAACGAAATATTTTAGCCACTGAAAAGTAGAAAAAATAAGTAAAAAATAAACAGTTTAATTGAAACTAGTCGTTGGGGGCCACCGAAATACTTACCCATCATGGATATAGATAATATAAAGTATGAAAATAAAACATGTGATATTTGCTAAGCATTGTACCATGTTACTTTTATTCATAATTTAATTTATTTGAACTCCCTTAAATATAATTAGTATAACCCCTACAAATAAAAAAATACCCCTACAAATAAAAAAATTAATGTTTTTTTTTTTTTTTTTTTTTTTTTCTCTAGCAATGTTAATACGCATTTATTTACCATGCATAAAGCCGATAAGTAGTAAGTTGGAAAACATTGCTTTAGTATACTTAATTTTTATTTTTATACGACGAAAATCTAAATATGAATTACTTTCTACGTAGTTGGAAATCATATTTCTTTATTACTGAATTTTTAATTAATTATAGCACTTACTGGTATTTGCGTTTTTACCCACTGTACACTGTAAAAAAAATACGACCAGTTTTCTTGTAGGAATCGGAAAAATAGTTGCCCTTATCGTACCGGAAAAATTTCCGACCCAGCTCGGAATAAAATCCGTAAAATACCGTTCTATTGACTATTTCCTTTTTTTTACGGATTTTATTCCGAGCTGGGTCGGAAAATTTTCCGGTACGATAAGGGCAACTATTTTTCCGATTCCTACAGGAAAACTGGTCGGATTTTTTTTACAGTGTTACAGAAAGTTGTATCTAACATTGGCATCACAAATAATTGATTTTTCTTATCTTTTCAAAAAAGATTTTGCAAGGGAAGAAGCCTAAAACCTTCATTGCTTTAATAACAATTTATAAAAAATATGCAAATATCATTTAAAAAAATATATTAAAAAATTATATAAATTCTTTAAAATGGATTTTTATTTGAACAGAAATTTAATGAAATACGAAAGAGCGCATGGCGACCGCGAACACCACTTTCGACAGCCTTGCCTTAGAATATACACATGGATATACAAATACAAATTTAGATAAATATGTCTTTTATCTTTAACTTCGGCCTATTCCTAAATTACAAATAAAAGCAATTAAATTTAAAAAATCAAAAAACCCGACTGAGTAAAAAGCGAACTAATTAATTATTTCTCATCAATGTGAAACTATTTTTTATATTACTTACCTATTTCTTTTTATTTACTTGTATGGATGACTTTTAAATTGTGTTTAATTGTTAGTTCCTATCTATAAACACTGTTTTGATGAGGCCTATAGATTAGAGATGGGCAACATCGTTCCTTTTAAGGAATCGTTCCAGCCGGAATCGTTCACCGAAAGGAACGAGTTCATTGGAGTCGTTCCTTTCGGAATCGTTCCGAAAAAGGAACGATTCCGAGAAAAAGGAACGATTCCGAGAAAAAAGGAACGATTCCGAGAAAAAAAAGGACGATTTTGAAAAATAAAGGATTCCAAGGGGAAAAAACACTTCCGAGATAAAGAGAACCACATGCAATCCATAATATTTTTTACTAATTTATTTTCTTATGTACCCATCCATTTTCTTAGGCATCCAGTCGCTTTAATTTTGTAATGTTTTGGACAGATGATTTTGTTTTTAAGAGTTCATTTCATTGATCAGTGTGTGCAATTAATTTGCAGTTATTTCTAACTTTATGATTTATGGTATAAAGCATAATTCCTCTTGGAAATTTAAGGGCGGTGCAAGGTCTATTCGATTTTCAGTGTAATCATTGGTTTCTCTTGAAAATATGTCGTCAAATGACCGTCCATTTATATTATTATTTTATACAGCGTGTCTTTACTCTCAACGATGTTCAGTGGCTAAGTCCTAAACCGTTAGTCATAGACCTATAGTTCCAATTACAAAAATGTTTTAAATAAGGTAAAAAATTATTCTGAAAGTCGTTTGGATCAATAAAAATATTTCTAAAAAAGTTACGAAATTTAATTTTTTTATACGGTGCTCCGCCCTATAAGAGATATTTAGTAAAAATTTCCTGTTCTCTTAAAAGAGAGACAAAAAAAGTCCCATTCATCTAACACTAAAATTCATGATGTTATACGAAACTTTGAAATGCAAGACTCATGCCACTTTTCTACATCCGAATACACATGAGTTTAGCCATGCTTCTAGGGGTCGTAAACAAAGTGCTTAAAGTATTTGAAGGATTTATTTCATGTGTAGCTGCACTTTGAAAGGAATCGTATTACGACAGATTTTTGTAAGGATTTGAAGCTGTTTCTTTTCATGATTTTTTTAACAAAAAATATGCTATTTTTATAAGCTTTTATTTAATCTATTTACCGCCAAAACTATAAGTAGGAATTTTCAAATTTCTTGTTGAAAGTCGCTTGTGACCACAAATTCAGAAAGGTAATTTCCGCTTTATTAAAATATCAAAATTTCTGCCAATAAATAAGGCAATTTTTTTAATTGTGAAATAGTGGTGACAAAGTAATTAATGTAAGCATGAGCAATTATTTTGACCGTTGCGTGAACGCAACACCAGCGGGTAACGGGTTAACTTGAAACGATCGTATGTATGTCTTTCCAGTTCAAAATTTGTACTCGAAATTCAACTCACTTTAAAATATGCGATCGAGGTTAAATTTTACATATTGACGTAAATCAGATGACAATGTAATATTATTATGATTTTCAGTGCTTACCATTATGTACTTATTTTACAGGGTAACACAAAAAATTTCGGATAGATTACTGACAACAAGTTTTCTAAAAAGTTTTAGATTAGATAACACAAGACTGCTATGGTTGTGTTTTTTTATTTTTAAAATTATGTATTTTTAAAATTATGATTTTTATGTATTTTTTAGCGCTGAATCCGAAAATTATCTTCATTTTTAACCATCATGTCAGAATTTTTCGCAAATAGTAAATTTCAAAATTGAAAAAATAGCTAATACTATAAAATAGAGTCGATGGTTGTATTTTTTAACTTTTACGACTGATTTGTATGTGCTTTTTAGCACTGAATGTAAAAATTACCTTCATATTTAACCATCATGTTAGACTTTTTTGTAAATGGTAAATTTCAAAGTTAAAAAAAAGCGAAAATCTGATACTATAAAATGGATGTAAAACTTCTTTTATTCAATTTAATTTTATTTAATTCAAGAATTTACTCAATTTTTGGCTTATACTGGGATTCTTACAGCTAAACAGCTCGGGGATCCGATGATGTGGGAAGGGAAGAGGTTCAATTAAAACTTTGAACTTTTAAACTTTGAAATTTACGATTTGCGAAAAATCCTGACGTGATGGTTAAAAATGAAGGTCATTTTCGGATTCAATAGTAAAAAATACATAAAAATCAATTATCAAAAGTTAAAGAAATAACAATCACATCTATTTTATACTATCAGAATCAGATTTCCGAAAATTTTTCACTTTTTAGCTTTCAAATTTACTATTTGCAAAAAATCTGTACTTTGTGATAAAAAATGAAGGCCATTTTTGGATTCAGTGTGTAAAGAATCGAGGCTGTTGCTTTTCAACATTTTATTTAACGAAAATTCTATTATTTTTTTCCTGTTATATGTTTAGTACAAGCTGTATATTTTGCATTAATATTTCAGAATGATTATAGATTTCAAATTTATAATGCAATGTTAATTTTACTATCAACTATATTTTTTATATATCTGAAGATTATTTATATTTCTAGTAAATTTGTAAATGACCCCTATTTCGCAGCAAAAAATATGCTCCAAGTTGAAACAGCCATTACTTCGGTCAGTTTTAGTCGTAGAATAATAGGACTTTTATTTGTCTTACTTGTAAGTGTAATAGGAAAGTTTTACTAACTATAACTTGAAGGACCGGGGGATCGTATAAAAAATTAAATTTCATAATTTTTCAAGAAATGATTCTATTGACCCAAATCACTTTTTAAATACTTCTTTACCCCCATTTAAAACATTTTTGTAATCGGAACTAATATGGCTATGACTAACGGTTTAGGAATTAGCTATTGGACATCGTTGAGAGTGGACATCCTGTATAGGAAATTTTATTATTGCTCTGATATTTGTCACCAGGGTCTAGGAATTTTTAGTCTCATAGATTCCTCTTCAAAATCTACCTCTAGGTAATCTTAATTTCATTTTTCATTCTGAATCTCATTTTTCATTTGGATGGCCCTACTGGTTTGGATATGTAACTGGTTAAAGTAGATTACATTTTTGTTCCAGTGTCCGTACTTTCAATAACTTTATGCCCTTTATCGTCTTTCTCCTCAGCTCCCTAACTTTACGCACACAGGATATTTCGCATAATTCATCAACATTATTATCACCGCCTTCAGGATCTGGTTCAGAAGTGAAACACCCTATTCTATAGCAATCATCTTGTAGTGCAATTCAGTGATATGTATCAATTTTAATGCATTTGAAATAGCTTAATGTCATTAAAATGCGCTGCAAACGATTTTTTCCCGTTGACCATAATGTAACGAAATACTTTTGAGTGCCCCTGTAAATAAACTATTAATGCTACACTCTTCATATTGAATACCAAACATCCCATGATAAACATCATTAACATATATCAATTGCATGGGAATCCGAGTATATTTACGGGATTTAGGTATATTACACACTGAGAGCACAGAACGACACAAAGCGCAACATGAAGTGCAAAAACCGGTCGAAACAAAGAACGAAGTTGTTGCAAACTTGTTTTAAACCAGTTTTTCTAGCGAATTCAAGCGACATGCCTTATGTGTCGCCTTAGTGTGTGACTTGCCTTAGAGCGTGAACAGACGGTCTGACGGACAGACAAACCGCATTCATAAACACTAACTTTATTGGAAAGAGTTAAAAAGTAAAGCACGTTTTTGCACACTGTCTTTCCTGAGTGACTGATGTGTCTTGTCTTTTACCCTAACATCGCTATTTGTGAACTGCACTACGTAGAATTTCAATAAACTTACAACTCTTTTTGAATCTCCAATTTCACGAGAACCTACAGGAATTTCTCTAATTTCACACCCTCATCCGCCGTCATCCTCTCTCCACTTATGTCATACAGAACCTCAGTTCGGTGTGAGTGAATTGCAATGTTTGTTTGGATTGGGATCTTTGGAGCTTCATAACTCATGAAGTCATGGAACACTTGTGTTACACGAAAGGGTAGAAGTTCCTTCAGATGATTTGTAAACAGATTCATTAGCAGGGCTATGGCTAGTGATATTTATAAGATAATATTATATGCATTAATATTATAATATATATAGTAATATATATGATTTTATTCATATATAGTACATATTATCTCCGCCAAAAGATATAGTGATTCACTAAACTTCAAAGTTCTATTTCTTTAAATTTGAAATTTGCTAACATTTTAACTGAAAAACGGTTTATTGGTTTAATTAAATTAAACAAATTAAAAGTATGTCCATTATTATTACAGAGTGTAGTACTATATAAAAAACTATCCTTTTGACGATGTTTCGGCCGTTGAATGAAAGATATCTGTTGCAAACGTGTTATAGATAATACCAACCTTAATTTTTTGAGAATTTGACTATTTTTTATTCGGAGTTAAACTTTTTATTGTCAAAACTATTTAAAACAGATAAAACATTTTGTTAAATTCGAACTTTTCAGAAAACTTTATGTAATTTAAGAAAAAAAAGAAAATAATTAAATAAATCTTCTAAGTGAAAAGTATAACAATAAGAAAGGAAAATACATAAAATTTAGTATCGTATTTGCAGTAAGTTTTACCTCAATAAAAACGGAAATTTGGTATTAGGCTTGAAACATTAAATTTAGTTTAGCATGAAGGGAGCCTCGATTTGATCGAAATTAAACTCAGATATGTATTATCCATCACCACAGTAACAGGCATTAATCGTGGCACTGATTTCGGGATTTACGAGTACCAATAACGATCAAGAAATCTGAATTATTATAAGAAATTATTACGATAAACGATTTTTTTTTGCTTTTATTTTAAATTGAATTAAAACAAAGTCACAGTTATTTAAATTCTAATTATTTAGCAAGGAATAGAAGTAAAATAACAATTGAAAAAACTGTACAAAATCACAACGTGCATTCTTTGGAAACCAATAATTAAATTCGTATATTGTAAAACTTTTTAAATGCAATATTAACCTTCCGCATACCAGACCGGTGCAACAGACCCGATAGATACATTCAAATTGATTTTTCACATTTTAAAAAATGAAAATTTTGTAAATATGTGACTTTTTCTGGAATGTTCTACTCAAAAGAATAGAACATCCCAGAAAAAACCCATATTTACAGAAATTTCAGTTTTTAAAATAAATTAGAAATATCATTATAAATGTACCTGTCGGGGCCATTGAACCCCTCTGGTAGGCGGAGGGTTAACATAAATCTATTAAAGCGAAACAAGCATAAAATATGCAGCTTTATATATGTCGCAGTGTTGGAGAAAGTCCGATAATCTATATGTAGCACGTGATTTTTCTTTCCCGTTTTTATACTCAAAACGGCCATTAAGAGAGCGAACCGCGGTTAAATTATTTCAATCCCACCCACCACTGTTACTGTTATCTTATTATTATTATTAGACATTATGCTTTTTGAAATATTCATTATCTTAAGAAAGAAAGAAACGTTTTACAAAAATTCCTTGTTCTAACAGATTTTACTCTATGTAATAAACCTCAATGTAAGTTGATTAAAACAACAATCTTAGGGAGTTTCGAGGTTTTTTTAATCATCTTCTTCAGGAGAGAAAAACAAGACGCCAAACTGTGGAAATAAAGTGGTACTCGAGCGCTCGTAGCTGGTCATATATTTATTTTGACAAAGAGGATTCTCAAATTGAAATTATGTTTGAGGAAAAAACATGAAATAGTGAAATATGCATGAAAGTGCGTAACTCTACAATTATTAAAATAATTGAAAATCAGTTATTATTATCCTATTAAAATGCAATTTTTATGGCCTAGTGATATATTTCTTACATTATTCAAAACTGTTTCTAGTCAGATTTAAAAAAATATTTTTCATTAGTAATTAAACAAGCATTTTCTTTGTTTTTCTTAAGGCTGTTCTTAAGTGATCTGCTCAACAAGCGTAAAACGTTTTGACACATTTACAAATTCATTTTTTAACCGAAAGATATAAAATTGGAATGTTTGGCCATGGAAGCGATTTGGAATCGAACTGTGTTTTCCATCTTTTGATCAGTAAATTAACTATTGAGTTATAATCGATTTTGATCACGTGACAAACATGTTTTTCACCCATTTTTAAGAAATTATGCCTCTTTCGCGCGGAAATTCGGTTCAAAACGCCCACTTTGACACTATTTTCTGAAAGGCCTATTGCGTTTGCAAAAAAAACGGAAAAAACAGCTCGATTACATAGTTTCTGAACAACAACACCTGTTCGTTTCATGCATTTCCGAATAAAAATAAATTAAAACTTTTGTCAGAAATTTATCCTTTTGGATTTGAGAACAGCCTTAAGAATTCCTTTAGAAAAAAATTCATTTCGTATGATACATTTACCAATTAGAAAATGTATTAGTGTATTAAAGTACACATGGTGTTCCATTACCCTCGGGGTCCAGGTACTCAATCGGTAAAGCACGTAAAGTTTCTGGGTTCGAATCCCATCTCGGGCACTTTTTCTCTCAGGTGTAAAAAATCCAATTCGTATAAAATATTTTTTTTAATTATTTCTTTCAGATTAATTTAGCACAAGAAGATGAAATAGTAATGTTTATTAAACGCCCTACTCCGCCCCGCACTTCAATTTCTTTTTTCTTTCTTTCTTTACTTTTCTTTTTTTTTCTTTTTTTTTTGAGGAGGGGGGGGGGGGCACACATTAGAAGGATATTTTGGCAATAAAGTCAGCTTTAATAGATCAAAATCTGTTATTTTGAAATAAAATAGCGTATTTTAATTTATTAAAACTGGCCAGTCTACAAGAAAAGAACCGATTCCCGAGGAATCGGTCCTTTTCGGAACGGTTCCTCGGATTCGGTCCTTTTTGGAACGATTCCGAAATGGACCGACTCCGAGGAATCGGTCCTTTTCGGAACGACTCCGAGGAATCGGTCCTTTTCGGAGTCGGTACATTTTGGACCGATTCCGAGGAATCGTTCCGAAAAGGACCGATTCCGAGGAGTCGTTCCAAAAAGGACCGAATCCGAGGAACCGTTCCAAAAAGGACCGAATCCGAGGAACCGTTCCAAAAAGGACCGAATCCGAGGAGTCGTTCTTTTTCGGACTCGTTCCGAAAAGGACCGATTCCTTTTTACAGAATGGAATCGTTCCTTCAGTTTCACTGCCGGAATCGTTCCTTTGGAGTCGTTCCTCAACAAATGACACATCTCTACTATAGATGTCTATGAACGTTAGAATTGCAGTAATGCTAGAGATCCTACCTACACAACTTCCAAGTTGTGTAATATTTAAACGGAGCTTCTGATTGTAAAATAGTCAATGAAACATCGTCTTCATTTTGAAAGACCTATCCAATGATATGCCACTCAATAGGGTGCATAAAATTTTTTTTTTCGTCTCTACCGCCATTTTGTATTTACGGCCGCCATTTTGAATTTATAAAAACAAAACCTAGCCTATAACCATCGGGTTGTTAAGACGAATCGATAGAGACCTCATTCATTAAAATCTATCAGCCGTTGGGATTTTTCGAGGGTATAAAGAAATCCACATACCCAGATACGCGTGAAACATAACCCTTCTTCACTGTAAGAAAAATACTGCCAGTTTTCCGGTAGGAATCGGAAAAATAGTTGCCCTTATCGTACCGGAATAATTTCCGACCCAGCTCGGAATAAATTCCGTAAAAATAAGGAAATAGTCAGTAAAACGGTATTTTACGGATTTTATTCCGAGCTGGCTTGGAAATTATTCCGGTATGATAAGAGCAACTATTTTTCCGATTCCTACCGGAAAACTGACATTATTTTTTTTACAGTGTTGGCAGTTGGGTAATTATTGTTTAACCCATTTATGCCTAGCGTCCCATTTTGGGGACGCTTCGAATTTTAATAAATTTGTTTAATTTTCTTCTTCTTTATAACATGAAAATTGTATGAAATAATTATCTATAGATATCTTTATCTGTTACCGAGAGATGACAGCATAAGATGGATATTTATTTGCTTAAATGAAGGCTTTTTTCGGAGTTATAGATTTTTCATTTTTCAAGATGACGATATGTAAAAAGAAAGTTTATTTATGTTTTTTCAACCAAGGATCCAAATAAATAAGTCACAATCTTAACTTGTAGACTTTTTTGAAATACATCTATTATTTTTAAATTGTGAAATTATATGTCCAAGCCTATTTTTTATGCATATTTGTAACGCACAAAATATAGGAAGCAACGCACGAATGGGTGCAAATTTTAAATAGCCATTTAGGGTACAGTTATTTATGAAAAGTCCTTTTCAAGATTATTATGAAACAAATTGCTTTTAAGCCTTAAATACTATTATCCTTAGTTTATTATTAATAATACTTATAATGTTATTAGTTTCTGTAAAGGAATAAATATAATTTTTCAGTAGTTCATAAAAATACTAATTATAGTATATAACATACAATGCAAAAGTTTATTTTACATAAATTTAGAGAAAATATATAAGTATGTATATAATAGGTACTATTACAAATATTATGCATATTCCCATATTTAGTACGTTTACATTTTATCAAATAAATGCAAAAAATTTTTAGCGTAAATTTTTTTTAGTAATTTTTCAGTTCATTTTGCAACATTTTAAAGTGATTTTTCCAAAAAATTTGAGGAACAAAAATTCAGGCACAAATGGATTAAGTAAAGATTGAAAAACTGGTTTGAAAATTCAGCCCATGAATAAGAAATTTGGGGCCCTGAAAATCAAGAGTCTCAAATCTCCGGCTCTGGTAGCCTTTGCCTTAATTAGCTTTTAGTATGTACACCAGTTGTAGAAAAAAAGTAAACACCCCCTACTAACTCTGCATCTAATTATAATAGAAGAAATTTACAGGTACTAAACGATTGGGAATAAAGTCTACTTTTAAATCATGTATATAAAATTTGCTAAGGAGCCATCTGTATATCAAAACGAATCCAAACTTTGTTTTATTTTCAATAGCAATACCTAAGTTTGACACCATAAATAAATTCTACACCTTTCAATTAGCCTACCTTATTTTAAATTCAATGCAAAAGTACTATCGGCGGGTTTTGTATGATGAGACGTCCTTACATTAAAAACAAGTTAATACCAACTAAAAACTTTTGACTGTAATTAAAGGCCAAAAACTCTTATAAAGCAATATAAAATTAAACAAACTATAATAAATGAAATGTAACAAACAAAATAAATGTTTCAATACATTATCGAATTTTTTATTTTGAAATTGATTGAAAAATGCAAGCTAATGTATCACCCCCATCCGTACAAATATACGTATATAAATATAGTATATACCCGTATAGATATATATATATATTGAAAATACATATACATATGTATTTATTATTATTTTTATTCTTAGCAAGCGGGTCTAATCCTTACATAGAGGAAGTTCAAATAGTGCAGTTACTTTTTCTCAATTTCTAATACATTTTAAATGATTCTGGGAACTTTAATAAATAATTAATTACGATGAAATACATATACACCCACACACACATACATATATATATATATTCCATTCAAGGAAAAAGGTAGTCACCGTTAAGCTAATCAAGGATATTCTTGTCTGACACGTGGAGTAAAGTTATTTCACCCATTTCACTCAGTTTCACACGCAGTGATGCGGTAAGTCAAAAACACAACATACCAATGCGAAGAGGAAAGAATGAATCCTAGAGACTAGTTTGAGAGAGTATTTATTTACCAGTTTATATGCACAAGGTAGATATGTATATATATATACATACATATAAATCCATTATACATTTCAATTATAATTAAAGAAAATTATTGCATAACAGGCGCAAAAGCAGCTCGTATGAAATGGAACAAAATGTACTTCATTAAAATATGAAAAAAACAGAACTAACTGCCCCCCCCCCTCTTCCCCGCTACAAAAAACCTTATAGGTTTCGAAACACAAGTCCATCCTGCATTCAAAGCCAATGCAAAAACTTAAAAAAAACTTTTTGAAAAAATTTGACTTTAAGATGTAAATTGACATGTAAATATTGCAACTTAAATCACATTAAAAAGTAAACAAAGCAATTAAAATGTGATATAAACAGTACAAAATTAATTAAATTCAATGAATAATTATATTGTAGTGTATATGAATGCAGAACAATCAGCGTACACCCATACCTACAAGAAAAACATAGTGGCAAAATATACAAAAGATAATTGGCAATATATATGTGTGTATACTGTATATATATATATATATATATATATATATGACATTAAAAAAACATTACAAATTACCATCAAACATAATAAATAAATAAATAAATAAAATGAGCAGAAAAAGAAAAATGGATATTTGTAAAACTTAGACAGAATCTTCAGGTCCCAAATGCCTAAAGTTCCACAAATAAAGTGTGTGGTTTGATCTTCATATTAGCCATAAAAATGCTAAAGAATAGGAATTTGGGACTACCAACACACAAAAAATAGAGAAACAAACTGTGCAAAACAAACAAGTTAAAATAAAAACAGGATTAAAAAATGAAATACACATTACCATATTGAAAGCATTGCTGACTTAGAAAGAGGCAATATTAAATACAAGTAAAGGAAATTATATGCACATGCTGCCAAAAAACTTTTTTTTAATGTTGATGGACCAAGGAGTAATAATGTACAATATGGTCAAGCATATTCCTCAATATATGTGACCAGCGCCCTTGTGTATATATATATATATATATATATATTTTGCAAATTAGCTTCATTTTAAGCAGAGGTGCCAAGCTCCCACTAATCTAGCTCCCATAATACGTGGATTAATTTGACCCAGTTTAACAACGTTTCGAACCAGAAAATATATTTGATGAATCTTTATTTATTTAATTCCAGTTTTCTATGTGGAACTTATTTAATTTCATCTGCGAAAAAAAATTCTGGTGCAAAATGTAATAAACCAGGGTAAATTAACCCACATATTACGGAGGATTAGTGCAACTTGGCACCTCTGCTTTAACATATGTTTTGTAGTATAACGATTAATGTGTAATTTTATTACATGCCATCTTCATTTAGAAATTTGTTAATACTTTTTTATGAACTTGTAGGATACATTTTAATTCAAAGGTATTTTATATATATGTGCGTGTGTGGGTATAATAAATTCTCGTTAACTCGACATCTCACAGGATGTCACTGCAGAACTGATACTGCAAAACGGTTTATTTTCTGTGAAAACTTTTTTTATTATTTGAGGGAGGTTCTGCATACTTTCAACACCCGATGTCTCATAATTATGCGATCACAACTCTCTACAATTTTCCAAGATATTAAATCTGCTATCTAAACTAATACTTATTATGCGATAGTGGACTTGAATTTAGTTTGAACTATTAACTGTTCGCATAAACACTTTATTAATTGTTAATAATCCTAATCGTTAAATTTTTTCGAAAATAAGTATTTGAGACCTACCATAAGTGTTCTATTCCCCTGGAAGGATTATCCTTTAGTAAAATTTAATTAATATAAAAAAATAAAATTTTGAAATTCTTTTCAATACACTACACATTTCATGATTACACTTTTATTAAAAAAAATGTCTCGAAAAAATGTATTTTATTTTTTTTCTTCTAGAAAAAATAAATTTTTACCTTTTTAGGTGTTTTCCTAATTATATAAATACGTAAGCACCTATACTCGTTGTCTGCCTGTCCGTCTGTCCGCATATAACAGTGCAAAAACTACCCAACTGAATGGTTTGAAATTTAATATATAGAATCGTTACAGAATTGTGTCGAGTCATTTCAAATTTTATGAAAATCGAATCAAAACTTAAAAATATATTAATAAAAGTTTTCTTTATTCTATTAAATCTTATCATACGAAACCAGTGACTGAGAGGTTCTGCTCTCGAAGCTGGTAGACGGGAGGTGCTAGGTTCGATCCCAATCGCGCCCGTCGGCCTAATTGTTCGGAGTTTTCTTCGAGTCATGGATTTCCATGCGTAAATACGGGTTAGGTTCCCTAAGAAAGACCCCCCACGAAGGGCACTCCCCCCTCGGGCCTATATCCCTAGTGTAGATAATCGACAGTCAAAAATCAACCAATCAACCAACTTATTATAAGAAATTAATCCAATGATATCTCATGATAGGTAATGGTTCTAGGTTGCCATGGTGATCAGGGATGTAGTGGAGGGTATACGTCGTATACCTTCTGAATTTTTTAAAGGAGCACCGTATACCCTCTGTTTCTCAAGAAAGCTATAGTATATACACAGGGTATAGTGTATAGGTAGGTATAGGATATATTGTATAGAGTATAGTATATGCACACTAGGGTATACACACTAGCCCTCTGCCTTGAGCGTATACCCTGTGGCAGATTTTATCTGCAACATATCAGTTTCACCACCCCGTTTTTCAAAATCTACTTTAAACAAGTAAATTCACTATAGCAATTCTTTTTTCCTAAAACAATTCATAGTTCTACATTCATTCATTTATTTTTTTCCTTTCTCCTTTCACAAGGAACTTTACTCAACACATATAAAGATTTATAGTTTCATATTTTTTTTTCTACATATTCAAAATTCTCATTCTCTCATATTTATTTTTTTTCCATTCCTAACGGCCCCACCAGTGGCCGAGAGGTTCTGCTCTCGAAGCTGGTAGACAGGAAGTGCTGGGTTCGAACCCAATCGCGCCCGTAGGCCTAATCGTTCGGAGTTTTCTTGGTTTTCTTCGAACCTTGGATTTCCAAGCGTTAATACGGGTTAGGTTCCCTTAGAAAGACCCCCACGAAGGGCACTCCCCCCCTTTGGGCCTATATCCCTCGTGTTGATAATTGGCCGTCATAAACACAACCAACCAACCAACCAACCATTCCTAACGGTTTTTATTTAAAAGCAATCACGATCACATTTAACTCCGTACATCTGCACTTTCTTTTAACCGTTCATTTTCTTTAACGTATTTTATCTGCGCTATAAATAAACCACTCTCATTTCCTATTAGAGCTTGACCGGTAAAAAAATGAAATAAAGAAAAAATGTATTTATTGGAATTGCAGTTTTAAATTATATTTTCATTTATCGTTATGCTTTCTACATTTCACATACATTTATTAAAGATTACTTAATCACATTTAGCTGAAATCTGTTGTTAATGTAAACAAAAACGAGACTATATGTCGCACTTAGTCTTGAAACATGTAGGGTTGCTTCACATCCTGTGGGTGCGCCGAGAGGTTGGGCTGCCACGTTATTTGTCTGCTAATCCTGCAGCCAATCCTTTGTCTCTATAATATCGGCATCAAAAACTTGATTAGTTGGCGATAATACAATATGCCAAGGCATGTGATTTCAGTACGCATTAGCCAGAGTTCGCTCCCGACCACCCTGCTCGAAGGTCCGCAAAAAGGACCGCTGTTGTTTTCTTTTTCCTTTTGTGACGTTGCGTAGCAGTTTGTCATGAACGGATATGCTTCTACACATAGATATATATTTAATCTCTGCTTTTATATAGCTTCATATTTGAGGCTCCTTTTTTTGTGAGATGTCTTCCTTCGTATTGAAAAATGAATAAAAACTGATTGTGCTTACATCCATATGTTGGAGTTTTTTTAACCACCATTTCAGCGAACCCGAGAACCACCAGATGTCCCTATCTTTACCATATACCCTCTGCTTAAAGCGTATACCGTCTGTTTATTTTACGACTACACCACTGATGGTGATGACTTCCTATTTAAGATGGTGTCCTATTATTTCCGTATTACTTCATTTAATATGTTTAATAATCGTAAAAAAATTTGTGTTCATGCATTTTTGCATAAGAGTGTAACAGCTGTTGCACCAAGATCTGAATATTTATAAAACTAGTTATAGTACGAACGCACCTCATTTGCCACGTTTGACGTACAATTTCCGACTAGTTAACACTTTCCAACATAGTTGAAAAGTATTTATGAATTCGATTTGTCCCTCTGCCGTCTGCGCGTGCTCTAACAGGTCGTAAAAATTTTGTAATATAGTAAAGAAAAAAATGTCGAGATTTTTTTTATCAGAAAGATCTCTTATAATGTAAAGACTCATCAACAAAATGAATTTATTGCTATATAAAATTAGGGGTCTCAGGACTCTTAAAATCGGAAAAAATGAAAAATAGAGACCATTTTCAACTTTTAATATCTTAAAATGCATATGATTTAAAAAGCACAATTTTACTATGGATGGAAGGCACAAGTTTGTTCTTTCATTTCATGTATTTAAAAAATTGTGAGATACAGAATTAGTATTTATAGATGGCACCAAACTGTCAGATATTTGCACTGAAAAAAATGTGTACTCAAAATTGAGGAAAATGTACTCAATTTTAAATACATGACATACTCAAAATAGCTCCGATCCAAATGTACTCAAAATTGAGAAACACATGTACTCATATTTTTGATCCCATGGTTGTGTTTAAATATGAATCGTTATGTACTGCCCCCCTGAACCTACAAGTTAAAGTAAAAATGTGCTAACATTTATTTTTCGTTCTAAATTATTAATAAGAAACGTTTAATTGATTATTTATTAAGAAAAATAGCTAAATTATTAGCAAGATACCCAAATCGAATATTTTTATAATCAGAGCTTTATTTGTAAGCACTTTTAAATTATTTTAAATACTGTTAATATTTTAATCATCATTGACATCTTTTATGCCACCATAAATGAAATAAACCATTACAGGGTACAAAATTATCGTTTTGTTTGAGTTTGATAACATGCGATGTTTCAAAATTGAGAAAACATATGTTCATTATTGATCCAAACATACTCATTTCGATATGAGCACATCGATTTACTCATTTTTGAGTACTTCATTTTTTTCAGTGTGACGAGTAGAAAATTGTTATAGCTTACACGCACGATTACGAAATAAATATTGCAACTAGAATGCAAATTTTGGTGCCTACTTATTCAATAATTACCCTGAACCTAAATAAATTTGTATTTAAAGCATTTTTCTATTTTTAATACAAAGCTGTATTTAACTAATACAAAATTTTCAAAATTTCAACAACATAATCACCTAAAAAAAAAATTATTTTTTTTGAACAATAAAAGGGAAATTTTAGGTTCAGTTTGTACAGATGAACATGAAACGTATGTTTTGAAAATTTTATGAAAAAATATTTAGAAGTTTTTGAGATATCGTGCGCGTTATGCCCAAAAACGTCATTTGGAGAAAAATGACTTCAAATTTTCGGAAAGGCCGCTTCAGCTATTGAGCGGGTAGCCATAACTTTTGTTCTAATGATAATTTCAAGGAAACAATTATATTAAAATGTTCAGAAAAGATAGTAGTTTAACATCTAAAAAAATTAAAATTTCGAAAATTTGGAAGCTTTAAGAGTTCTGAGACCCCTTAAACTGAGCAATAAATTGAAAAATTGTATTATATGTGACCACATCATTTTAGCTCCCATTAACCCTTTATCTACTGACGGTATTTATAAGTACCATTAAAATAACTTATAAACTTCATTTAATACATCGATTAGTTATAATACAGTTTACATTGAGTTACAGGTACATTACTTTATCTTATTCCAAAAGCATTATTGGTTACACAAAACAAAAATATTTTTAAAAGGATGATTTATTTTGCCTTTCCATCTTTTCAGCTTTCTTGGCGTTGGGGCGGGGGAGGATTTTTCAATTCGGAACTATTTCTAGATTTCTGTTGTAAGAAAATTATATTTGTACATTTCCTAATTCTACAACATACTAAAAAAAATATTTAAAATAAAAGATTGGAGTGGGGTTATAAATATTGCACAAAATCCCTATAAATTCAAATTTAATGAATCCTTCTAAATCCTTCAATCCTTCTAAAATCCTCCTAAAATTTATTAAATGATTATGTAAATCTTCTAATTCAGTTTAAAAAATTCACAAAAATGCTCTAGAAAATAAAATTTTCATGAATTCATAATTCAATACACAAAGGGTTAAATTGTTGCCGTCAAACGCTTTCATGATATTCCATCTCCGTACAATATTTTTTTGCTCGTTAAACGTAACTTTACGTAAAGCTTTACGTAAAACTCGATACCCAGTTTTTAAAACTGGGCGATCCTTTTTCTCGAAAACCATTCGCCCAATTTCCTTAATTTCTTTTTAGGTGCGTTCGTAATTATATAAATACGTAGCACCTATATAGTCGTCGTTCAGTCCGTCTGTCCGCATATAACTGAGCAAAAACTACCCAACCGAATGGTCTGAAATTTTAAATATATAATTGTTGCAAAATTTTGTCGAGTCATTTCAAATTTTATGAAAATCGGATGTAGAGTTTAATGACAAGGATAGTCAAAATTTTTCCGTTACATTACGGCCAATGGGAATAAATTATTGCAAGTGCATTTTAATGATGTTACAGCCTTCCGAATGGTCTGAAATTTTTAATATATAATTGTTGCAAAATTTTGTCGAGTCATTTCAAATTGTACGGTAATCGGATGTATAGTTTAATTACAGGGAGAGTCAAAAGTTTTCCGTTATATTACGGCCAATGGGAAAAAATTATTTCAAGTGCATTTTAATGATGTTACAGCCTTTCGAACAGAATGAAATTGATAGGCACTTATTAAGTGCACTAAAATATATATTCATTACAATATGCTGTGCAAAAAATATTTATAAAACTAGTTATCGTACAAACGCACCTCATTTGCCACGTTTAACGAGCAATTTCCAGCGTGTTAAAAAGAAAGAAAGTTTCTTAGCGTTTTTTCTGAAGCTTATATAACTATAGAGTAAAAATTTTTTAGTTAATTACTGTTCCAAGATCGAAAAAAAGAATACCCTTTTTGTTGAAATGACTGCCATTTTATTAAAAACTAACTTTTAAAACAAAATGTTAGTGTAAGCTTCAAAGAATTTAATGTCCTCTCAATAATTTGGCGACCTAATTTGTTTCAGATGCTTGTGACCGGCGAAAAATGGTCACCCGTTTAGAAAGTCACGGCACGCACCTGCAGGTACTCCATACGCGCATTAATACGCACATGGCGTATTAATATATTTTTTCCGCACAAAAATTTAAATATATAAGTGAAATGTCAATAAATATAATGCGAAAAGTTCGAAGGTGATTTTTATTTTTATTTATTTATTTATTTATTTTTTGTAACCAACAGCAACAACGAAAAAACCTGTAAAAATAACGTGAGTTTTAGGCCAAATAAGTAAAACCTCCTCTTAAGGAGGCTGATCACTCAGCTTCCGATTTCCCTTCACTAATGCAAAGTCTATGGGCATTTGATGCATTCTTATATTCAAAATATCTCCTCGTGAAATTAATATTTTTAACTTCTATTTTTTGTGTACACTTCCTAAAATATCTCTCTTTCTTCCTTAGTTCTCAAAATTTTTCTAAAATATGGACTTAATTTTATAGGAAGTGTTAAGATCTTACTCACAGTTCGCCCGCTTTTAACACATAAAATATTAAATTCAGCATAGATTTTAGGAATATTTTGAAAACTAAGAAAAAAAGAGACATCCTTTAAGAAGACTACACAGAAAAAAAAAAAAAAACATGTTTAAAATATGAATTTTCTTGAGAAGACTTAACATTATGGAGGAGAATTCCGAAACTGAATGACCAGCACCCTTAAGTCTATGGACTTTTGATGCATTCGTATATTAAAATATCTTCTCGGGAAATTCATATTTTAAACATCTTTTTTCTGTATACTCTTTTTAAAGGACGTCTCTTTTTTTCTTAGTTTTCAAAATATTCCTAAAATCTATGCTGAATTTAATATTTTATGTGTTAAAAGCGGGCGAACTGTGAATAAGATTAACACTTCCTATAAAATTAAGTCCATATTTTAGAAAAATTTTGAGAACTAAGGAAAAAAGGGAGATACTTTAGGAAGTGTACACAAAAAATAGAAGTTAAAAATATTAATTTCCCGAGGAGATATTTTAAATATGTGAGTGCGTATAATGCCCATAGACTTTACATTAGTGAGGGGAAATCGGGAGCTGAGTGACCAGCCCCCTTAAATAAGATTTCTTTATCTTGGTAATCGTTAAATAGTTGAAACACAACATCCAAAAGTATGTTAAAAATACTTTGTTTCTCCTCTGATGTTATTCACTCAGACCTTGAAAATAAGAAAAATTAGGTGGCGACCTACAATACCTTGGGTCACTCTTTTCCTAATGGCGGTAGGCATAATCAGAGCGCAACAGAGAGTGTCAAATATAGACAATGCCGCCTCCCTCTTACTTCATCCCACAACATCAATCGCAGCTCATAAAGCATGTCTGCTTGGTTTCGGCAACACCGAAGTCCTATCCACAGTGGCATTTTCATTGCGCTCCTAAATGTATTTTGTGGTTTTCAGTGAAAGTGGGTTTTCCTCAAGGTCATTTCATTTAGTAACGGACCAGTGAATTTCGCTCAAGCGATTCACCACACCACCGCTATCTTGTGAACGCAATGCATCGATATTTTGTTTATAAGGAGAGGTTAAATGACGAAAAATGGTTGTAAAATTGTAAATAAGTATATGTAATATTTTACTTGAATGGAATTTTAGAACTAATTTTGCTAGTATTTTTTTTTTAAGGACTAGGGGCTCTGCCCCCTACGAGCTACGCTCGCCAACCCCCGTTCAGGCACGGCAGACTCTAAAAGTACGCTAATTTGATCGGCTTTAAAAAGATTTCGGAAGATTGAATTATAATTTAAAAAACAGTGGCGATTTCCCTATAAACGGATTTCTATTCATTTCTCTTTGACTGGGGAATTTTAATTCCAAATCAGCTGCTGTTAAAAGATACAATGGCTGTTTTCGTCTTTGATTAAATAAAATCAGCTAAACATTTCAAAACAAGCTAATATAAAATGAATTAAGTAAACAGAGTCTTTGTCTCCCGGTATTTTTTAACAAAGCGAAAAGATAGTTCTTTTAAATAAGACATTTTAAATGTATAGTTTTTAATCTGACGTAATTTTCACCAAACTTTTCTTTCCCATTCTAATATTCACGTGAAAATATTTTTGTTAGAAATGAAATATTATTTGCGCTTTCCTAACAAAAATAGTTGAAAAGATCATCTCAAAATATCAGATCAATGTCTTGCGCAATTTTT
The DNA here is from genome assembly GCA_963932465.1 of Maratus speciosus. Taxonomy (NCBI): domain Eukaryota; kingdom Metazoa; phylum Arthropoda; class Arachnida; order Araneae; family Salticidae; genus Maratus; species Maratus speciosus. The sequence continues at coordinate 625,845,560 of OZ010789.1, read as the reverse complement.
AAATTTAAACTGTTTTGCAATATTATTTTTTGTTCATTTTATGTAATAAGTGTAATGTGGCGTAAATGTGACGAAATTTCTTCTATTTAAGACGTCTTACGCATGCTAATGAATTTATTATTTTACAATATTCTTTTTCTTTTAAAATTCACGTGTAAATATAGTTTTTATGACGTAATTTTCAATAAGTTCCTGCTTTTTATACTTAATTATTTAATTCTAATTTGAAGATTTTTTTCTGTTAATAATAGTCACGTGCAAATAAATTTTAGGTAGCTTTCTTTACAAAAAGCTACCTATTGCAGCCGTTCGGAGGAAAGCGATTTCAAAAAATTTTGGTATATTTTCATCGATCATGACCCCCAGACCCCGAAACCACCCTCCGTTCAAAATTGATATATATATATATATATATATATATATATATATATATCTGACCTATGTCACACTGTAACTCTCGTATTTATGAACCGATTTGGATGTAATTCGGTGTGTACATAGTACATACCAATGTCTCGACCGAGTTCGTTGGCCAGCTTCATCCGCCATATTGTTTCAAAATGGCGGCCATTTAAATTTTTAAAAAAAATTTAAAATTTAAAATGTGGTACCAAAAAATTGAAAATGGAAAAATATTTTTTTTAATGTATTTGACCTTTATACAAAGACTCCGTAGCAGTTTTTGTTTCGTCTATATCTTAAAAAATGGCTGAGTTATAGCATTTTGAATTTCTAGCGAAGCTGACATTTTGAAACGTCCTGAATTTTGTCACGCGATAAAAGGCGTATTTATGAACCGATTTAGATGTAACTTCGTTTATACATACTACAGACCAATATCTCGACCGAGTTCGTTGGCCAGCTTCATCCACCATTTTGTTTAAAAATGGCGGCCATTTAAAATTTTAAGAAAAATTTAAATTTGAAATGTGGTACCAAAAAATTGAAAATTGAAAAAAATATTTTTTCTTATGTGTTTGACCTCGATAAAAAGATTCGGGAGAAGTTTTTGTTTCGTCTATATCTTAAAAAATGGCTGAGTTATAGCCTTTTGAATTTCTAGCGAAGCTGACATTTTGAAACGTCCTGAATTTTGTAACGCGATAAAAGGCGTATTTATGAACCGATTTAGATGTAACTTCGTTTATACATACTACAGACCAATGTCTCGACCGAGTTCGTTGGCCAGCTTCATCCGCCATTTTGTTTCGAAATGGCGGCCATTTAAAAATTTAAAAAAAAATTTTAATTTAAAATGTGGTACCAAAAAATTGAAAATTGAAAAAAATATTTTTACTTATGTGTTTGACCTCGATAAAAAGATTCAGGAGAAGTTTTTGTTTCGTCTATATCTTTAAAAATGGCTGAGTTATAGCATTTTGAATTTCTAGCGTGGCTGACATTTTGAAACGCCCTGATTTTTGTCACGCGATAACAGGCGTATTTATGAACCGATTTGAATGTAACTTGGTCTGTACATAGTACATACCAATGTTTCGACCGAGTTTGTTGGCCAGCTTCATTCGCCATCTTGTTTCAAAAGGGTTGCCATTAAAAAAAAAATGTAATTTAAAATTTAAAATGAGGTATTAAAAAATTGGAAATTGAAAAAGATTTTTTTTATGTGTTTGGCCTTGATACAAAGATTCTGGAGCAGTTTTTGCTTCTGAAAATTTGTTCTTTTGTTTATATCTTAAAAAGTGGTTGAATTATAGCACTTTGAATTTCTATCATGGCTAACACTTTGAAACGATCTTGTATTTGTCTCGCGATACCACACGTATTCGCCTATTTCGATGGAAGAAGGCATGTGGATAGTATACATCAATATCTCGACCAAGTTCGCTGGCCAGCTTCATCAGCCATCTTGTTTCAAAATGGCGGCCATCAAATTAAAAAAATATGTATTTAAAGTGAGGTGAAAAAAAAAAAATAGAAATTGAAAAAGGTTTCTTCCTTAAGTATTTGACCTTGATATAAGGATTCAGGAGCATTTTTTGTTTGTCTTTATCTTAAAAAATGGCTCAGATATAGCAGTTTCAATTTCTAACGTGGGTGACATTTTGAAAAATCTGATTTTTTGCCTGCGACAGCACTCGTATGTATCAACCGATTCCGATGTGAGTGAACATGTGCACAGCAATTACTAAGGTCTCGACCAAGTTCACTGGTTAGCCTCATCCACCATGTTGTCTTAAAATGCAGGCACTTTAAGAAATCGCCGAATTTGGCAGCGAAATATAAGTTACTTTAAATAGAAGCAGCTTGGATAAAGCTGACTAATTTTGCGAAATTCTCATTCATAATGATTTAGTATTGATAAAAATTAGTATTGAATCTCCTACATTCGGTTTCCACTTAATTGAGCTTCGTGTGTTTGAATAATATAAGTTGGTTTTTTAAAAATAAGGAATATGAAAGCTACCTCTTCCTCCCGGCACTGGCCGGAAGGACTTTTTAATTTGAAGCAAACATTATTGTTTGCGCTGTTTATACAGTTGGCAACAGTTTAAATTAATACCATTGTCTAAAATATGTAAAAAATATCTCTCGAAATGCTGAAATTTTGAATTTTAAAGAAATAAAACCTCAAAAAATGAGTCAAATAAAAAAATGAATGTAGTCTGCACATCGGGAACTTCTAACGTATAAAATGATCTAAAAATAATTAAATTCCCATGAATAGTTTTTCCTCCTATAAAACTTTTTTAATGGAACGGTTTTCTCCATCTTCAGCATTAAATATCTCTTAAAATAATTCTTCGATTTGAAAACTGTCTGCATCAGCTTGTTTATCAAACATTTCTGTATAACACCACCGATTTTCTTATTTTTGTATGCAATATTTTTCTTACTATTAACGAAGAAAGACTTCCGGTCACAAGAAAATCAAAACCGGCGGCGGTGACAGCGTTAGCAACTTTTTTTAGAATAGAGAGATAATCTGAATGATAAAACATATAGTTGAAGAATAAATTATATTGGTGATTCCTTTCTTCTGCTTTCAATCACTAGAAAAACCCTTGAAATAGCACTCCAAGTGCTCTACCATTTAAGCTTCGAGGACGATACCCAGCTTAGCATCTCTCACTTGCATATGTTGGTAAGTCTGCAACTGGAGCACAAGGCGGCACTTGGAGCACTATTCCAAGGGTTCCGAGTTCAATTCCCGCCTTGGACATTTTTCACTCTGTTGGTTCTACGCTTAGTTAGCAATATGATAAATCACGTATTAAATATGCATTCTAAAATCGTTGTAAATTACGATTTCTATAGAATTTTGCATATTTGATAATTAACTAATCCCACATCCATTTCAAAATATTTCAACAACTACGCGTGCAAGCTCGGGTTTCCCTAGAACCTATTTAAGAGGCATTCTCACAATTCTTTGACTTTTATGTCCCTGAATAATAATTTTTATTTTAGCACATCTTTTTGTGTTCTTTTTATTTCATATATTGGGGAATATCCCATTGCATGATTGCATAATAATATTAACGAGATAAATAAGTTTTGAACGATGTTGGGGGTCCAAATACCACGAAAACTCCTATACCGCCCCGTGTTCCTGATGCTGATTTTTAAGTTTGGAGCTATCTGTATAAAATTGTTTCAATAAAAATAATTCGATGTAATTTTTTTCCGAAACTGGAACTATTGTTTTATATAAATATGTAGCAAAAAATTAACCTGCACACATTTTTAGGGTTGTTATTATTTTTTAAACTCTGTCCCTGGGTTTTAGACTCCTTACCGTCCCTCTTCTAAAATTATACAGAAAATCTCTTCAGATGCAGCCACAGAATTTTTTTCATGTTTTTTCTCATGCAGAAGTTTGCTATAGAAAGAATGTCTAAAATTCTTTGATAGGAAATTTACTGCAGAATTTAAATCAGCATTTAAATATCAATTTCAAGCATCGTGGCTTTATTGGTAGTCTTACCGTCCCCAAGGTTTATTCCTGCACTTTTCGAGGCAAATTAAATTTTTTTTAATGTAATTCAATACAAATAACTGTTTCTAAAAATCAATGAACATTGTGGCTACCACATAGCCTTAACATGATTTGCCTAAAATAGGTGGTAATTTTCCTTACCGTTCCATCCTTACCGTCCCTTTTTTTCCCCATTTCGTCCCTTTTTTACCGTTCCCTTTTTTTTACCTTATCGTCCCTTCTTTAACACCCCTTTAAGACAATGTTATACGAAAATTTTGTACTAAAAATACTACATTGTTATTATTTCTTATTTGAATGCCTTGCGGGTACTATGCAAATTCATTATAAGTAAAAATTTTGAAGAAAATAAAAAGTTTTAGTGGTAAAATGGTAAGGAAAATTAAACTCGCAAGTTTAACTTAAACCTCAGTTAAATAAAAAAAATTTCGCTGCTAACCATTTTTTCTTTATTTTGAATCATTACGGCATTCGTCTATCAGACTAAAATGTTATTTTAGCAAGTTTAATTTCTCCAGTTTTTTATTCCCGAAAGTCAAAAGATTGTGAGAATGCCCCATATATTAAAGAGTAGCCACTTCTGAATACTTTAAAATAAACCACATGAAGAAATTTCCATCTCCAAGGAATATTTTCAGAGAACTTTAAAGTCATTTTTCTCAAAACATGCTTTTGATATTGTGCGTAAGGTAGTTAAAAAACTTTTCAACGTTTTTCATGATATTTTCCGGATATAGAATATGTTCTATAAGGAGAGCATAAATTTTCACCTTTTTTGTGAAACTCTTTTCTTGGCCTATTTCTATAAGTAAAAAATGTACAGTAGATTCCTCAAATCTGCAATTCTAAAATCCACAAACGCTAAAATCCGCACATCATCACAGATGTAAACTTGTCGTTGGGGGCCACCGTATTACTTACCCTTCATGGATATGCATAATATAAATTATGAAAATAAATCATGTGTAAACTATTTGTAAAATGCATTGAAATTCCAAAATAAAATTTAAACGTATTTGTTGTTAATTTGTTCGTCAGATGGGGTGTTTAAAATCGTGGCTTGGTGACGTCATAAACTTTAAATGCTCTATTACTGAATTGCGTAAAAGAAACATCCTTATAACTCCTAAAATAGTAATCACATTAACTAACAGTTTACTGCGTCAGATTAAGCGCCTCATTTTAAATTAAAATATATATTTGAATTGAAATTTGAATGAAATACAGTGTCGTGAAAAATCGAAGAGTGTAGAAAATACGATTACAAATATATTGGCAACTAATTATCTAATAGACTTCATTCCTTATGCACTCCACCAGTGGTTGAGAGGTTCTGCTCTCGAAGCTGGTAGACGGGAGGTGCTGGGTTCGAACCCAATCGCGCCCTTCGGCCTAACCGTTTCGGAGTTTTCGTGGTTTTCTTCAAAACCTTGGATTTTCCATGCGGGTTAGGTTCCCTTAGAAAGACCCCCACGGAGGGCACTTCCCCTTGGGCCCATATCCCTCGAGTAGATAATCGGCCGTCAAAAATCAACCCAACCCAACTCATTCCTTATGCAAAATTTATGTTTTTTTATTGTCTTTTATATTCTCTCCTTAAAATGAACAATTTCGAAATTTTTTATATACCTTTTATCAGAACGAATATTTCGAGAGTACGAAAAAAATATTTCCGGATAATCGAGATTACTGAAATTCAAGAGGCTTCTTTTCATTATTACATACTAAGTACACACCAAATTTCAAGTCTGTATCTTAATTTATTCCGGAGATAGCGTGTTTACAGACACACAGGCAGACTGAAGGTATTTTTTTTTTTCTTCTAAAAGTATGTTTTTCGGAATCTCCAATGTCTGAAAATGTGTAAATCCGTCAATTTTTTTTTTCGATTTTTAAAACGGTTGCAAGATTTACCCTATACTACATATGATGGGTAAGTAACAAAACTTTCAGTTCAGATCTAGGGAAAAATAGACTTTCTTATTGTTATATCATTCTGCATGTATTTTAATATGTAAGCTCGTTAATACAGTGCTCAGCTAAAGTTTAGACAATGATCTATTATGCTTCTGTGCTGAGAAGTATGTAACGAATCGTTGTAATTCAACTGTCATATATTACTGGGGACTTATCCTTCATACACAAACAATAAATTTTAATTTATACACTTTACATAATATATAATGACAAAAAAACGAATTTAACATTGTTGCAAAAGTATAGACAATCTGTCTGTTAACAGAAAAATATCCATAAATTAAAATCGAACTGCACCTACATTGTCTGCTATTAATGCAAAAATGTGACTTTCCATCGAAGAAACTAAATCCTGCATCACTTGGGGGTCTATTTCGTGCCAAACACGTTCAACATCTGATGGAAGTTCATTTACAGAGGAGTATTGTTAAAAAATTGCATAAACCGTATGAGATATGATGCCACAAAAGTTTTCGATTGGGTTCAGATCAGGGCTACACGCGGGCCAGTCGAAAACAGTAATATTTTGAGAGTTAAACCAATTTTTTGATTTGTATGCTACATGAATAGAAGCATTATCTTGCTCAAATACATACTTTGGAAGAGATAAAAGTTCACCAAATGGCTGTAAATAGATTTCCAATGTATGTATGTAGTCTTACGTACCTTGGCGACCACTGAGAAACTCCGGAGATACTTGAGAATTAAAACAAAGTGAGGCCCAAGTCATCAACCCTTTCGAGGGCAAAGGACACATAATTTTAATTAAAAAAATGGCAAGAATATTTAATTAAAATTTTCCTTTTATAATATACGTGAAAATAAGCAATTTCATATTTTCTAATAACTTCGTTTGTAAATTCTGGTATCAGTCCATTATTTCATCCGTTTATAAAAAGAATTACTCCGCGACAGGAAAGGGGTCAATTTGTTGTGAGATTTCAAGGCTGGTGGTTTTATCATTTTCATGTAAACTAATTTACATCTTTCTTTAATGCATCTACGAAATTATCCGTTGGCACAGAAAGCTCTAACTCACTTTTAATGCGATTAGCAGTCATCATTTGTCTAGATGCCAGTTTACGGATCCTTCATCTCGTTTTCTGGCCACACGATTCCTTCCAGATCTATGTTTTGCTTTGAAAGAGTCACCCTTAGACAGTACTTAATAGACAGACTTCTTTGGCCGATTGAAAGTAGCTGAAATTTCCGCAACAGTCTTTCCTTTCGATTTCAGCTTCCGTGCTTTAATTAGTTCATCTGACTGAAAATTTCTTGCTCGCGCATCTTCACTAACCGATGCTATCGCGAGGTGCACTTAAATACTTCATGATGTGACGTCATAAGTTTGAAATATGCGGTTTTCGGTGAACAATATCCAAAAAATCACAAAAGTGTCTAAACGTTTGCAATATGCAAATTTCACTTTTTTCAGTTAAATGAAATAATATCCTACATTAAAACCGTTATTTCTGTCCTAAAACGTTTAAAATATATTTAAAAATAAGTACAGTCATTTGTATAACCCAAGTGTTCGTATTTTTTATTTAAAGGTTAAAAATCACCAGTGTCTAAACTTTTGCTGAGGAGTGTATGACTGAAATGATGCTTTTTCGTGAAGGAAGTATAAATTTATTTCTGAAAAATTCAAGATTTTGCTTATATCACTGGTGATCACAATCTTTTTACCAAATATGTATTAATCAAGCTTTTTTGGTTATTACATCTGGCTAAACCTGGAGTAACATTTTCTTATTTTACGATTTTGATTCGAATTAGTACTATACCTTTATGAGGCAAGTTTCGTTGAATAATTCAAGATATTTATCTCATCTTTATTGCGTATGTTTAATGATGCATTATTAATTGTTTACCTGGCTTTTACTTTTAATAATTTCATTATTTTTAAAATGATCTGAATTTTTATTACTTTACTTAATTATTTTAATATTTCACTATATTGTAAGCATTCACCATAATTTTGATTGCATTATTACATTCAAATTATTCTTTAAAAAATGTAAACAAAGCAATGATCAAAAATGCACAAAATTCTAAAACCTGCACAACCTGTGGTCCAAACTATGTGGTCTACTGTATTAAGTTCAGTGTAAGCACAAGACCCTCAAGCATAATTAGATACCGATATATATATACAGGGTGTCCGGTCTCAACGGTGTCCAATGGCTAATTCCTAAACAGTTAGTCATAGACATGTAGTTCCAATTACAAAAATGTTTTAAATCAGGTAAAGAAATATTTTAAAAGCGATTTGGGTCAATAAAAACATTTCTTAAAAAATTACGAAATTTAAATTTTTATACGGTCCCCCGGTCCTACAAGTTATATTTAGTAAAATTTTCCTATTACACTGACAAGTAAGACAAAAAAAGTCCCATTCATATAACACTAAATTTGAGCGAATTATGAAACTTTAAAAATGTATGACTTATGCCACTTTTCTGCTCTGAAAACAAATGAGTTCGGCTTGGCTTTGAGGGATCACATACCAAGTGCTTAAAGTATTCGAAGATCTTATTTCATGTGTATCTGCGCTTTGAAAAAAATCGTACAAGTATTAGGATTAAGTTAACATTTATTAAGTTTCAGATTGGCTAAAATAACATACGTTTTATTTTGTCAGGATTTGAGAATGCTTCTTTTATGATTTCTTTTAACAAAAATTATGTTATTTTTATAAATTTTTATGTTACTTCAACGATCGCATGTATATTTTTCCAGTTCAAAATTTGTACTGGAACTTTAACTTAGTTTCAAATATCCGATCGAGATTACATTTTACATACTGGCGCAAATCCAATAACAATCTAATATTATTATGATTTTCAATGGTTACTATTTATACTTATTTTACAGGATAACACAAAAAATTTCGGATACATTACCGCCAAGAAGTTTAAGGAAATGTTTTAGATTAGATAATACAAGACTGCAATTGCTGGGTTTTTTAACTTTTATGTATTTTTTAATACTGAATCCGAAAATTACCTTAATTTTTAACCATCATGTCAGGATATTTCGCAAATCATAAACTGTCGAATTTAAAGAATAACAAAAATCGGATACTATAAAGTAGAGGAGATGGTTGTGTGTTTACCCGACTGTCAAGAAGGGTTATGTGTTTCACACGTATCTGGGTATGTGGATTTCTTTATACCCTCGAAACATCCTAACGGCTGGAATAAGGACTCTATTGATTCGTCTTAACCGCCCAATGGTTATAGGCTAGGTTTTGCTTTTATAAATTCAAAATGGCGGCCGTAAAATACAAAATGGCGGTAGACACGAAAAAATAAATCTTTACGCACCTTATTGAGTGGCATATCATTGGATAGGTCTTTCAAAATGAAGACGATGTTTCATTGACTATTTTGCAGTCAGAAGCCCCGTTTAAATATTACACAACCTGGAAGTTGTGTAGGTCGGATCTCTAGCTTTACTTCAACTCTAACCTTCATAGACATCCATAGGCCTCTTCAAAACAGTGTTTATAGATAGGAACTTACAATTAAACACAACTTAAAAGTCATCAATACAAGTAAATAAAAAAAATAGGTAAGTAATATAAAAAGTAGTTTAACATTAATGAGGAATAATTAGTTAGTTCGTTTTATACGCAGTCGTGTTTTTTGATTTTTTAAATTTAATTTAACTTTTTATATTTGATTTTTACGTACTTTTTAGCACTGAATCTGAAAATGATCTTCATTTTTAACCATCATGTTAGAATTTTTTTGCAAATCGTAAATGTGTAAGTTAAAATATAGCGAAAATCTCATACTATAAAACATATGTAAACCTTTTTTTATTTTATTTTATTTTATTCAATAATTTATTCGATATTTTTGCTTATTCTGGGATTCTTACAGCTAAACAATTGTGTGGTCCGATGAAATGGGGGAGTTGATTCAATTTTAACTTTGAAATTTTTAACTTTGAACTTTTCACTTTGAAATTTGCAATTTGCGAAAAATCCTGATGTGATGGTTAAAAATGAAGGTCAATTTCGGATTCAGTGGTACAGAATACATATCAGAATCAATTATCAAAATCTAAAAAAATGATATAACCCAATTTTTGCAGGCTAGTGCAATCTAATAATATTTTAAAATACGTGTCATTTTGTAAAGAATTGAGGCTGTTAATTTAGCATCATTTTATTTAACAAGAATTCCGTTTTTTCTTTCTTCTTAAATGTTTATTACAAATTGTATATTTTGCATTAATATGTCAGAATGACGAAAGATTTCAAATTTATATTGCAATGTTAATTTTGCTCTCAACCATTTTTTAATATATCTGACGAAATTATGTTTCGACTAAATTTGTGAATGACCCCCAATTTGCAGCAAAAAATATGCTCCAACTTTAAACAGATATTGCTCGGTCAATTTTAATCGTAGAATAACGGGACTTTTTTTGTATTACTTGTCAGTGTAAAAGGAAAATATAACTAAATATAACTTATAGGACCGTGGGACCGTATAAAAATTTAAATTTCGTAATTTTTTAAGAAATGTTTTTATTGACCCAAATCGCTTTTAAAATATTTCTTTACTTCATTTAAAGCATTTTTGTAATTGAAACTATATGTCTTTGGCTAACGGTTTAGGAATTAGCCATTGGACACCGTTGAGACCGGACACCCTGTATATATATATATATATATTTAACATGCAGAAATTCTTTTGTAGTCATGCGCGCAACCAGTGATTCCAATTTCCTGTTCGAGAAATGTCTAAATGTTTAAAACACCCTATAAAATTAATTTTCCTCAGTATGATCTGAAAAAAAATGTGAAGTGAAAGAAGAAACGTGTATCTATTACTGCCTTTAAAAAATGTGTTTTTGTAATGCATACTTTTTCAGATGTAAAATGACAAAAATGGTCAATTATTTCACTCAAAATCATATATTGAAAATTCTGAAAATTATCGTCGATAGAATAAGCTCGAAATCTGTTTTTCCAAAAGGAAGCAAAACGATGAGGGGTTGTATCCAAATACAGTAGTACGTGCAATATTGTGTACGCTATCTTGGCACTAATCAACAGATATTTGATACAATCCCTCATCTTTTTGCTTCCTTTTGGGAACAACGGATTTCGAGCTCATTCTATCGACGATAATTTTCAGAATTTTCATGCTATTTGAGACTTTCACAAAAGTTGCTCTATATACTTAGCTAATGCATTATGCACATTATATTTTGATTGCATTCGCGCATGCGCAGTGAAACATTTTTTAGTAAACCTGCGCATTTTTCATCCAATTTTTATTATTATTATTATTTTTTTTAATTCTGATTGCAGAGTACTGTGCACAATGTTGTTTGTCATATTTTCTGAAAATAACTTTTTTTTATATTAAGAACTCTGCAAATTATAAGCAAAAAACTTGGCAAAATTTGGGACTGTTTTTATAAAAACCTTAATTTCTCTACGAGTATACATGCTATCCTCATAAAAATGAACACAGTATATTACAATAAGCCACTTATTAATAATCTCGAGTTTGCACGCTTTTGCTACATTAGTTTTTACAGGGTTATCCAAAAGATATTAGTTCTTTTTCAATTTGTTGACGGTCCCCTATGGGCTTTCGGCAAAAAAAAACTTTGCGGAAATATAGGATCTCTACTATATACTGTTTACACACCTGCAGTTTCAGGTTAATTCCTCATGTATTTTTGTAGATATTTAACAAAACGTCTAAGATCGCAAGTGACCGGTCACCTTTGGCCATATAGTGTATTATGGTGTTAAGTTTTTCACCCGCTAAATGAATCTGATGTTCATTTTATTCAAAAGATTCACTAGTTAGTTCTACAACTGGTTTAAAAATTGAGACCTTTTTCAAAAATACGAATCCGAAACACATCATCAAAAAGTTTTTCTTTAGTTGAAAATCTTCTGCGCTAACTTCCATAATTTTTAATAAAAATTTATTAACCTTTATGCTTTTAAGATTTTACATTTCTTTGGTGTAATAGTTTCCCATTATAAGGTTAATTTTCTCATTATTGTTTTCTGAAGGGTTAAATGCGTCTTATTGGTTCTTTTGTTCACCTTAATGTATCCCAGCTCAATACGACTGTGTACTAGCAGCTTCTTTTTGTAGTGTATTTAAGAAGTGCCTTTTTGCGGTATTATGAAACTTTGATATTTTAAGACCTTATTTTTTTATGTTAAAAAAAATATTCAGAAAAAAAAAATCTCAATTAAAAACAAACTTCAAAATAACTTGAGCGTTAAGTTTTAAGACAACGCACATAACTCCCCCATTTAGTTTTTACTGGCGATTTCAAGGAACTAATTTTTTTTTAACCTTTTTAACACTTTCCAACAAAGTTGAAAAGTGTTTATGACTTCGGTTTGTCTGGCCGTCTGGCTGTCTGTCCACGCTCTAACTCTCGTAAATATGCTCGGATCGTTCTGAATTTTTTGGATGTTAGTGACCTCTACCATAGCACGTTCCCTATTGCAAATGAAGTTTGTAGCATGTTTAGTTCATTTACAGGGACAGTCAAAAGTTTTCCGTTACATTACGGCCAATGGGAAAAAATCGTTTCAAATGATTTTTAATGGTGTTACACTCTTTCAATCATAGTAAAATTGATATTCATTTATGAAGCCCACAAAAATATGCATTCTGTTGAATATGCGGTGCAAAGAATAGTTATTGTTCATTTACAGGGCCATACAAAATAATTCCGTTTATAATGGTATAAGGGAAATTGTTTGCGGTGTATTTGAAAAGATTTCAGGTACTATATTGTATCCGAATTACTGTATATTAGTAATGATTGCTCGAAATGCATTTTTAATTAGGATATGCGCTTTTTTAGAGTTTCGTTCATCTGACGAAACCCTATTCGTTTCGCTCCTCTGTCTGTTTGTCCGTCTGTGACAGAGCCCGTCCTCAGAAACTATACATGTTGGAGACTTGAAATTTTGCATACTTATAGCTGAACACCACACATCATACGACAAATCATAAAATTTTGAAAAAGTCGTACATTTAACCCTTTGGGCTCCCACATGTGTATTTTAAACAATTCTTTCTAAGTGGGCCCCTATTTAGGTTGGATACGTGAAATTTTGCATACTTATAGCTGAACACCTCACATCAAACGACAAATCACAAAATTTTGAAAAAGCCATACATTTAACCCTTTGAACTCCGACATGTATATTTTAAACAATACTTTCTAAGTGAGGCACTATTTAGGTTGGAGGCGTGAAATTTTGCATACGTATAGCTGAACACCACATATCATACGACAAATCATAAAATTTTGAAAAAGCCGTACATTTAACCCTTTGGGCTCCCACATGCGTATTTTAAGCAATTCTTTCTAACTGAGCTCCTTATTAAATTGGAGATTTGAAATTTTGCATACTTATAGCAGAACACCTGAAGCCAGGCGACAAATCATAAAATCTTGAAAAAGTCTTACGTTTAACCTTTTGAACTACCACATATGTATTTTAAGCAATTCTTTCTAAGAGAGCCCCTAATTAAGTTGGAGACATGAATTTTTGCATACGTATAGCTGAATACCTCAGACTACACGGCAAATCATAAAATTTTCAAAAAGTCTTATATTATTTACTCCTCCGGGCTCTAATTTGTGTATGTTAAGTAATTTTTCTAACCTCCGCCCTTTGCACCCGGGGAGCACTTTTCCAACTTTTGCCGACACCCCTTTGGCCATTCTTTCATATTATGCACCATAGCCTTACATATTTTAGTTCCACTATTTACCGCCAGGGGCGCCTACTTTTCTCGGGTGCTATCGGCCCAATCCCCTCGACTAATATATCTACGAATAGTATATAAAACGGAGTTTCGTTCGGATAGAGGTTTGTTTAGAATAGAGTGCGCCCCTGTTTGCGAAATGTGGAACTAACAGATTTTTCAAAAGGATAAAGTGTTATGAAAGGAATATTAAACGAAATCCTCTGTGCGATCTGTAATAACACTTACCTACTTGTTCACTATATTTATGCATACTATAAAGTGCGTATAAATGCTATAGTTCATATACAGAGCTACAGAAATGAATTCGTAAAGGTTACTGCGTATGAGCATAAATTGCTTAAAGGTGGGTTTTAAAGGATTTATGCATTTTTACGCTGAACTGAATTTAGTGTACTAAGAAATATTTGTAGAACTAAGACAAAATAATATACAGGGCCACGCAAAGTGTTGGATACATGGCCGTCTATGTGTGATAATTTCTGGAAATGTAATTTCAGTAGTTTTAAGCGTGTTTTAGTTTGAATTAAATTTTAGCTAAATAGTGGCATGTAATAAAGGTATTAGGTAAACTACAGGGATGTACAAAAGTATTCAAGTATGTTTCCATCTATTAGTATAAATTGCTGAAAGATGAATTTAAACCTGTTATGCATTTTCTTGCTGAACTAAATTTTTCCATTACATAGTATATATGTCAAATATATAGATCGAATACAGGGCTGTTCAAAAGAATTGGAATACATATTTGGCTATGGGCGGTAACTGCTGAATTCACATTTTTAAATGTTTACTTAGTTTTCTTATTTACCTTATTTCCCTAAGTAACGAAGTTTTGTTAAAGCTTTCAGGGAGTGTTGGAAAGTGTTTCATAATATATGCTGAACGCATGATTTTTCTTACTGGTTTTATCTAGAATTCAGTTTAACATTGCATGCAATGAATGGCATATGAATGGTTATTTTGTTTAATGGTTTTCACAATACCAATGACATTTGTTTACAAAAAACGTTAATTGACTGGCATCTGAAAATATCATAACATAGTAAATGGAAAAGATTTGCAAGGCCACTCAATCAGACAACATGCAGGTATTTTTCTTTAACTAAACTGAAAGCTGCTATTTGGAACATTCTAACCTGTGATTTCAAGAATTTTTACAAGATTCTGATATTTTACAGTGGAATATGAATATACCATTTTTTTTTATTTACTCCAGCCTTGGGTAACTACCCGGTATATACCAAAAATAAATACCTACCCGTTTTGTATTTATCCAAGGAGTGGACAAAAGTGGTGTATTAAGCGGGATCGCATATTAAATGTCATTTGTTGCAGGAACTGGGCTTATTTACATATCTAATCGTCTATATGACCTTTAGTACTTTCATTTATATGTTTAGAGTTTAAAATTGTGTCTTTCACGTATATTTAGATTAAAATAAAACTGTATCTAGCTTTGACTCGTTTCTTTCTATAGGACTGACTGGAATAAAAACTGAAAATAAATATGGATTCAAATATGGCTTTATTGTCGATTAATACGTTAGATACAAAAATAAAACAATAAAAATAATTTTCCTGCTAGACTAATTTTTTAATACAAAGAAAATATATTGAATCTTTGAAGAACAATCCAGTTATTAAAATCATATTTAGAACTTTTGATAATGAATACTATTATAACCTGTCCTTCATTTTTAATATAATAAGAAAAAACTAACCTTTTTAATTTTTATGTAAAAAATATTGTTAGCACAGCAAAAGGTAAAAAAAAAAAAAAATAAAAAAATAAAAAAATATGTAGAAAGCAAAATAATTATGCAACTGCAGTCAGATTTGTTTAATCTTTACGAGTTTCATTTTTTTGTCTATAACATGCATTATAAAACATAGTAGTGACATAATGTTCATTGAAAACCTCACTAACACAACAGGTATGATTGCCTCTAGTAATAATAATTTTTTATGACATATCCTAGCATTCTGAAATCGTATATCTCTCTTTACTACAGGGCAATTCCACAGAAAATTCTCATTTTGTGTGTGTGTGGGGGGGGGGGAGGGGGGGTGGCGAATAAAATTTATAATATATTTAATTTAAGGGTATGATTGGAAAGCTTGATATTTTTATGTTCTGTAATAAAATCCTAATAAAAAGGCATTGTAAATTACTGTTTACAGACTGAGTTAAGTACCATTATTGTCTTTGTAAAGTCATAATGTTACGTCAGTTACACAATAAAAGTTACGTCAGTTACATGTGTAAATGCCATTTCTTCTTTTTTCTTGATCAGAAATTTATTAAACAAGTTACTGTTATAATTTGTCATTACTTAGTGTTGTTGAGAACATTAAATCACTTTTTTTAACGGGATAGTTTTGATAATGTTTACACTTCAATGAAGGCAGAAAAAATGTTTGTCTATTTTATGTTACATTAGTTACAGAATTTTGAATTGCAATTTTTGGGACTCAAAGAGAGATTGAAATAATCTGCAGGTATTTGGGTATTAAATTCTTAGTAAGAAACATTTTAAATTGTAAAAAGTTGTTCTAGCTTTATTAGAAAATTTTCTACACAGTTTTGAAAACAAAATTCGATGATCAAAAGGAATTCGTATCTCGATCTTTGAGCTCGCGTCTAAAGCGTGATTTTTTTTAGGTGCGTTCGTAATTATATAAATACATAGCACCTATAGTCGTCGTTCGGTCCGTCTGCCTGTCCGTCTGTCCGCATATAACAGAGCAAAAACTACCCAACCGAATGGTCTGAAATTTTAAATATATAATTGTTGCAGAATTTTGTTGAATCATTTCAAATTTTATGAAAATCGGATGTATAGTTTAATAACAGGGAGAGTCAAAAGTTTTCCGTTACGTGACGGCCAATGGGGAAAAAAATATTTCAAGTGCATTTTAATGATGTTACAGCCTTTCGAAGAGAATGAAATTGCTATGCCTTTATGAAGTGCACTAAAATATACATTCAGTACAATATGTGGTGCAAAAAATATTTATAAAACTAGTTTTAGTACGAACGGATCTCATTTGCCACGTTTGACGCGCAATTTCCAACTTGTATCAAAGGGCCGAAAATCTATTGCATATTAAGCGGAACTGCGTAATAAGCGTTCGCGTATTAAATGTGATACTTTTTGATAAGAGCCTTATGGGACAGATAACAGAGCGAAAAAAATCCGCATATTAAGCGGGATCGCATATTAACCGTGAACGTTTTAACCGGATCCGACTGTATATTAAAGAATTTCTGCATAAAAAGTAAACTTTAAACACATAGTATGATTTCCCCCCCCCCCCATTCAGTAAAATTAAACAATTTAAAATTCAATCAGAAATTTAAGTTTTTGTTTAAATATTAGTGGAATATATTGCAACTATCCACATTTTACTAGCTTGTTTATGTCCAATAAAGCCTGGTGAAACAAATAATAATAATAATAAAATAAAAATAAATAAAAAATAAATAAATCAGCAACAACCAATTATGTTTACTTATTAAAAATCTATCAGCGCTAACATTTATAACAAAAGAATTGAAGAATAATTGCCATCATTGTGATAAATGAATGAGATAAACTGTATTTATAACAATATTAATAATAAAATAGGTCTCATTACAAATGTACAACACTTCCGAATGACATACGTTAACTATAACACTTCCGGTCGTTTTTTATAAACTGTGTCACTTTTGAGCTTGTACAGTACCAAGGGGGTCAAGTGTCATTAGTTGTTTTTTAACAAATGTTTTTGAATCACAGACGAGGAAGAATTTAAATCACCGTACCACTGTTTTGATGGAAGAAAAACTTTGACTTTTGAGAGTTCTCCCTTGAGGCCTTTCAGCAAAAGTAGGTATTGAGGAAGTTCCGGCTTAATACCTGTAGTTTCTTTTTATTATTATTTTTCTTTTTCATGATTTGTAGACGTTCATGACTGAAGCTGATTAATTCAGTATGCAAGTAATCACTTTTAACTGATCATATTACCGTCAGAGAAGGTTGAATCATAAAGAAAAAACATTCAATCGAGATAAAAGAAATGTTTTGTTTGCTTCTTACTTCAAGTTCAATCTAGTTCTGCAGGTTCAAGCTTTTCATTTATTTTAATTTTTATTATTACTTATTTACATTAGGAGATTAATCTAGGAAAAATTAACTGTTATTAAACTAGATTTTCATAATATTCTTTTGAAATCAAAATAATTGCAGAATGACAAAAAAAAAAATGTTTAATCGAAATAAAAGAAATGTTTTGTTTGCTTCTTTTACTTCAAGTTCAATCTAGATCTGTAGGTTCAAGCATTTTATTTTCGTGTTTTAATTTTTATTATTATCTATTTACATTAGGAGACTAAATCATGAAATATTAACTAGTATTAAACTAGATTTTCATAATATTCTTTCGGAAACCAAAATAATTGGAGAATGACAAAAAACGTTTAATTGAAGAAGAAATGTTTGTTTGCTTCTTTTACTCCAAGTTCAGTCTGCATCTGCAGGTTCAAGCATTTTATTTTCGTGTTTTTTTTTATTTTTAATATTATTTATTTACATTAGGAGACTAAGCCGGTAAAAATTAAGTGGTATTAAACTAGATTTTTCTAATATTCTTTCGGAAATCACAATAACTGGAAAATGACAAATTAATCTTAAACATTTTGTTTCGATGGCGCGGCCAGGATCTTCATCTGGGAGGGTTTTTGAACATTTGTTATAAAATGGACAACTTTGTTGCGTTACATACTCATAAGGTAGATTTTAGTAAATACGCGGCACATAAAAACCAACGTAATGAAAAGCACTATAAATTTAGCATTTATGTGTTTAAAGGTTTCATAAAATTGCATTTCCTTTAATCTCCAGAGGAAAAAAGAGAGAGAGAGAGAGAAAGAGCAGTAGCAGTAAAATACGCACTACTTTGTTGCTATTGCTCGTAACTTTTTCTTTAATTAATTTTGTGTTGAAATCGGGGCTCTATTAAGGCCTTAAGACAGGTGAACGATAGAACTTTTATGCGGTTTATGCTTTTCTTTACTTTTGTTTTTACACATGATATTTTTTATCTTAACACAAGAGGTTTTGTATGCATCTTATCACCTTTTTTAATGATCTGGGAAGGGTTTTAACCCCGAAATCCAACTCTCCTACTTCATTGTGCCACTGTTTGATTTATTGTTCGCTTAACCCTTTAATGCATATTTTTTTTCCTCGGAAAACATTATATTTGAGTCTATTTGTGTTAATTACTGTAAAAGCACTTATTTTCGCGTAAAATGAAGATATCGGTGATTTCGCGAGCTGAAAATTTCGCGAATTTTATATGAACTGAACCCAAAGCTGAAAAATTTCGAAACTATTTAAATAGAGCCACTTTTGCATAAGGCAATTTAAGAAACTTCCTTTTGTCAGAAAAGTACTTCCCCCCCCCCCCCCCTTTCCCCATTGCTCTAAAAATGAATGGCTTAAAAGAAGCTAGTATAAATATTTAAGTGAATGAGCTACATTCTATTAGTTGTATTATTGTTTTTATTCAAGAAGTAGTTGTATGATATTCAGGAAATAGTTGTAAGTATCCAAGGAATTTTTGTACTTATTTCTTATTTAAGTAACTGTAATCATTAAATTTCGAAAGTGAAAAATTTCTGATTTTTCATTATTATTTGAGGCGAAAAAATATATATATTTTGCGAGGCTTAAATTTTCGCGATTACGACGGGCTCGCGAAAATCGCGAAAATTAAAGCTTCGCGAAAATAAGTGCTTTTACAGTATCCACTGGAAAAATAGGGAAAAAAAATATGTATGTTTCTGTTGGGCATGGTGTCATAATGTCAAACTTAATTACATAACAAAAGTTGCTTAAAAATCGACAACTTTAAATTATATACTTACTTTAAAATGTTTACACTGCATAGTAACAACTATTAAACAATATAATAATTTTTATAATGTTTTTAACAGTTTTCAGAACTAATAATGACTACTCTATAAAGATAGGGAAAAACTCCAGTCGAGCACATTGCAAGCAGTATCAACAAAAGAGCTTATAACCTCCCTGTGATAATAAATCAGAACAAAAACAGACTTCACGACCTTAAATGCATGTTATAACACGTCGGTAACACATAATACAGTCGGACCTCTATTTAACGAAGTCGCTAAATCCCGAAAAAAAATTCGTTATATGGAAAATTCGTTAAATAGAGAGTCACACTTTAAAATAATTTAAACTACGTAAAACACATTTTAATCCATAAACACTAAACATAATTAAAAAAAAGTAATTAGTCACACTTTTTTTTGTAAATTATATCTATTTGTTTTACTTATTTTACCCATCAAAAAGAAATCTGCAAGGGAGATAACAATGAAACAAAACATTGTCTGGAAATACATTGTATTTTTAGTTAAAAAAACAATTTTACATTAAAATCACGCTTTTTTATTATGGTTGATAAGCTGTTTGGAGGAATATCAAATTTTAAAGCAGTATTCTTTTTCTTCATGCCTTTATTCACCTCATCAAGAATAAATTTTTTTTCATTGAGGCTCAAGCACTTTCGCTTTGACATTTTCGAGCTACAAGAACCGAAATTACCAACACGATTGATCATGATCAACAATCTAGAAAACGGGAAAATATAGTTTAAGGACACGGCAGCTCTATTGAGGGTTAAAAAGGGATATTGAAAGTTTGCTCTTCTTGGATGGAAAGTAAAGAATCACAATGATTTTACTGCCCTCGGTGAGTTAGGTGCCTGGTAAGACCTGTTCATGGTCATTGATCATCATAAAATCTGTTAAAAGAAAGAATAAGTTTGAAATATTCCAGTAATATTTTAAGAAATAGGGAGAAAAAAAATGTAGATCCCAAGGAAAAGTTCGTTAAATAGAGAATACAGTTCACTATTTGGAGGTTATTTTACGAAGAAATTTGCAAAATGTTCTTGGTTCCAAGTAAAAGTTCGCAAAATAGAGAAATTCGCAAAATAGAGGTTCGTTAAATAGAGGTCCGTAGTTCACCAAAAGATCAATAGAAAGCGCCAAATGGCAAAAAAAGGATCATGTAACTACTGAGTTACACTATGAATTTAAGAGTTAAGATAATTATTAATAATTCACCAGAAAAACCTTTTCACAACAGCTGAGAATAGAGTACTGTTAGTAGAGTTATCGATTTTATTCATTAAGGAATAATAATTAAAAAAATGGATATTCTTAAACTAAGTATTCTTGTTTTTAAAAATAGGAAGATAATTAAAATCAAAATTATATGTTATGTACAATCTGAATTCCATCACTGATGGTTACCACAGAAAATAGAAACGACATAGGTTTGTAGAAATAATTACAAACATATCTCAGCACAAGTTTGTAAATATTGGCGTGTTTTATGTTTTAACAAATTTCAACACAGAAGAGAA